>JAJJMB010010578.1:1171862-1216511 GCA_023531105.1 Papaver atlanticum | reverse complement strand
GATTAGAATTTATCACTTAATTGGTCAATGGTGGAATCCAGAGTCTCGGTATTTTCTTATTATTGTTGAATCAACTTTATTTAATTTTCGAAAATCCTTCACAAGCCCGAGTTGAACGAACTCTACTTATCACTTTTTACAACAACTTAAAATTCACATCACTTCCTTACCCGCGCTTGGGAGTATCATGCTGGACAAGAAACTAAGAACCTCCCACTGTGGTCGCAATGTTGATAGGGTAAAAGTGAGAAGGAGGAACTAGTCCTGATCACAGCAAGTACACCCAAGGTGATGAGAGGTTAAGAGAGATAAGGTGAATTAATTGTGTCCTCTAAGTATGCCTTCTTCCCTTTTTATAATAATCTTTCCCTCCCCTCTTATAGATAAGTGCCCATAAGACTAATATATTACAAAACTACCATTTTCCTCTTTTCCAAGTTATTAAGAAACTAGGAAAAGGCTCCTCTCTTTGCTTGGTATGAATCCTAACTAGTTCAAGGTTTCCCTTCTTGGGCTAGGACCACCCATTATCTCATGGGTTGGACCTAGTCCCTTAATTCCTTCTTCTTAAGAAGAACCCTTAATAGGCTAAGGAGCTACCTCTTTAAGGTTAATTATTTTCATATATCAACAGTCCTCAGTGGCCGGTCGGCTGACATACAAATTTACAAATGGATGTGACTTGATCCGTCTGACATACAAAAGGCTACGGGATTGCACCCGGTCAGCTGACATACAAATTTACAAAAGGCTATGACTTGATCCGGCTGACATCAAAAGGCGATGGGTTACTCTGCGCATCCTATCGGCCACAGATATACAAAAAGGCGACGGGTTGCTCTGCACATCCGATTGACCACAGATATACAAAAGGCGACGGGTTGCTCTGCGCATACGATCGGCCACAGATATACAAAAAGGCGACGAGTTGCTCAGCGCATCCGATAAGCCACAGATATACACAAAAGCGACGGGTTGCTTAGTGCATCCGATTAGCTATAGATATACAAAAAAAGGTGACGGGTTGCTCTGCGCATCCGATCGGCCACAGATATACAAAAAACGACGGGTCACTCACCACATCCGATGGCTACATTTATACAAAAAGGTGATGGGTTGCTCGACGCGTCCGATTGGCCACAGATATAACAAAAAGGGGACGGGTATCTCAGCGCATCCGATCGGCTACAAATACAAGATCACATAACTCCCCGTGCATCTAGTCCGCTATCATACACGCCCTTCCATAGAGAAGCCATAGTCGTTGTTCCTATAATATTACCCCTTCTAAAAAAGGGTGGGACTAAGTAGAGATTACGTTTTGTCTCCATCATACTCGCTTTGAGACTTCCAAATCGCATATTTCCTAAAAGGGGGGCCGAGCGGACTAGTAATACAATCCAAAGGTCCAAGAACTCAAAAGCGCTTTCATAATAAAATATTCTTAGTCATACGCCGAGTTTGCAACATTTCATATTTAAAAAGAAACACTCATTACCTGACACCAATTTTTGCGAACTACACATTTGTAAGATGAGATTATTCTTAGCCGAGATTGGAACCCAAGGGGCATCTTAAAAGAACTCTAGTGCATACTTACGTCTAAATCACTAGCACCAGCCGCTCCTTGTAAACTTCTCAAAACTGGGGGACTGAATGCCGAACTATATATGCCGCAGGAATCGGAAACCCAAACTAATTTGGGACAATCCAGTAAGTACACCATCACCGCCCTATTTTCTCGAACCTTTAGTTATATGCACGCGCCTTACGATCCCCTTTCCGAGCTCTGTCCACTTCTTGTCAAAGGATAGACCTCCGAAGCACCAGGAATAGGTTAAAACAACAAATACTCGTAGGATTCAGATATTTCTCATGGGGACTCGAAACCAGGAAATGATGAACAAAAGGGAAGGTTAGAATAAGGACTAAGGTGCCTATTGTGTTATCTGACAATTAACCTAATATCCAGAGGATTAATGTTGATACATGAAAAATAACTACTCTTTAATAGGGACAAGAGGTCCCTAAAATAGGTCAAGCCCAAGAAGTATAACGAGGACTTAGGGACCCAAACCCTATGGAGGTGTTAGAGCATAGCTCGGTTGAAACCACCAAGCGTTGGTATGTCAAGTTTGGTTGTCATATTTTAGTGAATCAAAACTCATTTAAAGAGTCGCTTGATTATATACTAGAGTCAACTTCGTATAGGTTAGCTTGAAAGTATTAGGATATGAGACTTACAAGTATTACATGAAGACTTGAAGAATGTGAAGAAGTATGGAGCTACAACGACAAACATCATCCTTCCTCTTGAGGTTAGTAATATTTGACTTGAACTATTTCATTCCCTAACGTATCTTTCAAGTCGTGCATATTGAAAACATAGCTGTGAAGATGTGTATGATACTCTAGTTAGACATAGTATTAAGGAATATAATACTATGTTTATTGCTTAACCATTAAACTTTGTATATAAGACATCGACATAATCGTATGAATGATATTGTGATTATGTATGGGTATGAGTGAAGATTTCATCCTAGGAAACAATGTTTTACATTCGTTTAAAGGAAGTAAGTTCATAAACTTGTTTTGTGAATCGAAAGGGAAATCGCTAGGCTTATTGGTATTGTTATTCATTGCAAATCTATTTTGAATTACCAATATGTGTGTTTAGTATAACCGTTCATAAACTTGTTTATGTATCTTGGCAAAACTATTCACAAGGCCTGACTTATGTATTGGTATGACTTTTATTAGTGAAACCGATCTTAAGTAATCACTCAAGATGGTATGATCGATGTCTTGTAAATAGCAACTTTTATCTAGCCATTGGGGAACCGATCCTAGTAAGAGGTGCAACAAATTTACAAGAGGGGAATCGATCCTTGTAAGAGGTGCAACACATTTTTAGTAGATGGGGGAACCGATCCTATGAACATGTGCAACAAGTTTGTAGTTTTGGGGGAACCGATCCTATGGACATGTGCAACCAAATACAGGTAGTTACCATAAGTTGTGGGGAACCGATCCTAGTACCTAGTCAACCGAATTTTGGTAACTAGTGTGACTATGCACAGTACTCACATGGAGGTAGAACCGAACTTGTTTTGGTAGAACCGTGAAACCCATGATTGGTGATTTGATAGGATAATCAATCACATAGTTCTTGGAATTCAGATGAACCAATTCTAAATTCGTTTGGAAGACTGGCAAATCGTTTCCAAGATTGTAAGTATGAAAAAGGACTTGCAAAGTAAGGATGTCAACATACTTTGAACACGTGCAATAACTCTTATCATTAATTGTTCAAAGATAGTCCTTAATAGCCAAAGGAGAATCCCAGGATCGAAATAAATTGAAAATCTTTTAATTAAGGTTTCTTAGTTTTTATATGCTATTTAATCTCCAGCAATTAAATGCATATCTTTAGAAAATAATAATTAGTAATGTGCATTTACTGATTATAGATTTTTCTATTGGGATTTTGGTCAATATTTGGACAGTGCATTTCCAGGAGTTATGAAAACCGATTTTGTGTTTATTGCATATCTTTGATAATATTCGGTTTTGGAAATTCCTTGGTGTCCAAACTTCCTTGTCTATAAATACTGAAGTTTGCATTCCTATCAAACTAATCCTCAGATCCAACAAAACTACCTCAGTTGTGTTGTTACTGGTGGAGCCGCCTATTCGGAGAGGAAAGTAACCTAATTAGGAGAAATCTCTTACAGCCGCTCAGTTTAAAGACTTCTTTGGGATTGAGAAGCTCTATTAGTACCGTTGGTGGGAAACTAGATAATTGCAGTTTATTTTAGTTTTCGATTGATTTGATTGACTAACGGTGGTTGAACTTTGATTGCACCTAGTTTGTTTATGCTTGAGAATCTTTTCTTCTGATATAAGATTCACTCAAACTAGATCGAAGTTTCGACGGGGATCTTTAGACTATCTGTAGATCTAAAGATTTCTTGTGATAATCCAACGTTAAAAGACTCCGTTCTGTGTGTGATTGATCACAAGAGATTCAAGTTGATTGTGCGCAGGTGCTGATTGAAGATTAAAGAAGATTTGAAAACAAGAAGACTTTTTGGGTTCATAATCTTTGGTGTGCACAATACTTGTTTCGGATGGAAAGGGATCCAACTATAATCGGTTTGTCCTTGTGATAGATTGGATTGATTAGTTGAGTAGATCGGCATCAATACGCTTCTTTGTGATTAATAGTATTGAATGCATAATCTAACAATTACTTCGGTAGTTGTTAAGAGATTGATCTAAGAACCCTACAAAGGAGTTTATTGGTTAAACGGAAGAGCCTTTGTCAAACTCATATCACTTTGTTTGAAAAGAGTTGTTACCGAACAGATTTGTTGTTCCTTTACTGTTGGAATACGAACCAAAGGAATTGTTCCAAGTGAGTGACTTTCTGCAAGTTGGAGGCGCAGGGATACTGAGGAAACTAGGTGAACTATAGGTTTAGTTGCTTGGTCTCAACTATACGAAGTTGGTTTGATTTTGTATAGCGGCTTAATTCTGAGAGTATTCAATTCTGGACTAGGTCCCGGGGGTTTTCTGCATTTGCGGTTTCCTCGTTAACAAAATCTTGTTGTGTCTTTTACTTTTCTATTTCCGCAATTATAATTGTTTTATTATAATTAGAAGTAAAATACACAAACGTTAATCCTATTTTACTTGATAGACAATCCCTAGAGTTTGGTTAACTTCGAACCTATTATCAAGTAAACATACTTCGTTGTTGTATTGTCTCGATCTCGTATCCATAGACGATCACACGAAGTGTGAACCGATTAGTTGTATTGTCTCGACTCAGTCCATAGACAATCACTTTCGGAAAAGGACTTATAGGTGGAAAAGTTTTAGATTGAGGTATATTTGGGTACCCTCGTCTTTTCAGGAGGAGTCCATGGATTGAGGAGGATAAAGAAGGAAATAAAAGAAATATTTGAGGTCATAATAGGGGAATAACAATTAGGGTAAATAAAGAGGCTTTGGAGACATGTGGCATGATGTCATGAGAAGGAGAAGTTTTGGGAATATCTATAAATAAGGAAAGGAAATACAATAGAAAGGAGACTCTTTCTCTACTTTTTTCTCTCTCTTCTTTTGGGGAATTGGGTGTGTTCTGTTTAGGACTAGGCTCTCGAGGTTATTTATATAATCACCCCAAAACAAGCTCAGCAAGTCTATTAAAATCCAAAGTCACTTCGTAGAATAAGTCCTCTACTCGTGTCTAGTCAATCAAGCCACTTTGAATAAGCCCTCTAGTGTAACTTAACTAACCGGTATGTTCTATGAGTCGGATTGATCCCAACCACATGCTCGTAAGCTCGACATGTTAACTTAGGGTTGTCATTTACACACCAAAATCCCTTTGCAACGGTGATGCTTTGCTACTTGTGATTGAATTACCATAACAATTACGGATTACGGAACTAAAATCTAGCATTAGTATCGCAAACAAGCTATTCAATTGGTCATTCAAACAACTTGCAAACAATCCATGGTCATAAGCACGGTAAAAGACAAGCAAAAAAAAAACGATATTTAAAAGAAAGATCAAATACGACTTTAAAACCTAATAAGAAAACCTAAGCAGCGGCAAATGGTAATGGAATGGAAAACTGGTGATGCAATGGTGATATATGGACTAGAGACTGGTGGCTTGGTGCTATTGCGGAAGGCCTGGTGCTGGGGTGGTCAAGAACTGCAGCTACTGGTGGCGATGATACTGCTGTTGTACATACAGATGCGAACAGATGGAGGTGGACTAAACTGGTGGAACTGCTAGTAGGGGTGGGACGGTGGACTGCAGCAAGCATGTGGAGATGTAAGTATGCAGAGGTGGTAAAAGATGGTGAAGTGCAGGCGGTATGGATTATGTTGTATGCAGTATGGAGGTGGTATGTTGGTGGTGATGGAAGGATTTGGAGAGGAGCAAATCTCCTCCCTGTTGGCGGTGAAAACAGATGGGAAGTGGGGGTATGTGATGTTTTCTGTGTATCCCTAGCGCTTCTTTTATAGTTCTCCAAGTCATACAATGTCGAATCTGATAAGCACCCACGTTTCCTTATTTCATTCAAACTATATCAGCTTCAATCTACTCCCTTAATCTACAGAAATCAATGGACATCAAACTACTTTTGTAATGACCCGACCCTCCACCGATATTGTCCCCACTTAGCCACTGCGGTTATCTGGCAGTGCGGGGTTTCAACGGGCATCGCTGTGGTAATCCAATATCGATCTACTCCCTTAATCTAAATTAATGGACAACAACAAACTACTTTTGTAATGACCAGCTCCGCCGATACTGTCCCCACTTAGCCACTGCGGTTATCCGGCAGTGTGGGGTTTTCAACGGGCATCGCTGTGGTAATCCAATATCAATCTACTCCCTTAATCTACAGAAATCAATGGACCACAACAATGGACAACAACAAACTACTTTCGTAATGACCCGCTCCGCCGATACTGTCTCCACTTAGCCACTGCGGTTATCCAGCAATGTGGGGTTTTCAACGGGCATTGCTGTGGTAATCCAACAGAAATTTCCCGAGAGGTCACCCATCCCTGGATTACTCCCTCCTGAGCACGCTTAACTGCAGAGTTTTCTGCCAACTCTAGAGCCAATTGTGCTGAAAAGGCCTCGGTGTTAGGAAAGGACAAACCATTACTGATATTCCATTCGGCCAACCACTGTCGAATATCAGGGTATTACAATACCACCACCTTAAACTAGAGCTGTCCCTCATGAGAATAGTACCTAACCCAACCCGTTTAGCGTACTCTCTCACCCTCGGCAGGTGACCCGTCGTCGGCTTTGATACCATTTGTAATGACCCGACCCTCCACCGATATTTTCCCCACTTATCCATTGTGGTTATCCAGCAGTGTGGGGTTTTCAACGGGCATCGCTGTGGCAATCCAACAGAAACTTCCCGGGAGGTCACCCATCCCTGGATTACTCCCGTCCGAGCACACTTAACTGTAGAGTTTTCTGCCAACTCTAGAGCCAATTCTGCTGATAAGGCCTCGGAGTTAGGAAAGAACAAATCATTACTTATATTTCATTTGGCCAACTACTGCCGAATATATGGGTATTACAATCTTTATAATGATCTGACCCTCCACCGATACTGTCCCCACTTAGACACTACGGTTATCCGGCAGTGTGGGGTTTTCAACGGGCATCATTGTGGTAATCCAACAAAAACTTCCCGAGAGATCACCCATCCCTGGATTACTCCTTCCCAAGCACGCTTAACTGCAGAGTTTTCTGCCAACTCTAGAGCCAATTGTGTTAAAAAGGCCTCGGTGTTAGGAAAAGACAAGCCATTACTTATATTCCATTCGGCCAACCAATGCCAAATATCGAGGTATTACAACTTTCTTTAACTGGTTTATCGGCAAAAAACATTGCCCCAAGCCAAGACAAATTGGTACCCAATCTTTATGTTCCTTGTCGATTTCTAAATCAAGCCTTAACTCTTCTAAGAGGCCCCGCCGCGTCCATGACACAACGACATAATTTAGGCTCTTCTCGGCATCAAATTCTTGTCAACATGCTATGTATTCTTCTTGTCTTCGAAACCCATCTGAAACCTTGGCAAACACTCATCATACCCATGGCTAGCCAGATCTGAGATGTGGTGAGGTGAACCATTGGCAACTGAACTTGAACCTGTGTGGTGGCTCAGGCATTTTTTCAAATACATTATGTGCATTCTGCTGGTTATATAGTTTTGAGCCTGTTGTTGTTCGTAAACTCTTCTATAATCTATTTCCCTGCAAAGAATAACACAAACCCATCATTCTCATTCCATTCTCGAACTCTGAAACACACAAAACAGTTCAGTCCATCCACTTAGACACAAATTATATGACATGAACTCCAATTTGTCTCTCTATTCTCTCGGATCCAAACAAATCTCCAGAAACCGAGCCACTGATTCCCTAACCTTGTTGTGGTCGATCGGATTTCACAATAACCCTTTGTAAACGTCCACCGGACCCATGGCTAGCTATTGTAAATACTGATCTTAGCAGTGAACAAGGAGCATCTACAAAGAACGTGATATAGAACTAGTCGTGAAAAAAAGATGCTCAACCTAATTTTCAGTTTCTTGGTCATAACGTGTAGAAGATGGCGGCCTTGAGTAAAGACTGTTTGTCTTAACTGAAATATATGAAGGCTCTCTATGGCAGCCCCGATGTTGATGGGAGAAAACGATTTGCTGGTTTTATGGGAAAGTGAAGAGACGACCATGCGGAGGAGACTCCTCGACCGAGCAAATTGCTTTAAGCTTTTGCAAACAGAGCACTGCACGAGAGTGCTTTGAGTTCGAGAGATCAATCTGTAGGACTCCGTCCCAAACCAAGACAATGGTCGTTCCAGAGTCAATTCGGTCACAAGAGAGGATGGGTTGGTCTATAGGAGGGAAGCTGAGAAGTGTGTGAGATCAATGTTGATCAAGGATTATGGATGTGTTGTGTATTCTGCGTGAAGAAATAAGATAAATTCTGATTGATTGAATTTTCTCTGTTGGGAGTGATTGCTCAGGCGATGAGAATTCTTGTGTGATGAGAATTCTTTGTTTAGACGAGCGTTCTTGTTGTTTCAATCATGGATTCAGATACTTATTTATATTGCAACAATAGTAGACAGATTGATCCCATTAATTATGGAGGTTGCTGGAGTGAAAGAGTGGGAATTCGTGTTAAAACCAGTTACTCATCGTGCGGAGACTTGGTTGATTGTCCACCCACTACTTTGATAACTCCTCTAATCGCTTGCACGACTTAATCACATTCTCATCGTGGGTGAACACATGTGTCGTAGGCCGCCAAACCAAAACCCTAGTTAATATCCCCCCATGTGACACAATTGATGTCTCGTGATTGTGGAGTCTGCAAGGCAGACGTGTATTTAGATAGTCAGTTGTTGACTTGATCATACGATGAGTCTTGATATTGTCAAGTCGAGCATGATTGACGAATGCTCTATGATTCGTGGATTGAGCATGTCTATTGAGACATATGTGTAGTTCACGAATGAATGTTGATTGCTGAATCAACATGATAAATATTGATAGTCTGAGCAAATATTGCTCGTCTGAGCAAATAGTGCTTATTTGATGAATTAATAAATATTGATAGTGGAATCAATATTGATAAGTTGAGCAGATATTGCTCGTTCAAAGAATTATTAAATATCGATAGTTGAATCAATATCGATAGACTGAGCAAATATTGCTTGTCTGACAAAATATTGCACGTTTGATGATTTATTGAATCTTGATAGTTGAACCAATATTGATAAACTGTGCAAATATTGCTCGTTTGATGATTAGTGGTAACACGACCAAATAAAATATTAATTTAAAATATTGGCAGCTGGACCGAATATAATTAATTAGAATGTTGATTACTGGATCAGCATAAAATATTGGTGTTTGAACCTGTTCAGAATTATGCTTTGAAGAGCATTATTCAAAACCCTAATTTTGATCGATTGTTAATCAATTGATGATTTACTGAAAATCAATCAGTGAGAGGGACCGACAACATGGGATGATGGCCGACCATGTAGCGCCCAGATGCTCGAATGAGCAAACACCAAAGTCCTTTGCAGACCATGTGATGAAAGAATTATTAAATGCTGGTTTAATCATTTATTAAAATAGTGCTCATCTGAGCATTAGGTAATAAAACATAATTATTGAGAGATGAGGGACCGACCAATAGGGCATGGAACCGGCCCTTGGTGGCATGGGACCGAGTCGTTTGATCAAATTCCAAGATGTTTGGAAGCGTTTGAACCTAATATGAATTATAAGAGATCAAATTAGGTCATAATTATGAAGATGTGTGGCACCGGCTTCTTGCAAGCCAAAGGGACGACCTTGGTCGGTCAAGATAGCATGCCCGTGTCACGATATTGCTCGTGGTTTAGTTCTGAGAGTTTTGATATTTTCTGACGTGCGTTCGAGCAATATTTTGGATTTTCAGAAGAGTTTGATCTTGACTGAAACTCTCAATTTTGCTTGAATGGGCAAGTAGGACATTGCTTGTGCGATCAATATTTTAATAATATTAAAATAATAATATTTTAATATTTGCGTGAGAAGCCTAGTCGGTCATGCGTCCATTTGACTTTTGGCTTTTTGCTAGTTTGAGCAATATTGGTGAAATATTGAAAAATCAGGGTTTTTGTTCGAACGAAGGAGTTTCATGAGATGAGAGAAGGAATAATAATAAAATAAGGAATAAGAGAGGTTATGGTACCGTCCACGGATAGGGCATGGCCGGCCAGCTAGTAGGCCCGGTCCCGTGACACTCTTCCTAATTTTATATTATTTTCATCGTGTGAGGAAATATGGAGAAACTAAGGGTTTTGCTCGAACGAGGAAGTTTGCTAGAATGAAAGAGTTTTCATGAGATTAGGAAAAATAATAAAATAAAAGGGAGAGGCGTGGGACCGGCCACGGTGGCATGTAGGCACCTCTTTATTATTTTATTATTATTTTTTTTTTCTTCCCTATTTTGCATAGGTTTCCTCGTTCGTCCATATTTTTGAATGCTCGTTCGTGCATTTGGGTGCTCGTTCGTGCATTATTATTAAGTACACTCGCACCATTTTCTCGGGGCTTATTCGGCGGTGGCCCAGATACCCGTACGTTGAATATTTATTACTAACCCATGGAATTCTGCTGGGAAAAGCCATGAATTGAAGTAACGAAATATTATACACAACATGGAATATTTTCTAGGAATTCAATTGATGAATCTTGCGACTAGAAATAATTAATTGATGGCTCTATACTAGCAGGCAAGCTGTCTAGGAGCATTATAATTATTCGAAAAATCGAGGTATGAGCTAGAAGAAGCGCCATACTCGTTCTGAATGTTTATTCTGTATAATCAGGGAACATTGAGACATCCTGAAGATGTTATTTCTATATACTAGTGGTTAATACATTTAGGAGTTGTCCAATCATTTTCGATTTTATACAGAAGTGATTCCTGAAATTGCTCAGTATTGATGAAATATACGAAATAGCTCAGTTTAGAGACTTTAATAACTGTATATTCATATATACTCTGAGAGGCAATACACTCAGTCAGCGGTTCTTATGGATGTTCTGAGAGGCAATAACTCAGTCAGAGATCATCGTGGCATGAGCTTTCATGCTTAAACGAGAGACATGAGTCTCGATACTCGTCTGATTACTGGATCAGGAATATGTAAGGTTATGATTTTATGATTTTATCCTTTGCCAAAAGTCCTCCATCAACACCCGATTAAAACTGCTCCGGTGCTCCAATAATTTTCCACTTTAGACACAATAAAGATTTATGTTCTTCCTACGCTTCGAATCAGTTAACGACTAATGTTCCCGAACATGAATTTTTCTCTTATTTTATATCACATGACTCTAAAATATCTACAAAACGCAAAACAAGCGTAATATACAAAATTTACAAGAGAAATAGCGAAGAAAGCATAAACAATAGATAGTAAATCAAGGTGTTTTAGACACCCAGTACGCGTACCTACCATGTGTCCAGAATATCAGTAATTATGAAAACCCTCTTTTAATAATTTGAAACATTCCCAATCGATATAGATATCAAATATCATTGCTTGGGAAACTTCTTAATGATCAACTTGAAACTAAAATAGTTCTTGAATAATAAATTGTTCTTAATTAAGATTGCTAAGGATCTATAAACATCCATTGCTTGAATCATATTTCGAAATGAACATCCATTGCTTGAAACATATTTTGAAATGTTTAACAAGACAAGCTTGACTCGAAATTTCTTCTTTGCAATATTAAATCTACTAAAAATCATACGACATAATCTCGTAAACATAGAATGGTAATGTCGTGAGTAAATAGGATGGTTCGGTCTTAACATACATGTTTGTCGATGAAGTTTTCCAAATGTCTTCATTTAATCTTCAGTCTTCAATCTTCGAGCGTTATTCAGTGATGTCTGATACTTAACTACCATACTTTAATCCTAGTCCAAGACTTGTCTATAGTAGACTAGAAATCAAGATATAGTTTTGTGCAACTAACGTTGACAACAAGCTTGAGATAGCAAAACTTGCGAGTTCGACCGAGCAGTACTCTAACAACCAGGTAATAGGAGTAATATTTTATTAGACTTGGTAAAAATTGCTGAAATAACTTGGTGTGGGTTTGCTGTCAAGTATTGCTTACGGTATAATTTAAATTTAAATGTAAACCTGCTATATTTTTCTAACGATAAAACAATATCCAGGCCTTGAAAATAAATTATATGAATAATGGAAAATGGAAAATGGAGCTATCATTAAAAATACCATTTTTAAAAATTTAACATATAAATGACGAAACATAAGTTGATAGTCACCTTTATGTGTTGATCCTCAAGTGATTGAAGGATGTCAAATAACCCATCCTAAACTTTTCAAAGAAAATGATAACACATCACACTTTTTCTACCATTTTATCAAATGGTAACAAATTTTGCTTATATATAACATAGGCTGAGAACATAAAACTAAACAATCTTCACACTGAACTCCTGTCACAATGGTGTAAAACCAAACATTCATTGCACCAAAATCCAGTCACAACGGTTCCTAACGTGTTATTGATGCATTCCGTATTATGGCTATCTAAACTATTAGCTTGTATTATGTAGAAAGTGATGCATACATTGAGAAGGAAACTGGATCCCCTAATGTATCTCCTGGGATACATTTAATAACACAAATCCATCACCAATGACCACAACTGTAGCTTGTAAGATAGTATGTGTTGTATCTCTCACCTGTATGACTTTGAAGATGTAAATGAATGTGCTTCTCTTCATAAGAAAACTTCGCGATTAATATTTATGATTTTTTTGTTAGATAGTTCTTTTATTTGACCGGAGCAGTTGTATGACACTGGTTTGTCGAAAGAATTATCAAAAAAACTTGTAAATGTTATCATACATGGAATGACCAGAATCTAAGGTAGAGTTTGTCAGCTGAGATATAACGATATTGTTCTTGATTTTTCTTCGAAATCTTATTTTTATCAAACACATGTTTTAATTAAGATCGTAAACAACAAACAAAATAAAATATATAAATAAAGTAACTTTGGAAGAAAAGAAAACTTTACATAAATGTCTAGTTCTTGCAGGTAACCAACTGCTCCTTTTCTCTCGGGCTATTTGGAATCCTTGACATCTTGAAGAATCCAAGAATTGAGTCTCATGGGCCATTATAAACCGTCTAGCTGTCACATATAAGGATCGCATCATTACATAGATCGGGCTTTTTTGTTGCATGTTGGAGTAGATAGATTGCATATGTTGGTTAAGAGACGTGAAAGCAATGCTTACGTCACAATCACCAACTACTAGAAAAAATTCTATAACATCAAATACCAATTATTAACAGTTTAAAATTAGGAATACCCAAAAGGATGATCAGTTTTTGAATACTAATCCTGTAATTCTTTCCTTTATGTCGATACTTAACACGCCTATACCTAACATATAACCTTTAATTTTTTTTATTTGTCCACTTCTTTGAATTTTCTTTCCTTGGTAAAACGAAGTCTACTCATCCCATTTAGTATTTGACATATTAATGACTATTATGGAGCAAAAGAACAAATAAGAGATATCTCCATTGTTTGGCTAATGAAACAAATTCCATCGAAATATATTGTTTCTCCTTACCATAAAGTTTCAAAATAACCAAGCTTCTATTCTTGTTTCACCTCAAAGCAATAACGTATGAGCTCTTACTGTCGCTAATAGTTCTGATTGATAGGCACATGCAAAAAAAATTAACAAAAATAAGTTAGATAACAAAATAGTTCCGATTGACAGGTACATGCAAAACAATAAACAAAAATAAGTTAGATAACAATAAATTGCAAGAAAAAAAAACTAAAGAAACTTGCAACGTGCAAAACCACAAAATTCCAATATTGTATATAGAGCCAATAAACCCATAAAATAAATTTCCATTAAAAAAGCCTTTGTTTTTGAAATAATAGCAATCAATATCTATAAATTTATATATTTTTTGAAATGATACCGATCCATATTTATACATTTATGTTTTTGAGTATATATAACCACATTTAGTTGTTACCATACTTTTGTCTAAAAGATATTGAACTTCTTTTGCCTGTCTAGTGGAATTTTTTCCAGAAGGAAACTCATTGAGTTGTTAAGAAACTATACATGTGTTGTTATGGAATTAAAAATGTCTATACGCTGATATGATAAAAATAGAGTTTTGATAATATATTAAGAAATCCTTATCAAATATTGGATTATTTTTTTTGATGGGATATCTAATAGAATTTGAAAACGCAGGGGATACCAAATACACCCCAACATTTTCGTTCGGCAATCTGTATAGACAAAACTTAATACAATAGCAAGTAGACCAACCTAATGATCCTTGAAAATATGTATATATAGTTTAAATCTTAACTTCTAGTCAATCAGTATATGTATAGACACAAGGTCCATGAACCTGATTATTAAGAAAAGTACTTGGATGATCTCAAAAATCAATATCCAAGATCAATCTATTCGTATCCAGATAATCCAATCGGAATTCTACCAAGTGGTTAAACTTGTTATCTATCTTTCAAGATACGAATTCGATAATAAACAAGTCTCGTAATCGATTACAATTAAGCGGACATATCTACTTAGATTGAATACATACAAACCTGTGCAAATCCAATTATAAAGATAAACAATACAATGCGGAATAGGAAAAACACAAGACACCAGAAATTTTGTTAACGAGGATACCGCAATAGCAGAAAAACCCTGGGACCACGTCCAGATTTAAACACCATATTATATTAAGCCGTTACAGACACTAGCCCACTATCAGACTTCGGACCGGAATGTAGTTGAGACTGAATCCACCCTCCAAGCGTTTCAGTTATAGTCGTGCTCCTTACTTCTCTTGAACCTCGCAAGGCTCTAAGCACTTGATTCCCTTAGATGACGTCCTTTACAGTCTAAGAGTTGCTCCAGCCGAAGTGCATACTTTTGATACCAATCATCCTCTAATAGATAAGCCTATTTGATTCTCGTTAAGATCAAAGATCAAGGTGTGGAAATCTGTTTGCAATACACAAAGCTAGCAAACCTCTCAAATCTGGAACTTACGACTCCCAAAGAGCATCCTAGATTCTTAACCACCTCTCAAGAACAATCTTTAAAAGATCAACTAAGATCAGTTTTCAGATATCTATCTTGAGGAATCACAAAGTCTGGGACGAAAAGAACTTTGCGATTTTTATCTACCTTGCCTGAAAAAGATTACGAGAACCTCAATAATAGAAAAACAAGATCAGGATTCACAAACTATCAAGGTAAAGATAGTCGGATCTGGCTTCACGAATCCCCAAAGCGAAGTCTTTTATTCGTAGACCTAATGATGTTTTTGAGAGGAAACCTAAGTCAATAGAAGATGACTATAGAATCAGCTAGGACACAAAGTGTCAGGGATTGATTTACCCAGTTGAAAGAGCATCTTTATTTATAGTTTTTCGAAGACCAGGGATTCTTAGAATTCAAGCTAAGATAACTTGAGAATCAAGCAAACTCTATTCTT
Source organism: Papaver atlanticum (assembly GCA_023531105.1). NCBI lineage: Eukaryota > Viridiplantae > Streptophyta > Magnoliopsida > Ranunculales > Papaveraceae > Papaver > Papaver atlanticum. The sequence goes on along the minus strand of JAJJMB010010578.1, from coordinate 1,200,844 downwards.
GAAAAATATAATAGAAGAATATACATTTAGGTCCGGTTACGGAACCGTGTATAATGACCATTCGGTTTGGCAAGTTAGCCAAAGAACTAAAATAAATTTGATGTTCATTTAAACACTTAAGAGTTTAAACATGTTACACACTCACACAAGTGTTTAAGTGATCAATGAAGTCTTAGAAGTGTTTAAGAGAGTTCTAGTAATGATAAATATATTATGAAATTAAGTCTTTAAGAATATACTAAAATATAAACTGGGACAGTTCGTACAACGGTTTACCAACCGTAGGGCTTGCTCATGAGTCAAGGTGATACGGTTTGTGAACTGGGTTCGCCAACCCTACAAGACTACCAAACTCAGTTGAAAACGGTTTGTGAACTGGTTCGCCAACCTTCCTGTATTTCTGAAACTCAGATATATATGGTTTGAAACTGGTTTGACAACCTATCCTAAGTAAAAATATCAGTAAGTTCAATATTTATCTCTTATGATATTTGAAACATTCTCAAATGATAAAATCATTTGCATGGGAAATTTTCAATTAATCTACAAATTATTCATAGAACTAATATTGTTAAGGACATTTGAACATCTTTGTTAAGAACCATATTTCGAGATTATTCAAAAGACAAGCTTGAATCGAAATTTCTTCTTTGTAAATCTACTAAAAGTCATACGACATAGTCTCATAAGATGGAATGGTGATATAGTGAGTAAAATAAAATGGTTCAATCTTCACATACCTAATACAGAAGTTCTCCAAATGTCTTCGTCGATCTTCAGTCTTCAAGAGTGATGTATGATACTCAATTACAAATTCTAACCTAGTCCGAGACTTGACTTAGTAGACTAGAAATCAAGATATAGTTTTGATCACCTAACATTGACAACAAGCTTGATATAACAAAACCTGTGGGTTCAACCAAGCAATGCTCTAACAGAATTGATAAGCATCTACGTTAGATTGGAAGTCTTTAGATTTATTTCTTAAAGCATATGTATATGTTTATAGAATGGTTTTTGTAAATTTGTATTTGGACGTTTTTATAACCTTAGCAAAGTTTTATCGCCTATTTATTTTATTTTATTTTTTGAGAAAACTATTTTTGAAAAATAATGTCAATCAAAATCTAAAAATATCTATAACTTCATTATTTTTAGCTAGCGTATTACTCTTGTTTTATTATTCTTGATTAATTTGTAAGTATTACTACCTCCGTTTCTACAAAAGAGATACCTATCACTTTTTCAATTTAGCCTAAAAAAGTGATGATATCTCTTTTGCAGAAACAGAGAGAGGATTGTATTTAGTCATTAGAGTTTCAATTTTAGTCATTAGAGTTTCTACAAAATAGGTTAAATTCAAAAAGTGATAGTATCTCTTTTGCAGAAACGGAAGGAGTATTATATTTAGTCATTAGAGTTTCAATTTTACAAGAAAATCATTAAGTTTGGTATATAAGGTAAATAGGAAGAAAATATCGTTCTGTAGGTTTGTTTTTGAATTCTATAAGCAAACCTAATCTATTTTTGTTGCAAAACAAACCTATTATTACTGGAAAATATATCAAAAGATTTTATTATTTAGACAATTTTTTCAGTAAATATTTTTCTTCTAAACTAAAACTAACCGTGTATCTAATACTCGAATCAAACATTTGTTAAGTAAATATTTTTCTGCCAAAATTAAAACTACCCGTGTATACTAAAATATTTATTAATCACACACACCTCGATTTGTTTCTGAAAATATATCAAATGGTTCTCTATTCTTAGCCTTAATATAAATATAGATGGAAAAATAGGTGTGAAATATTTTTTTAAGCGGTTCTTAGATCTGTTAAGAAAAACACATGGAAACCATAAACGTGTATAAAGAATATTATGGAAACAATGAGGAGTGAGATAAGAAAAAGGATTTGCGAATCGGTGATAAAACCGTAGTCGACCCGATGCTCAAATTCATCCAAATTCTTCGTCGATTTGATTATTATTCCTCTCAATTTTCTCCCCTTAATTGGTTTTTCCTGTCTTTTAACGGCTTATGTGTACTGATTTAAGATATTTCTTCATTTAGCTTGTTTATGTTCTCCTTTCGAACCCTAGTTTCTGGATTAGGTTTTTCTGTTGATTACCCAAATCAATTCTTCTAATATCGTTTTAATCCTGGTTTTCGTTATCTCAATTAAATTTTCTTAGATTGAATTTTGTTTTTAATTTGTCTTTGGCTTTCTCTTGATTTCGTCCTTAAGTCTTTCTGATTGAGTCGTTTATCTTTGTTCCTCAGTGACTTTCTATTTGTTCCTCTCTTGCTACGAGTAATTCTTTCTTTCTTTCTATGAGTAATTTCACCTTTAACTTGATTAATTCTACTTGTTGTCCATCCTCAGGTTACAGAGGAAGGGTGTTTGGAGCTAATGCTCGGTGGACACCTGACCAGGTCCCTAAATCGTTCTCATCTGGTGCTATGGATTTGAACAGTATCAAATCGGTTCTATTATCTGGTGGCGTTATTTCTGATTGCTCAAGAAAGAAACATTTACTTTCACTAGAAGACAAGCTGCACAATCCAATATAAAATCTTTCTCTTATAGTTTAATCATTTCTTCAGCCATTATATGCTCTTGGATGATGCTAGCGTATACATTGAAGCTGAATTTTAGATCATGTCAGTATGTTCTCTTCATGTAAAAGCAAGTTTACTTACAAAAGCAACAGTTCTGCTGATTTTTTACTAGTGGCAAATAATTGCAGTCATATTATTATTTTTGTTTGCTTTCTTCTGTGGTCTCATGCTTAGTTTTGAAGAGTTATATACTATAATAATTTCATCAGTTATCATCTTCTTTTTGATGGCATATACTTTGAAGCTGAAATCTAAATTATGTCAATTTGTACTATTCATGCAAAGAAAGTTCACTTACAAAAGCAATAGTTCTGCTGGTTTCTTACAAGTGGCAAAAGGTTGGAGTCGTATTTTATACTTGTTTGCATGCAGAAGATTTATTTAAATGAGCTCATTCTTATATTTTCACTACACACTTCAGCTTGAGACCAACTATAATCAAAAAAGAAATACCCTCATTCACTTTTAAAACTACTTTTATTGCAAAGTTCTACTTCTCTTAACGAAAATCTCTGATACTCCAAACAAGTCCTTCATTGATCACACTACTCAAACAATGTAAGATTATGTTTCTTTATCTCCTGTAACTAATAATATGTTGATTTCCTTAAGAGTTACCGCCATTCTGGTGCAAGATGAAAAATATCCAAGATTGGTTGTGAAACTATTCAAAGAAATTAAGAGAAATGATGATCCTAAAGGTCTTAGAGTTGATGAGTTAGCTTATGCTTTAAATCTTTGTTGGTCTCCTATGGGTCGTTTTATAACCAAAAGAAATTATGTTCCTCATGTTTTTATTAGGTGGTCTCAAGGATTCGGAAATGAAAGACTGGTTTTTCACAGTGACAATCAGAATGTCATAAATAGCATGAAGAAAAACACTTTTGCTGTCAGCTGGAGGTCCAAACCTATTTTGCTTGAAGCTTTAAATTGTAACAAGTTTTTTGCCAGTTCTTCCTTTTGCTATATTCAGAGGTTTTGTAATAAATTAGCAGACAAGTTAGCTAAGCATCTAAAGTAGCAATCTTCATATTGATTCTAGATCTTGCGATGATTTTAACAAAAATGTATGGTTAAGTGAGCTTTGTAACTCAAACAATGTAATGTCTTTCCCTTAGTTCTATAAAATTTCCTTTCATCAATAAAATAAAATAAAATATAAAGAATATTACGTGTTCATCTAGGAAAAATAAGATATGAAAAGGTTAAATCTGAAACACTATTTTTAGCAGTTCTTAGATTTGTTAGCGATAACCTATCGAAGAAAGTACTAAAAAGTATCTCGATTCTATGACGTTAAGTGTTTGTTAAGAAAAAAAAAAGGATAAGAAAAAGGTTAAAACTATAATTAAAGGATGATATTTACGTGAAAAATATTTAATTTTTTTTGAATAAATACTTTCTTATAGACGTGTCTTTAGCTTTTTTACAAATTTCGAAAGTCTAATTTTAGTAGCTTACATATTACAAATCCGACGGTTTTGATTTTAGTAAAAAGATGTAAACGTGGTGTAAGAATATAAACAACATTTTAACCAATTAGGGTCAAGGGTTTGGTCGACCAACAACATAAAGGAAGGCATACGCTATCGTTCAAGATTCTACGTAGAACAAGAGATCAAATCAATTTGATTAAAAATTAACGGTCACGAAATGTAACGGGCCAACTTGTTTTTCAATTAATTAGAAGTGAGGTTTCATTAACTGCCCAATAAGAAAAGAGGTTAGCGCAACTTTTAACTGGAATAAGAGATGAATTGGAGTGTTTTAAGTTGTTGATGATGTTTTTTTATTTTTTTTGTTTGCTACATGTGTAAACTCTCCTAAATAAAGGTCTTAATAAAATAAAATTTCCTCTTAGGATTTTTTACATCCGTTGTTGAAGATGCTCTTAGGACAACTACTATGGGGAAAAAAATCATCCACATCTTTGTGATGGTCCACATTTTATGGACCAAAAAACGCCACTATGGGTGAAATTATCATCCATATGTTTGTGAAGTCCACATGCTATTCCACAAATTTGAGGAGGTCCCTATGGAATAGTCCATCCAATCATTGGACCACCGGATACCCAATCCAGATATTAAGTGTCTGGATAAATATATATTTTTGTCTTTCTCTCTCATCCGGTCACATAATGACCGGTGTAATAATTTAATTTTGTTTATCCGGCCACTAAATGACCGGACAGGAGTTTCATTTTTCTGAATGATGTAATTATATGCACTCCTAGGTTATCACAACGGTTTCTCTTTGAATTGGCAACAGTTGTAAGCGTTGCTCATTTCCATTATATGAAATTAAATTGAAATTCGTCTCATCCGGCCATGAAAGAATCGGATAAAATTTTTATGATTAACTTTTTTTTTTTAAATCCGAGCTACAAGTTTGGCTCCGTTAATTACTGATGGTCCATATATATATATATGTGGATGCTCCTTTAAGTTGTGGATGCTTTTACCTCCGCACCATAGGAGTGTTGGAGCGTGAGGTCAGTCGGTGCTGCGAACATAAGATTTGGTGGTGCAAGTAAAACACACCCTAGCAACAAGAAACGACAAATATACTGAAAACACAATAACTTTCGTGAGGTCTTGGTTGTTCGGCAATTCCATGGAAGTATGGATGTAGTTTCTTACTCATCTGCAGCTGCTCCTCTTTCTCTAGTGCTTTCATCCTCCATCAGAAACCCTGACAGAACCCTGAATTTCACCAATCCTTCGTTTCAGGTATCAATTCTAGTAATCTCACTACTTTCATTACTACATTACATACACTTAATAGATACTGAAATTCACTTTCGATTATTGCTGATACTTTGATTAATCTGGAAAAATTAACTCAATTTAGATGAAACCCTAAAGAAAATTTTGCATATGCTGAAATGTAGATTTATACTGTTTATATGACTGTTGTGTTTGTTTTAGTTTCAGCCATTAAAGAAGAATTCTTATCGATTTCGTTTAGTTCTGGTTAGTTGTGTCAAACCTCAGAAATTAGGTTTATATTCTGCCAATGTTAAAAAAGTGCTAAATTGGAAGGGGAAACTTAAGCAACATTTCCCCTTCGGCCTTGTTCGATTTGTCGTTGGAGTTGTATTGGTTATGTCAGTATCCATTGCTGTTAGCAGAACTCCTTCCTGTGAGTAAGCCACTCCCACTCCCAGTTCTAAGTTATTTTGGGCCTTTGGAGGATCCTAAGATTCACAACTCTGGAATTTACTATATTGCAGCGGCACTCACGGAAGAGAACCTCCTTTTCTTGGAAGCGTGGAGAACAATTGATCGTGCATATGTTGATAAAAAGTTTAATGGGCAAAGTTGGTTTAGGTATAGAGAGGATGCCTTGCGGAAAGAACCAATGAAAAATCGAGAAGAGACATGTACGAGTTCCAACTATTAGTTTCTTGAAGTTTTGTACTTGTTTATCATTTGCTTGCTGTATACTGTTTCCATCCTTCTATTTAATTGCGATACTGGAATATAGTTATTTTGTGAACATTTTAAGCTAGACCACAAATAGGGTAGAGGCTTATCTGTCTTCTTTAGAGGATGTCTACCTTTGAAACTCCATTTTAGGGCCAAGTTCGAAATTTATGTGTTTTTTTCTTCAGATTGTTCTCTCCTTCAACTATTGATTACAACATAGGCCAGTAGAAGGAGTTAAATTAATAGTAAAAAAATTGCTTTGCTTGACAAATGACAAGCTTATCATTTTAATTGTACTGATATTCTTTTCAGATACGGCTATAAGGAAAATGCTTGCCACACTAAACGATCCATTCACCCGCTTTCTGGAGCCAGAAAAGTTCAAGAATTTGAGGGTATGAGTTTCTTTCTTCTTATTATCCTTAACCACACCCCTGCTGTAGGCAAAAGCATGAGTGATCAATAAAAATGTTAGAAGCAGTTGATTGGTTTTATAGCATTTGCTTAAAATCTGTTGATTTTTTTGAAGGCAGTCCGGCACTCAAGGTGCCCTTACAGGTGTAGGGCTTTCCATTGGTTATCCTATAGGGTTTGATGGATCACCTGCAGGGCTTGTTGTTATTTCATCTACTCCAGGAGCACCAGCTTATAGGTCTGGCATTATGTCTGGAGATGTTATTTTGGCAATTGACGGTACAAGTACTGAAACAATGGGAATTTATGATGCAGCTGAACGATTGCAGTAAGATCCATACTTTAACAAACTTATTTTGTTGAATGTTTTCTCTTATAGTTCCAGTAGCATATACGTTCAAGTTCCTACTTCAGTCAGTTCCACATCTTTATTATATTCTAATCATCTGCCTGATTTTATTTGCTTTTCTTTTCTTTTCCTATAAATTGAACTGCAGGGGTCCTGAAGGAAGTTCAGTGGAATTGACCATTCTCAGCGGACCTGAAACAAAACAGATGGCCCTGAAGTAAGTTCTAGTGCACTGTTCAATTTTGTGTTGTGTTACAGAGTTTTCAATGAAATTTCCATGTGAAGAAGAAAGTAGATACATGTTGTTGCTTAAATATTAACTTACATTTTGGAATCATCAATGTCTGCTTGCAGGAGAGAGAGGGTCTCGCTGAACCCTGTGACCTCTAGACTATGTGAAGTCGCTGCTGTGGGAAAGGACACATCCCGAATTGGTTACATCAAACTAACAACTTTCAACCAAAATGCTTCTAGTGAGTACTGGTTGTTTGTAAATTGGTTTGTTTTGGTTCATTAAAAAGGTCCTCTCTTCAATTACGTAACTGGGCTTGAAACTTCTCAAGCTCACAATGGACTTGATCGTAAGTAATGAGTTCTCATTGAAGCGTGGTCCCTTTTGTAGGAGCTGTTAAGGAAGCAATTGAAACTCTACGTAGTAACAATGTCAATGCTTTTGTGTTGGACCTTCGAGATAACAGGTGATACACATTTCCTTTAAAGCTATATCTTTGTTCTACCTCTAAGAAAGTTTCTAAAATGTTGGGTTTTAACAGTGGTGGCCTTTTCCCAGAAGGAATTGAGATAGCTAAGATCTGGTAAGCTTCAACCTTTTTTTTTTTTTGCAGAACAGAGGTTATAGCAAATGCGTTTTGTTCTTTGCATTTTTAGCTTCTCACATATATGAATGCTGGTTGCTTTTATATTAGTAAAATGTTAACTTTCTCTAAGTACTTTTGATTAGGTTGGATAAGGGTGTTATCGTGTATATATGTGACAGTCAAGGAGTTCGAGATATTTACGAGGCAGATGGAAACAATGCTATAGCAACATCAGAGCCTTTAGCTGTGCTGGTGGGTTTTATTTTTATTTTATTTTTTATTTTTGTTGTTGTTGTTGTATTGGAATGCTACTAGAAAAGCACCACAAGTTTCCTTGAAATGGGAGATTGTGTGATCCAACCTATAGATGGGTAGTCATTATACTTCTTTACCTAATAGTAAATGGTCTATTTGTCGCCATGATTAATTATTATATGATCAATTATATCAACAGTGGCAGTTAGTGGTTAGGCTTTAGATCTATCAATGGTTAGATTTGCTTGGTCACGATTAAGAATTTCTTAATTCAGTCTCAGAAAATAATGTTGTTGAGATTCATAAATTCACCCATGTTCTGATGCGGGTTTGGTTCAGGTAAACAAAGGAACTGCCAGCGCTAGTGAGATACTAGCTGGCGCTTTGAAAGATAACAAGCGAGCAGTTGTGTTTGGAGAACCGACATATGGGAAAGGGTAAGTAAGATAACTCGTTACTCATTTTAAATATTTTTAAATTCTTTTCAGCTCCAACGAACTTAAATTTTTTAAGTGCCAAATGGCAACAGGAAAATACAGTCGGTTTTTGAGCTATCTGATGGTTCTGGAATGGCAGTAACTGTGGCTCGATATGAGACTCCTGCACACACCGATATTGACAAGGTTTGTGTTACTTCTTTGCACAGGGTATCTTATGCTTTGCTGAAGTTAGGATCTGTGTACACAATATTACATTATCTTTTGTGGGCCACATAAATTTTCACCACCTTTGCCATTAGTCCCCAAGGCTGGTGTATAAATGATGCGAACAAATCCTAGCTCTACTTTGATTTTTTGTTTTGTTTTGAAGACTTTGAATGTTGTCTGCTAATCACTCTGTTATAATTGTTCTAGGTGGGTGTGATACCGGACCATCCGCTACCCACATCATTTCCAAAGAAAGAAGATGATTTTTGTAGCTGCCTTAAAGACTCAGCATCTGCTTGTTACCTAAACAAGGTCAAGCTGTTTTCAAGGTGATGACCACCTTTGTCAAACCACCTGTAAATTAACATTCTTTTGCGGATAATTAGTTTAATCAGCTAAGCTGTTGATTAGAGTTTATGAAAAACCATTCTGTATTCGGTCTTATTTATGATAATTTATTACTTTTTCAGTCCGGGTCAAATAAACTACAGATTATCAAGTAATTTATCCGTGCATTTGCACGCGGTTCTACAAAATCATACTTATTACTTAAATCGGTAATCGGCCCAAAAATATGCCGGAAAAAAGGCACATGTCTTGTGAAAAGAGAAGGAGACAGAAAATTAGGGGAAGAGGTAGACAAAATTCTCATTAGATGTGTATCATATACAAACATTAGAGCCTCTATTTATAGGGCTAGACACAAGGGCATCTCAGTAATAAACGAGATTCACCCTAGATATTCTTAACATAATTACACGTTTATAACATTCCCCCGATGACATTGTGTCTAAGCTAATTGCCTCGTTAAAGCCTTGTCAGGAAATTCCAAATGGACAAAACCTGATCGAAGAAAAAATAGTACAATTGACAAAACTTAGAAAAGATTTGGACACAAAAATGTTGCCTCGTTAAAACCTTGACAAGGAAAACCCAGTGGGCAAAACTTTGATGAAGGAAAAAGAGTACAACGCGATAAGTCCAATAGAATGCACCTTATGTAATGGTGCTCCCCCTGATGAGTACTTCAATAAATTATTGGCTTGCAAATCTTTGAGTCGAGACTTCCCAATTTCGGTGAACGAATTTCTTGAATGTAGAAGATATTTGTTCTGATGAAGTCTTCTAATAGTAGTGTACTCAAATCTTCAAGCTTCTTAAAATGCATTGAGAACTTGTGTCTTGGTTTGTTATCTTCGGAGATGATTTGCAGATGTAGTTGATGTAGTTTCTTCAACAAGGTGCCAATATGTAGTTACAGTACCATAGGTGAACAAAATTTGTGATCATACCTACATGGATCAGAATGATATCCAAGTTCATAGGGGATGGTTATGTTGATGTGGTCTAACAAAATGACCTAGTTAATGGTGGGAATCCACCAAATAACCAAAATATCAACTCCCCCTTGGATGACCACCATGTTGAATGAATTGTCTCACTAAAAACCTTGCCAGTAAAACCCAATGGAAAAAAATTTGGACGAAGGAAAAAAGAGCACAAATATGTTGAAACCTCAACATTTTGAAAGAAAATGAAACGTCAACAAGATGTTGCCTCATTAAAACCTTGTCAGGAAAACTACATGGGACAAAACTTGAAACGAAGGGAAAAGAGTACAACTTTTGACGTAAATGTGGATGCTAACCAAACTATATGAGTCTTACGTAAGACAAGCATCAAATTAATAACTCTAGTCTTTCTCAAAGACGAGTTTAAGCTAGCATAATTCCAACTGCAGATTTAAGAAAGAAAAAAAAATAGAATTCATGTTGCTAAAGCGTGGATTTTTGTGTTTTTAAAGACTCCTCAAGAGACCCATAAAGTTGATAGCATCAACTAATTAATCCGTAATTTTGGTTTTGTACCAAATTTCTAAAAACACATGAAGGATTGTTAACCTGACATAATCGAGTCAAGTGGCTGCCAGAATATAATTTGAATCCTACAAGGATTACAAATTCGAATATGTTCTCCGACCACATTTCTTGTGTGAATGGAATATGAGTCTTTCAAAGACTACCACGCCAAATGCATTACATTAGGAGAGCAATTATTGAACCAATCCTAGGGTCTAAGAAAAAAAATAAAACCCTCAAATCGATCTTAAAACAATTTATTTCTTTTAATATGCAATATGAGTAACACCAACCTGTAACTTTCAGGCTTGGCAATTTTAAGGTGTCAAGTCTAGCTAGGATCCATATATTGCGTCAACTGAGAATTTAAAAATAATCCAATCTAATTTGGAATGTATGCCAACCAATCACATATGTCGATATTCCTCTGCAGATTGATTAAAAACCACAATCATTTATTATTTTAGTAGCTACCATAAATGAATATTCGACAATCATATTAGCTTATCACGATCTCACATAATTTCCAGTGTATGCATACTTTGATAAATTCAAAAATTTACTGGTACCAGCGCCCGCGGGCATGATAATCACCCCATCTTCCAATGAGGAGATATGAACTATGAGAATGTGGATCTTGTTTTGATAGTATTTATTGAAGTACTATCTGTAGCTTATTCCAAAATGCTACTTTTTGCTATATGTGATTGGAGTTGCCTATCAAGAGGCAAAAGCTTATATAAAAGCAATATGAGACATTTCACACCTATTGATAATGACAGCCTTTTTTTCGATTTGATCATGTTGGGAGAGAAATTGATATAACTTTTAAGTTAATTAACACAAGCTTCTGATAGTGTATGCTCTCCCCCTGATCATGGTGGAAATTTTATTTTTATCACATATACGAAAACTTCAAGTTTCGTAAAGTATTATCCGATTAATTCGAGACATATACTCATTATGAAATATGCCCTTCGACATAAAAAAAAATGTATTCTTAATAGACATACATATTTACCATCAACCATGGATTACTTTTGGAACACAAACAAAAATAAAATAAAATGATATGTTAAAACCAAAAGCAAAAAAAATATGCAAACAGATCTCCAGTAATTTCGTAACTTCAAGGGCCACGAGATATTAAGTTAAAACGAAATTATGGACACTTTCCTTATGAAAAGAAATAAAATAAAGATCAATATAGTCACTACAAGGACTAATAATATTGGCTAACAAACCCGGGTGCGCACCCATTGATCTTTTATGTTCTACCGTATTCCAGCATAAAGTTGAACGGTCTCAGTTTTGGAAATTAGTATTAGGAAGAAGAAAATTTGCACAACATCCCTAAGGTTGGCTTATACCGTAATAACAGTATCAAATCCTTGTATGATCGATGGATAAAATCAAATTCAATTAGGTTAAATGATTCTTTTGAGAAAAATAAAGAAATCATTATTGTTATTCTTTGTAGAGAAAAATCTACTTTTTGGTTGATAAAGATTTCTTTGAAGGAATAGAAATCAATAACCAAAATTGGCTAAAAGTTCTTAGAATGCCAATTTTTACATCTCTTAAAGAAACGAGATGGGAAAAAACCAATATCAATTGGTTTGTACAATCTACCAAAATTTAAATGAAAAAATACAAAAAAAATATTGTCGTTTTATCCATCGCATAGGAAAAATCCACTTTGTGGTTAACGAATGGTTTCTTATAAAAAGAAAAATATAAACCATATAGATAAATCACATGATCCTTGTATAGAAGACAAGGATACCAAATTTAATTGGACGGAGGTTTATGAACCATGCATGTGAATCGTAATTAGTTAACGTAAAGATAGTTAATTGCGATAACACCAGGTATTCTGGTAACTACAGTTTCATTAGGGGAATAGAAACTGCAAATCATCGTTCGATGGATCTTTTTCTTTCTCTATTGAAAAATCAACTTATTGATTACCCATATTTATGGATTATGTCCTTTTAAGGATTACTAAAATTCGAGAATGACGATAATAATATCTCGTGGTCGGGGTTGCAAAGATGTTCAAAATTCATTGCAAAGGAATACCCCATGATGCTTATGAAATAAAAAGAAAGAAAAGCATCATTAACCATTAAACTCAATTGAAAAGGAACGCCGAACAAGCTAATGCATTGTCTATATAAACCTGGATACTTCTACTTCTCAACGCATGATATAAAAACGTAGAAAGGAACGAAGCACCCTGAGATTAATGGGGATAATTTAAATAATAATAAATGACTTACACCAATACTGTTGGACATATTTGTATCTTATTGTCATTACATGTCAAGGAGTTTAAATCCACCTCAAGGTCTATACTGACGCTTTTATTTGTTTTTACCCAAATCAAGATTAAGCTACAAACAAAAGACAAAATAAGAATTAGCCACCGATATAGAAATCAATCTAATACGTACAAGCATGTATGCAATGAACAATATTGTATTTTATGAAATATAGTAGAAAGAGATTAATCAGATCCGGCATGTCGGAAGAAAACTCAGTTGGTAGAAACATATTTTATGAGCTTCCACTATGAGATGATCATATGCTCGGTAGTAGAGCGTGCTGATAACGTCTTGTGAAAAGAGAAGGAGACAGAAAATTAGGGGAAGAGGTAAAAAAAATTCTTATTAGATGTGTATCATATACAAACATTAGAGCCTCTATTTATAGGGCTAGACACAAGGGAATCTAAGTAATAAACGAGATTCACCATAGATATTCTTAACATAATTACACGTTTATAACAACATGAACTGTCTAGAATTTTTTTCTTTTCCCTTCTGCCGATTTTTTTTTCTTCTTAATTTGTTTTGCAGTATACGTTTTAACACTATGAGAACCTAACGATCAGTGAATCAAAAGAAATACTCTATTAGTGAAAGTAGATCCACGTGTAATTAACTTTGTATTCATAAAAATGCACTAACAAATCGTAAGAGTAATGAGGGATTAGAAATTTATATAGGAACCAATCTTAGTATCATGAGTTAATGTTCTAGTTGGTGTAGGTATAACCCTAGTTAGCAATTCGGGGTACGGGTAGTAGTTCGGGACGGCATACGTACGAGAATTATACAGATTCAGATAGGTCGAATCCGGTCAACGGTTCGTTGTTCGGACAGTAGTGCGGAACGGCATACGTACGTGCATATTCGTTTTATAAATGTGAGTTCGGCACTTAAAATTCGGCTTACATATATGATAAATTGATAAGTATTATGACCTTATTACGAGACTAATTTTATTTGTATATGATTTATAAGATGGAAAAAAATATTTTAGCGTGATTATTTAACAAGAAGTAAACAATTTAATCGCATAAATGTATTATAAAACGAGTTTATACACTTTTAAACTAAAATTAACACATAAAACACTGGTTAAACAACTACCAATAGAAAATTTTAACTGAATAATTGTATTTAAATATAAAGTATATACAAAATCAAACAAAAACCAATCAACAGAACTCTGGTCAAAGAATTACCTATGTGAGAGCGAGGTTGGGCGCGAACTAGGTTCGAAGTTCTAGTTCGGAAATATCATTCGGATTTGGTCAGTTCGGATACGTTCGTGAATCATTCGTGAGGTCCATATAATCCGGGAACTAGGTTCGGAGTTCAAATAGTTCGAAAGTATCATTCGGATTCTGTCAGTTCGGATACGTTCGCGAATCATTCGGGAATGATTCGGAGAACTACTAACTAGGGGTATGACTGAAGCCTCAAAAGTCCCACTCCCACTACTTCTGTACTTGAGAAGTGTCATGTTGTTTCTAAATTTTCCAGAAAAAATAAATGGGAGACCTTGCATGGTCCACCCTCAATAGAGGTGCGTGGTTATTGCAGGGTAACTGGGAGACGACATTATATAAGAGTCCAATAAACCTGTCACAATTAATACTTGCTTGATGCAGTTGTTTTTCTTTGATTAAGTTGTAACTTCCAAGTAGTAAACCTCTACACTAGAAAGCTAATTGTAGGTAGTTAAAAAGACGAGGGCACCCAAATACACCACAATTTTTTTGTTTCAACCTATAAGTTCTCTACCGAATGTGATCGTCTATGGACAGAGTCGAGATAATACAACAATTCGGTTCACACTTCGTGTGATTGTCTATGGATACGAGATCGAGACAATACAACAACAAGATAACTTGTGTGATTGACTATGGATACAAGATCGAGACAATATAACAACAAAGTGTGCTACTTGATAATAGGTTCGGTAATAACCAAACTCTATAGGATCACTATCAAGTATTACGGAGTTAACGTACTTGTGTATTTTACTTACTTAGAATAGCAATTATAATGCGGAAATCAAAGTAAAAGACACAGCAAGATTTTGTTAACGAGGAAACCACAAATGCAGAAAAACCCGGGACCTAGTCCATTTTTGAATACTCTCAAAATTAAGCCGATATATAAAATCTAATACCAATTTCGTATAGTTAAGACCAAGCTGACTACCCCTAGCTACTTAGTTCCCTCAGTATCCCTGCGTCTTCGACTTCTAAAGTCTCGCACGTGAATCGCAAGTCCTTTGGATCGTATTCCAAATAAAAAAGGAAGAATATGTTTGGTAACCACTCTAATCAATCTTGCTACAAGATATAGATGAGTCGTTGACAAAGGCTCTTCCGTTTAATCTAATAAACTCATTTGTCTGGTTAGATCAATCTAACTTTAACTACCGAAATAATCAAGTATAGATTCACACTTAATCAATATAGATCTCAAAGAGAAATATAGAGAATGTCGATCTAATGCAACCAATCAATCAGATCTATCAAAGATAAATCGATTCTAGTTGGATCCCAACCGATCAAGGTTTGTGCACTAAATCCACAAGAAATGGAAACTAATAAGAAATCTTCTTCGTCTTTAAATCTTCTTTTATCTTTAAATATCTGCACAGCATCACTTGAATCTCTTGTGATCAATCACGCACAGAACGAAGTCTGTTAACAATGGATTATCACAAGATGTCTTTAGATCTATCAACAGTTCTAAAGATCCCGTCGATACTTTGATCTAGTCTGAGTGAATCTTATATCAGAAGAGAGGATTCTCAAGCATAAACAAACTAGGTGCAATCAAAGTTTCAACAACCGTTAGTCAATCAAATCAAATCGAAAACTAATAACACTGCAATTATCTAGTTTACCATCAACGGTACTCGTAAAGCTTCTTGATCCCATAAAAGTCTTTAAACGAGCGGTCGTAAGAGATTTCACCTAATTAGGATACTTTCCTCTCCGAATAGAAGGCTCCACCAGAAACAACAAGAAATGAAGTTTGCCTGGCTCTTAGGATAGTTTGCTAGAAATGCAAACTTAGGTATTTATAGACCAAGGATGTTTGGACACCAAGGAATTTCCAAAACCGAAAATATTCTCAAGATATGTAATGAATGGCTCATAATTCCAATAAATGTTGGTCCAATATATTCCGAAATCTCTAAATAGAAAATCTCCAATTAGTAAATACACATTACTAATTGTTATTCTCTAGAGCTATGCATTAATTGTTGGTAATTAAAGCATATAAAACCAAAAACCTTAATTAAAAGATTCTTAATTTATTTCGGCACCGGATCACCTTGAGTACCAAGGAATATCTTTGAACAATAAATGATAAGAGTTACTGCTCGTGTTCAAAGTATGTTGACATCTTTTCACTGCAAATCCTTATTTCATATTTACATGGATTTGCTTCTTGGAATCGGTTATAACACACTTCAAAACAAGTTTAGAATTGGTCATACCAAATCACAATGGTTAGTTATGATCGGTCCTACCAAGTCACATACATGGGTTCGGATCGGTTATACCAATCACTAGGATCGGTTATACCTAAATATGGTACCTAATTGTGATTGGTCACACCAGTCACTAGGATCGGTTACACCAATTGCAAGAATCGGTTCCATCTATACATGGTATCTACTTGTGATCGGTCACACCAGTCACTAGGATCGGTTACACCAATTACAAGGATCGGTCACTCCAATTACTAGGATCGGTCACACCAATTACAATGATCGATCATACCATCTGATTACTTAGGATCGGTTACACCAATTACCAGGACCGGTCTTACCAAAGCATAAGTCTAGGCATTGTGATTGGTTATACCAAGATACATAACCTGAATTAAGGTCGGTTCTACTATCTCACACATATTGGTCATCCAAAGATATGCAATGAATAGCTGGACCAATAAACCTATTGATTTCCCTTTAGATTCCCGAAACAAGTTCATGAATGTACTTCCTTTAAAAAAATGTAAAACATTGTTTCCTAGGATGAAATCTTCACCATAACCCATATACATAATCATAACACTATATACAAGATTATGTTGATGTCATATCTACGAAGTTCAAAAGATAACCGTTATACTTCGTAGTCTAATTCTTTAATACTATGATCATACTATTATGATCATGTCACATCACTAGAGTATTATATACAATATGTACAGTATATACAGCTTCGCAGTTATGTTTTCAATACAGCACGACTTGAAAGATACGTTACGAATGAAACGTTTCAAGTCAATATTACTAACGTCAAGTGGAAGGATGATGTCGTCATTGTAGTTCGTTACTTCTTCACATTCTTCAGGTCTTCAGAGTAATACTTGTATGTCTCAACATTCCTAGACTTTCTAGTCTAACCTAAACGAAGTTGACTCTAGTATTTAATCAAGCGACTCTATATGAGTTTTGATATTAAAATATGACAACCAAACTTGACATACCAATGCTTGGTGAGTTCAACCGAGCTATGCTCTATCAATCTCTCCCTTTGTCAATTTTAGTGACAAAACTCTTATTACATATGGAGCTAAACGAATTACAAAATAACCCATTCTTCATACGCTTGATTCCAAGTTTCAACAACACAATAACCTGCATATATTCAATTAATAAATGCCGCTGTTGACATTTGAATAATAAAAGCTTTTACTCCACCTAAAGATAAGCTAGGTAAATATTCAATCCGAACATCTTTGTTATTCCCCTTTTGTAGTAAGAATTACTATACAACAATATGATATGTTTATCCCCCTTAGTCAATGCTTTACTCTTTCGTTAGATATAACGTTTAAGCACAATTGTCCTTTCCTAGTGATTAAAAATCACTTGTTTACTCCATATATTTCTCCCCTTTTTTGTTACAAAATGACAATGGTTCGAGCAAATAAAGGACAAACCGAAAGGATCTTACAAATCTTAAAGACTTGTATACAACCTATAAGAGTTAAGCACGAAGGTTTTGCATACCATTTTAGATAACCAATATTAAAACCGAAACTACAAAAGTAATTTAGTTTCCATATGTTATCAAGGAAACAATTCGACTAAGATACTCAATTCCCTTGTTAGACCGATTGCGTATGCACAATTGCTTGTTTCGATAAGACCAAAATAAAGATCAGAATTAACTTTATTTTTCTCATCAGGCTTTAATTATTCAGACAATAACTTAGACCTTTCCCTTTATACAAGACAAACACTAGGTTAGTTAACTAGTTTTTCTTGTCAAGGCATTCAATTAGACTTGAATAACCGAATCCTCTAATTGATAAGTCTAACTAAGATCAGATTTAACTTAGTTTCTCTTATCCGGAATCAATTGGACTAAATGAATGATCCCGTATTTTGTTAAGCCTCAAACAATAGATACAAACCAAAATAAATTGAATTGCACAATTATTTTCTTAACCGGAAGCAATTGAACAAATATAAACATTACAGCACCGTAATTGCACCGAATTTCGTTAAGCAAAAACACTTGATACCCAACAATAAAGAAGATACAAAACAATAAGCCAAATAAATTGACACAATTTTTCTTAACCAGAAACAATTGAATCACATAAACATCCATACACAACATAATGGAACATATCAATTGTACCGAAATTTTGTTAAGCAAAAGCAAAAAATATGCAACATAAACAGGCTTTACTTAAACAGGAAAACGATTAACTAACAAATTCGTTACCTCAATTTCCTCAGCCACATCTCCCCAGAAAGATATATCACTAAGCACAAGTTCAAATAAGAAATCTCCCCAGTGTGTTGTCATCCTCTTGCAAGAACAAAAGAACAACAACAAAAGCAACCTTTACCAGAGAAAAGTTGAATTTGTTTTAACTAATGCGTGCCAATAGCAAAGTTGAATTTGTTTTAACTAACCCGAAACACATATGTTATACTAAACACAACTCATGTAAACACAAATTGATTCAACATATTGTGACTTTTCACATATGAGTTTCAATTGGAACACCTTATGATCCTTTGATAAAGCCTACCAACATGGGCTAGAACTTAATCCCGCTAAATCAAAAAGCCACACAAATCATAAGGGTTACACCATATGAGATTGAATATTAAGGTTAATAAATGTCCCTGGCGGTCCCTTTCATAATAATGATAGTTTTATTAAAAATAGACCTTATACAATAATATCGGGATAAATCAATACATTGACGTCTATAATCTGGATCAAGTATCACAACATATAACTTAATCCCTAGTGGTGCTCTGATTGTTCACTGAGGTTTCTTCAGTGTTCAAACTCTTGAAGCTTGTCTCGAGAGACTTGTCAGCAACCACTTCTTGTTTTTCAATATTTTCAACTTGTTCCTTCATGCCTGCAAGATCAGTTTTTGTTTCTTCAATCCTATCCTTTAGCCAATCTTGATTTTGAACCGTTATTATGAGATTGGTTCTTAGTTCTTCAAAACCATGGATAAAGTTTATCATACTATCAAAAGGTATCCACTTGGTTTCTTTTGGATCTTGAAAATTGAAATCCAACAAACATGACTCATCTTGGGATTCGGTAGAACTAACAGATTCATAATCAGACATGATTTTTGATACGATCTTCTTTTTCCTTTCCGTACTGATTCCTTGATAATCCTTAACTCTTTGAGCTTCCTCCTTATTTACCTTTGTAATACTGCAAGTTATTGGAAGCATGCTCAAGGATTTAAATAAGAATTAATCAGGGTTTCTCAATACAAGCAAGAGAAAGTTTCTCTAAAGAAGAGACAACTTTCGGACCGAAAATATCCAGGGATTTCCGAAAATATATCAAGAATATATTTTGTCTCCTGTATCCAAAATTATCATGCTGGAATGTTTATTAAAATTCGAAAATTTCAAATAAAACCTAATTATGGAAGATTATGATAAACATGAATAATTTTTTTAGACAAAATGGATTCGCAATTTTTCCAAAAATTGTCACAGATTTTCCGATACAAACACAAAAACATGTGCTCTCGTTTTATGTGCTTCCTCATCCCAAAAAAGTTGTGAGCACGAGCCTGGATGAGGGTGCACAGACTCCATACAACTAATTTGTATCGGAGTAAGCCTTATCATGCTTACAACGAGTATCAGAAACATAGTTCATGTTTCTCTTTGGATGTTTCTGCCCAACATATTTTCTCCCAGAAGGTTGTCCTTTCTTGATCGCAATGAGATTTGGATCATGAGGAGAAAATGGACTGATGTGAGAATTTTCAGAGATAGATAAATCTCTCTTAATTCTGTTAATGATATTTTCATAAGATTTTCTCATTCTAAGGATTTCCTTACTATGCACATCAACTTGATCATTGGAAACAATTATTGGAAATTTTCCCTGATTGTTTCTCTTGGCAGCAATTATTTCCTTCCCTTTCTTATGGAACCGTTCAGTAAGCGAACTACCTCCGTGTAAACAGAGGCTATTTCAACATGAGTGAGGTGGAACCTTTTTCCAGAAGTGATCATCAACTCTTTCATCTGATTCTTTTGAGTTGATTTTATCGGGTTGGGGTATATTCTGTGTTTCTACTGAGGAATGATCTTTCAGTTTTTAAGACAAGATACTTCTTTTAATACTTTTACAACAGTATTTTGAAGAAGTATAAGTTTCCTGTCAAGTAACTGAAAGTCGTATTCCTTAAGATCTTTCTCAAGGAACCGGTTTAAAGTTTCCTTTGGACAAGATTTCGTTTGATCAGTAGTAATTGTAAAAGATGGGTTTTCATTCTCTTCTGACTTGATGTAGTTAGGTAGACTACCGTCATCATAATCTGTTTCAGACATGATCAAACAAGTCTTGTTATCACAATTTGTAAAAATCGAGTAAGGACTTTTGGTTTCCTCATCAGAAGAAATTATAACAGAGTCATTTGTCAGAGTCATAGGATGAATCTCTTGTTCTTGAGTAAGAGATTTACCAAGAGCTTCTACTTTGATAGTGAGATCCATATTCTCTTTGGCTAGAATATTTAGTTAAAAGTCATTTTCCCTGATCTCTTGCTTAAGAAGATTAGATTTCGTCTTTAATATTAACATCCTTGTAGACAGAGATCTCATAGGCTTTAGGAGTTTAACCAGATCTTTCTCAGCATCTTCTTTGACGTTAGAGTTTGACTCAAATGCACTATTAATCTCCTTAACTCATGGATCATGAGTTAACGAAGTAGTAGCATTCTCAACTTTTGAGTATTCACAATATTGCATAACTTTAACTGAATCAGCCATTAGATTCAAATATTATAGGTTGGATCCCACCAAACACAGATTGTTAGATCTTTTCGTGTTTTCCTGCTCTGATACCAATTGAAAAGACGAGGGTACCCAAATACACCACAATATTTTTGTTTCAACCTATAAGTCCTCTACCGAATGTGATCGTCTATGGACAGAGTCGATACAATACGACAATTCGGTTCACACTTCGTGTGATTGTCTATGGATATACGAGATCGAGACAATACAACAACAAGATAACTTGTGTGATTGACTATGGATACAAGATTGAAACAATACAACAACAAAGTGTGTTACTTGATAATAGGTTCGGTAATAACCAAACTCTATAGGATCACAATCAAGTATTACGGAGTTAACGTACTTGTGTATTTTAATTAATTATAATAACAATTATAATGCGGAAATCAAAGTAAAAGACACAACAAGATTTTGTTAACGAGGAAACCACAAATGCAGAAAAACCCGGGACCTAGTCCAGTTTTGAACACTCTCTGAATTAAGCCGCTATACAAAATCTAATACTAATTTCGTATAGTTGAGACCAAGCAGACTACCCCTAGCTACTTAGTTCCCTCAGTATCCCTGTGCCTTCGACTTCTAGAGTCACGCACGTGAATAGCAAGTCCTTTGGATCGTTATCCAAACAACAAAGGAAGAATCTGTTTGGTAACCACTCTAATCAATCTTTGTACAAGATATATATGAGACGTTGACAAGGGCTCTTCCGTTTAATCTAATAAACTCCTTTATCTGGTTAGATTAATCTAACTTTAATTACCGAAATAGTCAAGTATAGATTCACACTCAATCAATATAGATCTCAAAAAGAGATATAGAGAATGCTGATCTCACGCAACTAATCAATCAGATCTATCAAAGATAAATCGATTCTAGTTGGATCCCATCCGATCAAGGTTTATGCACTAAATCCACAAGATACGGAAACTAATAAGAAATCTTACTCCGTCTTCAAATCTTCTTTTATCTTCAAATACCTGCACAACACCACTTGAATCT
Organism: Papaver atlanticum; assembly: GCA_023531105.1. NCBI lineage: Eukaryota > Viridiplantae > Streptophyta > Magnoliopsida > Ranunculales > Papaveraceae > Papaver > Papaver atlanticum. The sequence continues at coordinate 1,178,811 of JAJJMB010010578.1, read as the reverse complement.
CTTGTGATCAATCACCCACAGAACGGAGTCTGTTAACAATGGATTATCACAAGATGTCTTTAGATCTATCAACAGTTCTAAAGATCCCGTCGATACTTTGATCTAGTCTGAGTGAATCTTATATCAGAAGAGAGGATTCTCAAGCATAAACAAACTAGGTGCAATCAAAGTTTCAACAACTGTTAGTCAATCAAATCAAATCGAAAACTAATAACACTGCAATTATCTAGTTTACCATCAACGGTACTCGTAAAGCTTCTTGATCCCATAAAAGTCTTTAAACGAGCGGTAATAATAGATTTCACCTAATTAGGATACTTTCCTCTCCGAATAGAAGGCTCCACCAGACCAAGGATGTATGGACACCAAGGAATTTCCAAAACTGAAAATATTCTCAAGATATGCAATGAATGCCCCAATTCGGTTTTCATAATTCCAATAAATGTTGGTCCAATTAGTAAATGCACATTACTAATTTTTATTATATAGAGCTATGCATTAATTGCTGGTAATTAAAGCATATAAAACCAAAAACCTTAATTAAAAGATTCTTAATTTATTTCGGCACAGGATCACCTTGAGTACCAAGGAATATCTTTGAACAATAAATGATAAGAATTATTGCTCGTGTTCAAAGTATGTTGACATCTTTTCACTGCAAATCCTTATTTCATATTTACATGGATTTGCTTCTTGGAATCGGTGGTCATACCAAATCACAATGGTTAGTTGTGATCGGTCCCTACCAAGTCATATACACGGGTTCAAATCGGTTATACTAATCACTAGGATCGGTTATACCTAAATATGGTTACTACTTGTGATCAGTCACACCAGTCACTAGGATCGGTTACACCAATTACAAGGATCGGTCCATCTATACATGGTATCTACTTGTGATCGGTCACACCAGTCACTAGGTCGGTTACACCAATTACAATGATCGGTCACACCAATTACTAGGATCGGTCACACTGATTACAAGGATCGATCATACCAACTCATGGTGATTACTTAGGATCGGTTACACCAATTACCAGGATCGATCATACCAAATCATAAGTCTAGGCATTGTGATCGGTTATACCAAAATACATAACCTGAGTTAAGATCGGTTCTACCAACTCACACATATTGGTCATCCAAAGATATGCAATGAATAGCTAAACCAATAAACCTATTGATTTCCCTTTCGATTCACGAAACAAGTTCATGAATATACTTCATTTAAACAAATGTAAAACATTGTTTCATAGGATGAATCTTCACCCTAACCCATACACATAATCATAACACTATATACAAGATTATGTTGATGTCATATCTACGAAGTTTAAAAGATAATCGATATACTTCGTTGTCTAATTCCTTAATAGTATGATCATACTATTATGATCATGTCACATCACTAGAGTATTACATATAATATGTACAGTATATACATCTTCGCAGTTATGTTTTCAATATAGCACGACTTGAAAGATACGTTAGGAATGAAACAGTTCAAGTCAATATTACTAACCTCAAGTGGAAGGATGATATCGTCGTTGTAGTTCGTTACTTCTTCACATTCTTCAGGTCTTCGGAGTAATACTTGAATGTCTCAACATTCCTAGAATTTCTAGTCTAACCTAAACGAAGTTGACTCTAGTATTTAATCAAGCGATTCTATATGAGTTTTTATACTAAAATATGACAACCAAACTTGACATACCAACGCTTGGTGAGTTCAACCAAGCTATGCTCTAAAAAAACGAAAGCAAAGAAAGGTGTGAGAGCTACATACCGTCAACCCAAATATCTTGGTGTCACAACTCTGTATGTGGGTGAGAAAGATTATACCACTACAAGATTTCCAGGGCTCCAAAAAGGCTTAAACACATGATGATACATCGATCAATCTCAGTTTCTTGATCCTAGACTACAGAGTTGTGGGGTTCAATAACTTGGTGAGTGTATCTGCAATCAGTTCTGTTGATCGAAGTGGAATCATCGTGATGGCACCTGACTAAATTTTCTCGCACAAAAAATGGATATTAAGCTCGACATGTGTGGTCCTCTCGCGAACAGCAGAACCAGATGTTATGGAAGCCGTAGCCTTATCATCATAGTGAATTGGAGAGCTTTTCTTTACAGAAAAACCCAACTCTGTAAGGAAATTAGGCAGCCAAAGAATCTCACAAGTCTCATCACTTATAGCTGTGTACTCTTCTTCTGATGAAGAATGAGATGTCTTGTCTTGTTTCTGGCTTTTCCATGAAATCAAATGGTTACCCATGAAAGTACAAGAACCAGATGAACAACGTTTGTTAGGCGAACTTTCATTGTATGCTTCTGCATAGCCTGATAAAACAACTGCACTCTCTCTCTCGGATAGAATACTCCTAATCATGGGGACAATTTGAGATATCTAATTATCTTATAAACAGTATTTAGATGATGGGTATGTGGGGAGTTTGTAAACTTTTGAGCAACAAACATAGCAAAATCAATATCAGGTCGTGTAAGAGCTATGAAAGAATGACGGCCAACCAAACTTCGGTATATAAACGGGTCAGGAAGAGGTTCACCAATGTCCGACTGTAGGCAATGTTTAGTATGTATCGGACAGTGAGATGGTTCAAAATACAAAATACCCATAGTTCTGTTGACAAAGTGCAAACCACGCTGCTTACGAATTAACTCAAGTAGGAATTAACATTTAACATTTAGTCCCAGATTCAATCGAATTTAGACAGTTTAGTCCTGCCCTTCAAATCTGTGTACCCGGAGGTCCAAATGTGAGATTTTACGAACGGGTTAGTCCTGTTTCGAACGATTCAGTCCAAAACCATTTTTTTATTACCTTTAATGTCCTTGCCATAATTCCATGTCATATCTTTTGTTTAGATCTGAGAATTCGAAACAACAAGAGAGAACCAACACTTTTAGAAATTGAATATACACTTTCAGAAATCAATTGCGTCCCAAAAATACGATGATCTTCTTTAAAAATACTGAAAAACAAAGTTGTTACCTCAAGGAAGAATTAATTTCTAAACTTAATATGAATATTCATTAAAAAAGTTCGCTGATCTCGATTCTCTACTCTCCATCTATATTTCGCCAAAGTTGAAGAGGTTTGTTATCTTGATTGTTGCGTTTTTTAATTGGTTTGTAGAAGTAATTTGGATTCAAATTCCGAATCTTAGTATGATTTAGTCATCACACAGGTTGCAATTCAATGTCAATTAGTGGATGTTGTTCATCTTGGTATGGTACGGATGCATAAGGTTACTATATGCATCAATTGTATTTTCAATTTGATTTCTTTCTTATGTTTATATTTTGATATAACAGTGATTTCGTTTGATCACTATATCCACACATATTTTTGATCTTGAAATCTGCATTCTAACTAAGAATTTGATAAATTATATTTGATTAGACATTTTTTTTAGTTCAATATGTTGATTAGTTGGACAATAAATGATGTCAGAAGGCTTAGTAGACAACCATTTAAGTAATTTACGGTATGATATCAAATTTGGGATGGGAATAGGATGCCTTAGAATGATATCTTAAGGGTTTATAATATGGATAATTTTCTTAGTAGAAATCACGTAGTTGGTGCAGTGTAATTGGAGTTTAATGCTTCATAGATAAGTATTGGTTTCTAAAGCTTGGTGTGTCATAAACCCCAATTTGTTCTGTTTTTAGTACTTAAAGTTTATCTGTTGTCATCCATTTCACTGTAACATTTCTAGTTTTGAGAAAATTATCTATTTTCCTGCAGGCTGCATTTCTCAAAAGATTTTTGCATCTAAAAGAGCATCAGTAGCTGCTTGTTTGATTCAAAAGTATGTTTGTGGTTGGATAATACGACGTTCATATTTGCAGCTTTGTTAGGCTGTTTCTTCTTATACAATCCAGCATCCGGAGTCTATCTAGTCGTAATAGCTTGCTACACAAAAGGAACATAGAGCTGCTTCGCGGATCCAGGTAAGTTTAATTATTAAGAAGATTTCTTTTGTTCCTTTTAATTTAGGTGCATTCAAAAACTTATTGCACTCAACTGTGTTTTTTTTTTTTTTTTTGTAACTCTTCTTAACGGTGCACTAGTTAATATTCATGAATGATTGATTTGTTCCATGTTTTATATAGTTGTGTACATATTGGTGCACTAATGCATTTTCCATGAAAAGTAAGTCTGTTTACGGCATGAATGATTGATTTGTTTCATACATTGTAGGTGTGTACATATTGGTACACCAATGATGCTTAATGGTGCACATTTTCGCTATAGTTTTGGAAAGCCTAACTCTCTTATGCTGCTTTCACTTCTTCCAATTCAATGTGGGAAGATTTGAAGTAAATGTCATTTTGAGTCAGGTTTCGTGTTGTACTCTTTAGACTATTACCGCTATTGGGAGGAGTTACCATTTAGAAATATCTATTTCTTGACTAGTCAGAGAATATAAATCACGATTTGCTTCATGTTAGCTTTTTAGATTGTAACGTTTGGAGTAGTCATGCTTAGATAGATTAAGAAAAACATGTGATAAATGTTTTCTTTACACAAAATTACTTAACCTCTGAGAATTTCTTGTTGTTTTCCTGTTTTTTCTTAGAACTGTTTATCTTCTTCGGTCGAATTTTATGTAAGTCAAATCATGTCTTTAGATTCTTATTTTTAGATTTTTGTTATTGATTTGCTAGGTTCCGTAATGGTGGAATAGCAAAATGAGAGGAAATGCTCCTGAAAGATTGGTATCTGGGTCTGATGATATCACCATGTTCCTTTGGGAAACTACTATCAGTAAGCACCCCGAAGCCCGCCTGTCTGGTCACCAGCAAACATATCTTGGCCTGCTTATTGAGAGAATATTCATGTTTAGTTAATACTGTAAGTAAAAATTCCTAAATTTTTATTTCTGTTTTGATTTTTTGTTTTTCCAAGGTTCTTTTTTGTTACTCTACTGATTATGTTTCTTGGGTTCTTTTTTTTGTTATGGTTGAAATTTAGTACATTGTAAGCCTTGCAAAAGCATTAGCGTACTGCCATGAGAAGAATATCATTCACAGAGATATTAAGCCGGAGAATTTGTTGTTTGATTATGAGGTAATCTTCTAACCCTTATATCCTATACTGTTATTAAGAGATTTCTATGTTAGGGATTATGAGGGATCGAGGGTTTGAAATGTAGATCTAGCATGAGTTGGTAATAGCCAATAGGTACTGTACATGTAGGAACTTGATCGTTAATGTGTACATAGTTGTACACCTGTTGATCGTTAATGTCTACATAGTTGTACACATGCTGATTATTGATGGTATAAAACTGTATTACACCCTTAATAGATTTGTATGAGCTACAAAAGCTATAAAATGAATAATTTCTTGTCATATTCTAGCATTAGTAAAATTTTGATTTTATAATTTCCTTTCAAATTTTGACTAGTAACCACGATGCTTCAATCTTTATAGATTTGTATGAGCTAAACTTGATTTCTTTAGGAAAATTTGTAGTGGCTTGGTTTTGCTGTATTGCAACATTAAATCTGCGAAGGTACAGTTGTCATCAGCTTAACAGCTTGAGTCTACCTATTGAATGTTGTATCTTTAGCAACATTGGTTCTTAATAATTATGGAGTCTGCGATAACAGTCCAGAATACCAATCATCATTACCTTACATCTATAATGATTTTTGATATATGGATACTAGTTACTATCTTTGTATGGGCACAATGTATTTATATTTCAATAATAGAGTAAAGCTAGGGACTGATGGTTAACAGCAACAAAGGCAATCTGAGCATGTAAGTTAAGGCAGAAAGGAGTAGTGGCGGCTTTTGTAGCAAATGCAATCTGAGCATGTAAGTAAATATTTTGCCTTTTGTAGTGGTGAGGACGATACACATGTGTACATAATAGTAAACATGTTGATTCTTTTTATTATTTATCTTTAGGGACTCATAAGCTCGAAATGGTAGAGCGCCCAAGCCTATCACAAGGTTTGTGGAGGTCGATGGTTCAAATCCATCTGAGTTTTCATGTTATATTTATTCAACATGGGTAGGTGTGTACATACTGGTGCACCTTGTCTTGTTTCATGAAAGTATGTCTTTTTTTGTGGGTATGGATGTTGGATTTTTTGGATTTTGTAGATATGTTCATAGTTGGGCACCATTGTCTTGTCTCATTGATATATGTCCTGGTTTGTGGGTATGGATGTTGGAATTTCTAGATTTTGTAGATGTGTACATAGACACCATTGTCACGTGTCATTGATATATTGCATGTTTTGAGGGTATGGATGTTGGATCTTCTAAATTTTTGTAGATATGTACATAGTTGTACACCATTGTCTCGTCTCATGAATATATTGTCTGTTTCCTGGGTATGGATGTTGGATTTTCTAAAAAAAATTTAGATGTGTACATAGTTGTACACCATTGTTCCATTTCATGAATGTATTCGCTTGTTTTGTGAGTATGGATGTTAGATTTTCTAGATGTGTACATAGTATACATGAAAATAATTATCCCTTAGCAGGGCTAGGGAGCCCCTAAAGGGAAGGCAAACCCAACGTGAAACATGAGGGACTTGGGGACTAAGGCCCAAGTCCACTAAAAGGTATCCATAAGATGAAAAGGATAAAGAGAGAAATAATGGAAAAGGAGAAGGTTGTATTAGAGAATGAGTGACATTAGTAGTAATTTAAGAAGTTTAAGACATGTGGCGTGATGTTATAAAAGGAAGGGTTTTTGGGAAAGTCTATAAAAGGAGGCACATAGTACAATGGAAAGGGGAATCCTTCTTTTCTCTCTTTCCCTCTCTCTTGGGAATTGGGTGTGTTGTGGCTAGGACTTGAAGAACCAAAATCAAATTCACCACTCAACATTTGGCGACCACACCCGAAGACTCGTCTCTAGCCCACACATCCAATTCCCACAGCATCCGCGTCT
>JAJJMB010010578.1:1140071-1170056 GCA_023531105.1 Papaver atlanticum | reverse complement strand
TTTTGTCACAGTATTCCTCCATTCTAATCCTATGGAAAAAGAGGAGACAGAGAATCAGTCCAGGATCCTAAAAAGAGGAGAAAGAGAATCAGTCCAGGATCCTAACTATTCCGGGGAAAGAGGAGAACGTGTGTCCGTCTAATTCCAGAAGCAGCTGTTGGTTCTGGCCGTTTCATTCTAGCTGGATCTTTGAACGGAATTTAGTTTTTGTAAATGTAAACGAAGAGTTTCAATTTTTCTGTCCCACCGGCCCAGTCTGGTCCGGTCCACCCCCAATTCGGTTCGGTCCATCAGGTTTGGTCCACCCGGATAGGTCCACCCGATTCGGTCTAGCCCATCTGGTTCGACCAAGCCTGCCCTGTTCCAGCTGCCATCCTGTTCTGTTTTTTTGTTCCTGTTCTGGGCCCTGTTCTGGTTTTCTGGTCTGGACGTGCGCGACCAAAGCTGTTCCGGTTTCGCGTATGTATAACGGGAACCAAAGTTTGAGGTATGTAGTTATAATGTGGATTTTTACATTGAATATTTGCTGGGCTTATTTATTTGTTTTTTAGAACATGCCTAGTTTTGTTTATTTTTGTCTTAAGATAAGTCCGCAGGATATAAACAGTCAATTTAAATTATGATTGTTGATCTCGAATATGATATCGGCTATAGTTGAATGGTATCTTTTGTTCAATTGGTTGGACCAACTAACGTATTTATTTGGGGTTTAGAAGTACTTGAGCACCATTATTGTGTTCTTAATATTTTCTCCCCAAATTTGAAATGTTATGTGGGATGTAATCCATTGGCTCGACTATTAAAGAGTTGGTATTTTCAAAAGATACGTTGCAAATAAAATCACATATATTCCAATTTTTGTGGAAGAACTCACAAAAGGCGATATGAGTCAGAAAATGTCCATTTCTCTACTTCATCCATGATACTAACGAACCAGTATATGTTGAAGTATGACAACAAGAGAACTATCTTTAGTAATATATTCAACAAAAGTAAGTGGTTGACATGTATAGTGAGATTCTCTTGGCCTGTTGAGATAAAGAAATTTCTCAAATTAGCTAAATGCAGCAAAATTGAAAATGGAAAGAACTCCAAAGTAATGAGGGTTAGACGTACCGACTCATATAAAGCATGTGAAAAGGGACATATATATCACAACAAAGATGTATTTTTTTCCCAGTAGTAATGACACCAAAGTACAGGTATCAAATGAATATAGGATGAAGCTAAGATGTAATTCTAGCTCTCACCAAAGAGTTGAGAATGAATCTTCTTACCGGTATTGGTACAAGCAATGCGATGCGGGTACCATAGTAGCAACCAATTTCCATGGGAAGGTCATACTTTAAACATCAACTTTAATGACAAGAAGAACTTTGTCTGGCCAATTGACTATTTATTTAAACTGGATCCAATGTATGCGCTTATGGAATGAAAAGGACATCGTTCCCACGAGACATAAATTCTCTAAAGCACTTGAGATATATCTGGATGAAACGTAACATGTATTCACTCTAAAGAAATTGAGCTAATTCCTTATAATGTGACTACGATGATTGGATCATCGAGCGAAGAACTGCTAAAAATTTGTTTTCAAGATAGAACAAAGACGTCATAAAATCTCTACATGTACCAAGAGATAATCACACCTTGTTAAATTCCAAAGAAACTCATGCAAATGGATATCATGCGGAAACTCACAGTAATGAGAATATAATTGATTGCATCTTTTATAACCTTTAATGAACGTGGAAGGAAGCATATTCTTAGAGAGATTCATGAGTCAATTTGGTGAAATGTAAATCACTAGTATTTGGATTATTGAATCCACATTGACCCCGACATTGAAATATTGGGTACTGACTCATACAGACTTTGGCATAACCATAAAGGCACATTGGTTGTGACATGATGATCGTTTTGAAAGGACTCATATGTACATCGCTTTATTTGAGTGAACAAGACAATGGGAAAAAGATGACATAATGCGAAGTGACGGCATATCTCTCAATAAGTGTTTTCTAAAGTACTAAATGCCCCCCACCCCACCCCACCCACCCCTTCCCATTGTACTTTTAAGTAAGAAGAATATCACTCATTTTACAAAGTCTTCAGTAAAACAAGATCGGGACCATCCTAAGATGCAAATGGAAATCAACCTATATTACAAATAAAACAAGATAATCTAGAAATATATCCACGCAGAATGCGGACCATTAAAGTGACTTATGGCTCTAGTGGATGCCTTCACACTTTGGACTAGTTATAGTTCCCAAGAAGTTTTGCGTTTGGAGAACTACTAGCACATATTATACATGTAAGGACTCACCACCCCTTGTAAATGCTTGCTAGTGCACATCAAAAGGACTTGATGGTTATTGCATATTTAATAGGATCAATGCAGAGCATCCTATACCTCATGGTCTCGCAAAGTCTATCATCAAAGGTTACAGATGATGGCTAAGGCATGGTTATGCGTACAAACCTACCTTTAACTTCTTGGAAAATATGCAATATTACACGCATATTTACTTAATTCGTTTTAGAACCTAATATTAGTCAACCTTTTCTGCGTACCAGTTGGTAACTGGATTTAAGCCTGACATTCGTGTTCTTACGCATTTTTGGTTGCACTGTATATGTGCCATTACGACTCCACATCGTACTATGATGGGTCTTCAAAACTGTTAAGTAGTTATTATGTTGGAAATGAGTTCCCAAGAATTATCCGCATTTTAAACCTTTTGGAAGGAGATCTCTTACCGCTAGATTTGCGGTTATCACTTTAATGAGACAATCTTCCTGTCGTTAGGGGGAGATAAGAAAAAGTATTTTCTAAGAGAACGACAGGTGCTGTCGTGGTGTGTTCCTACTGTGTTAGGATTTTCTAAGGGAACGACAGGAACTGTCGTGGTGTGTTCCTACTGTGTCTCATATTGATTCTTGTACTCCACAAATGTAAATGTGAAGTGACAAAGAATAATCGATTTTCAGAATGTACACTGATATTGCTAAAGTGATGACATTACACATACCAACTGCAAACCTACCTGCAAGGTTACAAATCCTCAATAAGGGATATACACCATAGACTAAGGTGTTACAACTACACTTAGTGGAAGTGTAATTGAGGCCGTGGCTCCATAAAGGAAGTTGGAGAGACCATTTGGTTCGATCAATCCTCACCTAGAAAGGAAGTAGGTGAGTAATTCACAACTTATTTATATCATCAGAAATCATCTCATAAGATTGTCTCTAAATATGTCCATGAATTAACCTGGAGGACGCTCCGAAGTTTAATGATTCCAGAGAACAATAACTTCCCAAGTGGATTATGAGAATATGCACGAGTCAATGGAAAGATCATCCGAGCATATTGATGATTAATTTCATATACACTTGCTTAAGGAAATAGAGCAAGATGAGATCGAACCAATCTCCTTGTTGCTTAATGTCAACGAAGAGCATATTTGGCTTATAAAATCCAGGTAGAACTTGGTTCTTTGACAAATATACAGGTATTTGGTGTGGTAGTGCGAACCAACCAAGTGTAAAGCCTATGGGACATACGTGATTAATTTGTCACAAAGCATAGTGAGAAGAAAGCAGTCTTAAAGTATAAAGACTCGCCTTGTGGCGCGAGGTTTCCCACAAATCCCTGGAATTGTTCTCTTGTAATGAACATTATAGTGTTTCGCTACTTAGTTAGATTGGTTATTTCAAAAGGACTTGAAATGCATCATATGTATGTGGTTGTTACGTATCTCTGAAAGAATCAAGAGATAGCATATATTTACAAAAGTACTTGATAAACCTTTTGTTGACCAAATCAAGTGACTCTAAACCACATAGTGTGTTTATAGTTAGATAGAACGCTCACTTATAGATTGAAGCAATCAGGAGGAAGTGGTGTACCCGTCTAAGTGCCTATATGATTTGGAGGGGATAGACAAGTAAGTTATTTTCTATTGTGTATTCGCAAGAAAGTTCCTGATTTGGAATTGTAACTATTTATGTCGATGATACAGACATGATGGGTACTCTTGATGTAATAAGAGACCTTAAAAGCTATTTAAAATCCGAATTTGAGATGAAAGATCTAAGGAAAGCTTGACTGAATACTGAGCTTGTGGTATAATATTCCACCAGTTTGCATATGTCTAAAGTTGTCAGGAAATTTAACAAAGACATGCTTCCTGATAGCACTCCCATGATTAGTCGAGGTTCAAATGTAAGTAAGTAACCATTTCGTTCAAAGGAAGATGACGAAGATGTGTTGGGAGATGAAATTCCCATATCTAAGTACAATAGACGCATTGTTGTACTTAGTATAATAATGTACTTGATTAAATTTTACATCCTCAGGGAACTTGTTAGCTAGATATAGCTCAGCGGCAACGCAACGTCACTGGAATGATATAGTGAATGTAATTGATGTGTTTTGTAGTTGTAGTGGTAAAAAGGTTCGTTGCTCGAACTTGTGAAGGATTTTCGAAAATTAAATAGAGTTGTTTTGACAATAATAAGAAAATACCGAGACTCTGGATTCCACCATTGACCAATTAAGTGATAAACTCTAATCAATATTCATGCAATATTCTTCTTTAAAGTGATTCTAGTATTTGCCTTTAATAGATTTTTGAAGTAATAATTGTAAGCACGAAGCATGAAACATCAAAAGTATTAAAACCAAGCATGTCCCATCAAAACACTTCACAACTACTCAATAAAAACCAATTTTTCTTTTAAGTTCTATGCAAAAAATCATGTAAAATAATTGCAATAAATAATTAAAATAGAACTATACCACTTTTCATGGAACAATGGCTTCCTCCGTCGCCTCGGCTAAGGGGTTTAGCTCCTCATATTAACCACTTGCTCAAAATACATATTTGGTGTTCAAAAGTTGATTAAAAGAGTGAAAAGTGTTAAGCAGCGGGTTTTGTAACAAATATAATCGTTACAGAACCTATTCATACAGAGAACTGTTGCGAACTGAAGCTAACTGTTGGAAAAATTGTTACAAAGGGTATAGAGTTTGAAAGCTACGGTCACAGTTTCTGCGACTTTCTTTTACTGCTATTCTGTGTTCTTCGTCTTCTCCGGCCACAGTTGCACCAGCAGAAACACGATCTCTTCCAATGATTTTTCTGGCTTCTCTAATGCTCTAAACTTTCCCCTAAACTTTGTTGCTTCTCAATATGACTCGAATCAACCTATATATATCCACCAAACCCCAAAATCACTCGAGTTAATCCAAATATTTTCGTTTTTTTCTTCACAGCACGTTACGGGATTTTAATCTTCTTTTTACGCGTCAACTTGGTTTCCAAACTCTCTTAAACTCTCCCAGGACTGAATAAGGACTCCATACACTCCTATCTTGCCGTAAACTCTTCACAAACTCTTTTGTAAACCGAAAACAACTCAAAATATGAATTCTCCCTGTTTTGCTCCAACACGGATTTCTATCCCTGTTTAATCGATTCTACAGCTCATACCATACTTGTTTATCCTTAACAGGGTTAACCCAACGAAAATCAGCCCTTGAATCGCCTTAAAAATCATCCAAAATTCGATCAACCAATTTGCCAGTAAAGAAAATAATTTCCCGCCAAAATCTGTTTTCAAATGTTGAAGATGGGTGCTAAAGATGAATTTGGGCTACACATAGCCATGGGTGCCCCTTATCCGCTACTGGAGTCCGTATAACACTTGTCCCTTGGGGTGCATTTAGACAACTTTTCGAGCCGATTTTCCCAAAAATGTTTTATTCCCCAAAAATACCTACAAAGGGATAAAATACCAAAATTAGTATAAAAATGGGTACTAAAAATATACACAATAGAGATGAAAATAGACACATAAATGCGTCTATCAGTAATCATGTACTTAAAAGTAACCATTGAAATATATATTTTTTATCCCTACAAAGACATAAAAAGGAATGCTAATGAAAGTGCAATCCAAAAGTTGTTGATTATGAAGAAACAATAATCTCTTCTCCAACGAAAGTAATTAGGGGGAGATATGGTAGACTATTTTCAAGGTCATTACCGATATTCAGTTTCGAAAAGTACATGACTAAAGGAACTATCTGGAACAACTCTGAAAGTAATCAGGGGGAGGATCCAAGGATATGATGTCGACATATTTTACTTCGAAATTGAAGCTGTGTTGTACTATTTTTCCCTTTGGTCGAGAATAGTTTTTCCCAAAGGGTTTTGTTACTCGACAAGGTTTTTAGCGAGACAACACTAAAAAACATCAAGTATGTTGAACGTTGAAGACATAAAGATCGCGTTGATATTACTGAAAATATCTGGATCAAAAGAAATGAAATGCGATAGTCTGTTAAGCAACGTAACTTCCAGAATCAACAACATGGTATTATAAATATTCAAGTCACCAAAGTAAAGTGTGATAAACTCCTTTTGACTGCATTAGACTAATGAAAATTGTCTAACATCAGGGGGAGCATCTAATGGTGTGTTGAACTATTTTCCTTCACCGAGGTTGCTTTTTCCCATAGGGTTTTGTTACTCGGCAAGGTTTTTAATGAGATAACAACAAACACCGGGAAGTAATTTCCCAACAAAGGCTATTGTCTTTCCTACGAGGATTTTCTGCCTTAGGAGTTGTGAAGCAACTAATCAACTTCAACGGAGCAAAGTGATCATCTGCAACGGATCACCTTTACTTGCATCTGTCACGTTGTACTCTTTTTCCTTGTCAAGGTTTTAATGAGGCAACATATTTGAGTCCAACTATGTTGTAAGTTTGCTTATTATTGTACTCCTTTTCTTTAGTTCAGGTTTTGTCCCTCTGGGTTTTCCTGACGAAGTTTTAACGAGGCAATTAACTTAGACTCGTCGATCTTTGAAGATCGTATTGCATGTGATGAACTACTTGTAAAATACGAGACAACATGTGAAGTACTACATGTGAAGAGTTGTACCAAGGTTTTGTCCCACTTGGTTTTTCCTTGTCAAAGTTTTAATGAGGCAATTTATTTCGGCACAAGTCATCAAGAAGAGGACGACATTTGAAGAACTACATTCGAAGCACTAAATGTGAAGCACTGCATATGAAGTTCTATTGGACCGCACAAGGGGGAGTGTTGTAGGGCCTACAACCCATAGATGTGCGTCCCATCTAGATACCTAGGGTTTGCCTTTCCATGTATATATATGTTATTGTATCCATGTAACCCTGCTGCTGATCAATAAGAAACTCTGCCTCTTTCTCTATCATTTTCACCTTTATTACTACAATATATATATATTATAAAAAGAAGTGTTGTCTGTCTTGGGTAATAGGCGACCCTAGATATCTGCCATCCGGTGGATGGGATCGATAGTTGGCAAGGTTTCTATCCGTCCGTCCGTTCTTGACATATAATTTTGAGAGATACTTCCGTCCGTTCGTTTTGGACATATAGTTTTGAACGGCGTGGATTATGCAGCGGCCTGACCAAGATTACCCTAACCTGGCCACTTACCTAAACACGACTAAACTTTATGCGGAGTCTACCTTTCCTCATATAATTGGATTTCCTAATCGTACAATTTCCTAAGATGGTTGTTGCACGAGGCATAAAGACAACTTGGAACACAAGTTTGTTTTTCATATAAACAGTAATAAGAGTCCGTGGGAAGTACATAGACAAGAATTTGCTTCCCCTATACGTTTGTTTTTCTCCAACTAATGAAAACCCTAGATTTTCTAAGGAAGAATAGTTGTTGTTCAGCCGATTCCAAAAAAGTAAAATTCGAAAAAGGTAATAAAATTGAACAATGTTAGTTCTACAGCATAATAGACTGATTTTAGGCGGTTTATTTATTTCTTTTCTTTTCTTGAAGCATCCCATGGTTTTTATTGTATGACGTTTTACTGAATTTTTCTATGGTTAATAAGGATGATTCTTTATAGACCGAGAAAACGGACTACGGCAAAACCGCCAGACTCAGTTTTTTTTTATGGGTCCCGGTGGGCCCCACGGAGGACAGCAGGGGGTGGTATTTGTGAGAGAATTTGGGGGCGGTTTTTTTCTCTCGGTTTATTTCGTTGTCCGTGAAGAACTTTTGGGTTAATAATGTGTTTGTTGCACGAACTCTGATTATCAGTCAAACGTAGAGAGAAGTGTTTTTGATGAAGTGTAATATCCTTATCCCCCGTCATAAGGGTGCAATTATGATTTCGAAGAAGCAGAGTTGTTATTCTTCCTTTCATATGTTTAATTTATTTTAAATGAATGAGTGGCATAATGGTTGTGGCAGAATAAAGAACGTGGAAGAGAATTTTTATGGTGAGCTTTATTAATAATTATTCGTCTATTATCTCTATTTTATCTTCTTTTTTTGTTATTTTTGAGGATATGGTGGTGACATTCTAGGTGATAGGGTTCTGAAAGCAATTCAAATTCATAGAACATGCAGCGATGCTGGTGATAAGGTTCTGAATGCAAAGAAGAGGGTGTGTATAATTATTGCGACAAAGAGGTGATTGATACTGCATTGATGAGACCAAGCCTACTCAATCAGTTGGTCATTCCATATACAAATGAAGGTTCTCAACTTCAGATCGTCAAGGCCTGACTTAGGATATCACATGTGAAGGAAATCATGGAAACTCACTTTGAGGTAATACAGAGCACGCAAGGAGGAATGTGAGTGATGGAGTCATACACAAGTAACACGCTTTTTGCACAGATTTTGCAACAGTTGACGGGCTTCAGAAGTGTGTTTGGTTCGCTAATATGTCATCTGGAGAAGCAGCGGCGACATCAAACATCACTGGTGCTGACCTATTTGTAACTTATACAGCTGAGATGGAAGATGACCCATACGATTAGCAAACACCGCACTATGCTAGTCATTCTTACAGTACTGCAAAAAACAAATGGTCGCGACAAGTTTAGTAAATGTGGATGTGTTACTTTGAGGCAAATGATATGGAATAATATTTAAATACAAATACAGGGTTCACGGTACATTGTACCAAACTACCGTCGGATCACATCTGTCCGGTTGCTTGAAAATGAGTCTTACTGGTGAAGCTGCATTTTCAAGTTCTCTAATTTGATTAACTTATTTTACAATTTAGGCAAAGAAAATTCTGAAATTTTGATCAACTATTACTCAATACCGTATTACATTGCAAAGTGAAAAATAAATACCAAGATTTTTCGCTTTATTTACAATTTCTCAGTTGTTTTAGGGTGGGACCTGAATATTAAAACTTGGCTTTACAAGTATCCACCTAAAGTACAAGGACACTCAACTCTAACCCTAATCCTGTACAATTCACCCGGTAGTTCTTATTTGATGATGTGAGAGTTTCAGTCACATGATAATTCTTATACATTTTCAACGGCTAAGTCGAAGTGATGCCTCGGATTGTGCTCATTTTTGGTATGAATTTAGAGTTTGCATGACTATATTCCTAATAAAACTTAGCGCATTTCAAGAGTTTAAACTCAATTATCTACCGTTTCAACGACTAAATTTTAAATCGTTAGATGGTAGTATTATACATTTCAGATTAGCATGAATGTAAAGTTTTATAAGATGAGCATATTATTGGAAAGTTAACTTTAAATGCATTGTCATTGTGGCATTTGACTATTATTAGTTATATTGTTTGTCCATTGTTCTCTTGCACAAATGTGTTTTTAGTCCACGTAAAAAAAAAAAAAAAATCGAAACACACAAATCATATTTAGTTGCATAATAAGATAACATTTTTTGGTTTTGTTCTTTTACAATGAGAAGATTTAGTATTTTTGGCCGTACGAGATATTTTGAGTTTGGTACCTATAAAATGGTATAGCTTTGTGATTGGTGCCCAACTTTGTCTAAATTTGAGTTTGGTGCCCAGTGTGTCCCAGTCAAACATTTGACTTAACAAATAATCAATTGACCGTTTATAATTTCAATTTTATTTTTGATGAGTGATCCATTTTTTTTTTTTTTTTTTTTTTTTTGTAATTTTATTGTATAACGGATCCAATGTATATGCCATGAGCCATGATTCTTAAACATTTTTGAACATCTTTTCCAATTCCTTTATAACCAGACAAATTAATGATCTGATGGTAATACGTTTTGCTCCATGATTTTAATAACAAGATGAGAAATCATAGACCTCTTATATTTCTCTATAAATTATCTTATGAATTTCTAAAAAAAGGTTAAAAAATTAATCAGATAATAAAAATCAAAATCCAATAATAAACGGATAACAGATGGACCTGTTCTAATCGTATGAATGGATTATCTTGGTTATTAGTAAATGTTTTTTTTTTTTCATTGATTCATTAAAACGTTCGTTTTGCTGCGGAATTAAAAGCAAACCTAACACTCCTTGATTCTCCATCATCCATCACCGACAAAAAAAATCATCTTTCATCATCTCCAAAAGAAATTGATTTTGATGGGAATTTATTAGGTGATTTTTTTTTATCAACAAAACGATAATTATATTTTTTAAGGTGATCTTTGAATTCATAAGGTTAATTATTAGTATTTTTTTTTGTTTTAGACAAATATTCAAATTTCTCTGCAGAATTAATCGATGAAATATGATTGTGATGCGATCATAATGACCGAGATCTTTTCCCAAACAGAACAGGGGATATATAAAGAAGATAAGGAATAGTTAGTAATTAAAACAAAAGTTAGATTTTAACTAGTCATTTCAAAATTTTAACTCTAAATTGGATAGTCAAGACGGTCAAACAAAGTCAATCTATTGACTGGGCACAAAACTCAAATTTGGACAAAGTTGGGAACCAAACGCAAAGATATACCATTTTATAGGCACCAAACTCAAAATATTCCTTAAAAAAATTGTAATGAAAAGATTTATTCTATTATCTGTTATAAACGTGTAATTATGTTAAGAATATCTAGGATGAATCTCGTTTATTACTGGGATGCCCTTGTGTCTAGCCCTATAAATAGAGGCTAATGTTTGTTTATGATACACATTAATAGAAATCTATCTCTCCCTTTTCCCCTCTACTTTGTGTCTCCTTATCCCTTTCTCTATTTTATAAGATTATCGTTATTATTGTAAGGCACCCGGAGTACTACGGGAGCGGGGCGAATCCCCGCCACACCGAGTCAACAATTCCCATTGGACCCGGTGCATAGCACGGGTTACATACTAGTTTCAAATAAATAAACGACTAATTTGTACCTAGTTGAATGGATCTGGACTAACTAGTATTTGAATGGGATTTTGGACTAAACCGTATTTTCCCCCGGCTCAATTCCAGAGAAGCGCCTAAGATGTCCCAAGTAGTTGATCTTGAGAACCTGACCCAAATACATTTTAACATGGTCGATGAACATATTATCATCTTTTTTTTTTTTTTGAAGGTATATTATCATCCACTGTGATAATGATATCATCCATATTTACAAGAATGATGGTACCAAGGCCTCCATTAACTCGACGGAAGAAACAAGTAGGATCTGAATTGCATCTGGTGAATCCCATTGACTTAATCACTTTACTGAAGTTCTGAAACCAAGCAAGCTGAGATTCTTTAAATCCACATATAGTTTTAAGTAAACGATAAACGGTTCCTGAATTCTCCCCCTGAAGTTGTGGAGCAGTCATATAAACCTCCTCTTTAAACCCTACTTGCGAGTAGGCATTCTGAACATCCAACTGATGAATAAACCAATTATGACGGGTTGCAAGAGAAATAATGAGTCGTATAGAAGGCATTTGAGCAACAGGAACACCAGTGAACCCAAAATCCCCATTATCAAAAGTAACTTGAGTACAAGCAGTTGCTACGAGGCGAGCTTTGTAACAATGAACAGAACCGTATACTTTACTGCAAAAACCCACTTGCAGCCAATCGGGTTTTTTCCAAGGGGAAATACCATTTTTACACGCAAAAGATATATGATAGCTAAGAAAATCTAATTTTACAACGCAAATATATTTTAAAAAACTTCGAAAAAAAAACAAACATCAACTTGGAATTTGTATGTAAATGCCTTTAACTCATGGAATATTATTAGCCAATTCGTAGTAAAGAAGACAACCAATCTGAGCCCATGCATTGAGTATCACTTACAGACTACAGCCATTTGACTGTCATGAATATCACACATTGTATAAGAATAAATTAAGCAGTTGATGGATTTCCAGATTGTTCAAGCACATATCACTTACAGAATTTGAGTTCCACTTACCACCTTGATACATCTGTTGAACATAGAGTTCTAAGTCCAAAATGGAGTGAAGGCCAATTCTCACTAAACATAATTCGTGTATTTTGTGGTTTTTGGTCGTACCTTGTGTTAGTGACGATTAAGGAGGGAGTCCATTAAGCAAATGCTTTGTACAGCGACCGACATTGAGGCCATTAGATATGGGAGCGTGCATTCCAGTTCCACCTGAACACCACATACTAAAAAGGTAACATCAATAGAAAATTAGTTGGTTCTTGGTCCCAGCAACAGGTGACTCGTACCAGAACAACAACCTCCTTAGGTACGGTCGACGTGAAGAGTTCCATACGACTCATAAGAAGGGCATGTACATCTATAAGCAAGTAGTACATATGTGTGTAAGTTGACCAAATAATGCTATTTCATTTCTATAAAATCCTCATCCATGAACCAAGAAATGGGAAAACAGCAATGACCAATCTGATCAGTAAGGGCGTGCTTTTGTTTCTCCCTTTCTTAGTCAATTTTCCTTTCATCTCTCTTGACAATCCTCCTCTTTTTTGAGGAGACCTCTTTCTAGCCCCATCGCCAGATTTTCTACCTCGTAAATCTAGCTCATCCCATCCACCAAAAGTGGTCTCACGCTGATTATCTTTCTGTTTAACTGGACCATTTTTATCTGCTCCCACCCACGACTGATACCCTGACCTTCCCCCACTGGTCTGACTCATTTCTGTTTCATCCTCTTCCTCACTCATCATAGCATCCCTGCTCCCTCTGGCAAATGGTTTTGTCTTGGTCCCTGACCTAGGTTTTGGGTTTCTATTTATCCTTCCAAACAGTTTATCAATTGCATACGAAAGAATTGACTGTCCAAGTGGAAGTGCTAAAGCCATAAGGAAAGCTTTTGGTCCCGATGCCAACAGCAACGATGCAACAACGGCTGGAAGCAACCAACCAAAGGCACTAAAGACCTGCATTGATTAAAGAATACAATTTTAAGAGTGTTTACTGTAGTTTAAAGTTTCTATCCTACGCAAGGAAATATTCCAACCAGATTCCTTCGCAAAATACAAAGTGATTAATCAAGAAAGACCACAACATAAAAAGTAATCCGAGAAAGACTTGATAATAAGAATATCATATGACTCAACAACCCACCCATCAACTCTACTCAAATGCCCGAAGTTTGAATCTTCGTACATTTCTTATTAATCGGTGATCTCAAAGTCATGGAAATGTAAACTTAAATTTTGTTTTGAAGGTACTTTAGATGATTTTTGAGGGGTGTGACACATGGAATAACCGAGCAAAAAAAAAAAAAAAAAAAAAAAAAACATTGAAGATATGCAATACACCAATTACAAAGGTCTGCACAAAAACCTATTTTGTCCAATCCACTGCAAATTAACGACTTATATTGACTTTCTAACATATAAATCATACTTGACCTAGCTTCGTTTTTTTTAAAACAAAATGACTCATCCAATTCCAAATGATGTTTCGACTCAACAGAATGACATCTACAGCATCATCAATTGAAAGGTTGTTCCTCCTAAGGTTTTATTCATGATATGGGCAGCACTGCATAATTCTTTACCTACTCTTTCGTTTCTTTGTAATCTCTGTGATAGGGAGGAGGAAACAGTGGAGCATATTTTCACGCATTGCTCGTTCTCTTGGACTATTTGGAGTTACTTTTTAAGAGCTTTTAAAGTTAAATGTTGTTTTCGTACAAATGAATTTTATGGCTTGGAGAATATGATGAAGGAGAGAAACAATGATATTTGGTGCTATCTTCCTTATATTATCTGCTGGATAGTTTGGAAGGAGAGAAATTCAAGATCTTTTGGCGGAAGACGACCTAATGTGGATGAAATTGGTTGATAAGGTGAAGGTTCTGTGGTTTTCAAATTTAAATACGATTGAGGGTATTTCTTTAAATCAGGTTTATATGAATTGGAAAGGAATTGATAATCACTTGTAAAATTTTTGGATTTTCTTCGTAGAATTTAAACCTTTTATTTAAAAAAAAAAAAAAAAAAAAAAAAATCCAAATGAAAACTCAAGAATTGACCCCCGTTGGCTTAATCTGGCTCCCACCTTGATTCAAATTTACATATATCAACAACTTGACAACACCCAACAAAACCAAACAATTAACAAAACAAACCTATAACAATGAAATTACCATACCTTGATGATCCATATATTATCCACAGCTTCTTCCCAAACTCCTCCTCCACCTCTTCCCATCTCTGGTGAATTATCATCTTCATCAGACCACCAATTCCTTCTTTGTTTCTCTCTCCTTCCAAAACCTACGTATTCATCATCTTCAAATTCACTATCATCATTCAATTCATCTCCAAAATTGATTTTGAATCGATCAGTCCAGTTAGCCTCGGCATTTGAATCCCAATACCCCTTACCAGTTCGTGAACGCCTCTTAGTAGAACAACATCGAATTACACGTGCAGAACACAAATTAAGGTTTCGAGTATTATGGTTTTTTGTCAGAGTAATTGACGAGCAAGTAGTGAGACAGACCGTCTCCATTGATGAAGAGCTTCATTTATTCATTTCCTTATCTTCTCTCTCTTTATAAATTAACATCCCAGTTTTCGATTTGTTCACCCATATTGTAGGGTAAAAGAAACACACGATATGATAGGTTTTCCCACATAATCCTGGCTAGATCACGGCCTAACCAAATTATTTGAGGCTTACGAATTTTGAATTCCACCTAGACTAAGGGGATAAGGGGTGTCAAAATTAGGTATTGAATTCCACCTAGACTAAGGGGATAAGGGGTGTCAAAATTAGGTATTGAATTCCACCTAAAAATACTGAATACCCTAATTATTAAAATTCAATTCTAAGCTTTATCCTTCTAAATTTGAAACTGATGCGCGCCGTTTACGCAACAAAGTAATTACTTCTTTCCACACAATAAACTAGTAATATAATGGTAAAGAGTTTGTTCTCACGAAAAGCAAGGAGATTCTAGTTGTTATAAAGTAATGAAGAGGAGATTTTTTTCAATTTTATATCAAAGTATAATCAATAAAAGAAAATAATAAGACTTTGTTGTAAACAATAAGAAGAAAGATGACTAGGAAATCCTTCTTCGTCATTGAACCGGAACTTAATTAAACGCAAGTTTATGTCTTGTTGAATAGATATTGTTACCAATCGTAGAATAGCAATAAGCTCTGCTTTCCCTGGAATTCCTGTTGTCACTGGATACAGAACCGCTCGACTACCAGATTCTATCCAACTAACCCACCAAGAATAAGCTCTCGAGGTGTAAATTAGTTGAATGTTTTACACTCTGTGAATCAGGTTGATCCTAACATCAGACGCGTAGGATCGGACTGCTTACTAGTGTTATTTCTATACACAATTGCTTAACAAAACCCTTCTGTCAGCTCTTGCGATTTACTACTTATGTAAAGAGTTGATGTGACAATTAGACGTATCATACAACTCAAAACTAGTAGAAGAAATAATGATTGGTTGATTTAATTGATCACTTAAATAACCCCATAATATTCTTAGACAATAAAAATAATAAAGATAATCAACAATAAAAATAGAACTGAAATAAACTTGATTTAAGAAATTAATGCTTGATTATTCAGGACTTTGAAATCATCCCTAATCAATAAAAAGATTAGCCACTCATAGGTATGAAATTATTAAAAATAAATAAAGAAGACAAAATTAAAATAGAACTAAAAAAAAAAAAAACTCACAATTAAAGCCAGGAGCAAAAACTTTATTTCTCGTTGTTTCTGTCTTCTAGCTACAAAGGAAATAATAAAAGAAGAAGTGAATTTTTCTTTAACTTCTAGCTCCTATTTATAGTATTCCAAATACCCTACTAGATCAAAAATATTCGTACTGATAGAGAAGCAAAGTCGTTTGGGAAGAGTTTTAGTTTATCATAAAATAGGTGACACTAATCTGGTGCATCGAGGAGTTTCTTAGTAAAGTGCATGCCTGCTTCTAATTAGCTTGAACTTCAATAGAACCCGTATGTCTTCATCTAAGAATGGCCAGGCACCTAACTCCATGTCCGGTGATGACTAAATCTTCACTTGTTTCGTAACGCGTTAAATTAAGTCAGAGGCATACTTCTCTATGTTTCTTTTGATGCCTATTGAAAAGACGAGGGTACCCAAATGCACCACAATCTTTTGATTTATCCACCTATAAGTCCTTTACCGAATGTGATCGTTTATGGCCTGAGTCGAGGCAATACAACAAATTTGATTCACACTTCGTATGATCGTCTATGGATACGAGATCGAGACAATACAACAACAAAGTGTGCACTTGATAATAATAGGTTTGGTAATAACCGAAACTCTATAGGATCAATATCAAGTGTTACGGAATTAACGTACAAGTGCAGTTTACTTTAATTATAATAAAACAATTATAATGCGGAAAAGTAAAGTAAATGGCACAACAAGATTTTGTTAACGAGGAAACCGCAAATGCAAAAAAACCCATGGACCTAGTCCAGTTTTGAATACTCTCAGAATTAAGCCGCTATAAAAAAATCTAATACTAACTTCATATAATTGAGACTAAGCATACCACCCCTAGCTACTTAGTTCCCTCAGTATCCCTGCGCCTTCGACTTCTAGAGTCACGCACGTGAATAGCAAGTCCTTTGGATCATATTCCAAACAACAAAGGAAGAATCGGTTTGGTAACCACTTTAATCAATCTTGCTAAAGATATTTGATGAGTTGTTGACAAAGGCTCTTCCGTTTAATCTAATAAACTCCTTTGTCTGGTTAGATCAATCTAAATATTGATTACTGGAATAATAAATTTCTAGATTCGCAATCTATCAATATAGATCTCAAAGAGAAACTATAAAACGATGCCGATCTCACGCAACTAATCAATCAGATCTACCAAAGATAAACCGATTCTAGTTGGATCCCAGACGATCAAGGTTTGTTCACTAAATCCACAAGATATGAAAACTAATAAGAATTCTTCTTCTTCTTCAAATCTTCTTTTGCCTTCAAATACCTGCAAAACAACACTTGAATCCTCTTGTGATCAATCACACACAGAACAGAGTCTGTTAACAATGGATTATCACAAGATGTCTTTAGATCCGAAGATGGTTCTAAAGATCCCGTCGGTACTTTGATCTAGTATGAGTGAATCTTATATCAGAAGAGAAGATTCTCAAGAATAAACAAACTAGGTGCAATCAAAGTTTCAACAACCGTTAGACAATCGAATCAATAATTGAAAACTAATAACACTGCATTTATCTAGTTTCCCACCAAAGGTACTCATAGAGCTTCTTGATCCCACAGAATTCTTTAAACGAGCGGTCGTAAGACATTTCACCTAATTAGGATACTTTCCTCTCCGAATAGACGGCTCTACCAGAAACAACGAGAAATGAAGTTTGCCTGGCTCTTAGGATAGTTTGCAAGAAATGCAAACTTGAGTATTTATAGACCAAAGTTGTTTGGACAACAAGGAAATTCCAAAACCGAAAATATTCTCAAGATATGCATTAAAGTACCTAATTTCGGTTTTCCTATTTCCACTTAAATGCCAAACCTATATTTCCGAAAACTCTCATAGAAAACTTCTATTATTAGTCTAACACATTAATTAATAATATTTTCCAGAGTATATGCTTTAATTGCTGGTAATTAAAACATATATGATGCAAATCATAATTAAATGCTTTTTATTTTTTTGGACACAGGGATCACCTTTAGTATCAAGGAATATCTTTGAACAATAAATGATAGGAGTTATGTACATGTTCAAATATGTCGACATCTAGAAGTTTCTTAGCAAACCCTAATTCCAAGCATCACACAAAACTTACAGAGATCTGTGAATATTGGAAACTCGGTTTTGCTTCTTGGGATCGGTTGTACCAACCTCACAATGTAAGTTGTGATCGGTTATACCATGTTTCCCAATAATGCACACATAATCAAATAATATATATAATAGATTATGTCGATGTCGTACTTACGAAGTTCAAAAAGATAAGCGTTCATAGTTCGTTATATGTTTTTCCTTGACACTTTGATCATACTATTATGACCAATTCACATCACTAGAGTATTATATACAATATATACAGCTTCGCATGTTATGTTTTCAATATAGCACGACTTAAAAGATACGTTAGGAATGGAAACAAGATCAAGTCAATATTACTAACCTTAAGTGGAAGGATGATGTCGTTGTTGTAGTCGTTACTTCTTCACATTCTTCAATGCTTCAGAGTAATACTTGTACGTCTCAACATTCCTAGACTTTCTAGTCTAACCTAAACAAAGTTGACTCTATAGTATTTCATCAAGCGACTCTAGATGAGTTTTGATACTAAAATATGGCAACCAAACTTGACATACCAACGCTTGGTGAGTTCAACCGATCTATGCTCTAACAATCTTCCCCTTTGTCAATTTTAGTGACAAAACTCTTATTACATATGGAGCTAACAATTCTTCATACGCTTGATTCCAAGTTTCAACAGCACAATAACCTGCATATATTCAATAAATAAATGCCGATGTTGACATTTGAATAAGAAAAGCTTTTACTCCCCCCTAAAAGCAAGCTAGGTAAATATTCAAACCGAAAGGATCTTACAAATCTATAAGACTTATACAGCCTATAAGAGTTAAGCATGAAGGTTTCACATACCATTTTAGATAACCAATATTAAAACCGAAACTACAAAAGTAATTTAGTTTCAATATGTTATCAAGGAAACAATTGGCCGAAACAATTTTCCCTATAGTCCAACAATTTGACTAAGATATTTAATTATATTGTTGAACCGATTGTGTATGTACAATCGCTTGTTTCGACAAGACCAAAATAAAGATCAGAATTAACTTTATTTTTCTCATCAGGCTCTAATTATTCCAGAAAATAACTTAGACCTTTCCCTTTAGACAAGACAAACACTAGGTTAGTTAACTAGTTTTTCATGTCAAGGCATTCGATTAGACTTGAATAACCGAATCCTCCAATTGATAAGTCTAACTAAGATCAGAATTAACTTAGTTTCTCTTATCCAGAATCATATGGACTAAACAAATGATCCCGTAATTTTGTTAAGCCAAAAACAATAGATACAAACCAAAATAAATTAACTTGCAATTATTTTTCTTAACCGGAAGCAATTGCAACAAATATACACATTACAACACCGCAGTTGCACCGAATTTCGTTAAGCAAAAAAACTTGATACCCAACAATAAAGAAGATAGCAAATCATAAGCCAATAAATTGACACAGTTTTTCTTAACCGGAAACAATTGAATCATATAAAGCAATCCATACACAATAATGGAACATATAAATTGTACCAAAATTTTGTTAAGAAAAAGCAAAATATATGCAATATAAACAGGCTTTTCTTAAACAGGAAAAACGATTAACTAACAAATAAAATCGTTATCTCAATTTCCGCAGCCACTTCTCCCCAGAAAGATATATCATTAAGTGCAAGTTCAAATAAGAACTCTCCCCAGTGTGTTGTCATCCTCTCGCAAGAACAAAAGAACAACAACAAAAGCAACCTTTACCAGAGAAAAGTTGAATCGGTTTTAACTAATGCGTGCCAATAGCAAAAGTTTAAACCTGAAACACATATGTTATGCTAAACACAACTTATGTAAACATAAATTGATTATCAATATATTGTGACTTTTCACATATGAGTTTCAATCGGAACACCTTATGATCCTTCGATAAAGCCTACCAACATGGGATAGAACTTAATCCCGCTAAATCAAAAAGCCACACAAATCATAAGGGCATTCACCATATGATATCGAATATTAAGGTTAATAAAAACCGAAATCAGACATCTCATAAATCTGAAAATAACATAGCAAAAATATAGACATTCATACACAGTCTATGCAATCGAAAACTATCACATGAAACAAAAATTATAAAATAATAATTTTATTCATTCATTATAAATATTGATAGTTTTATTCAAAATAGACCTTATACAAAAATATCGAAATAAATCAACACATTGATGTCTATTTTTCTGGATCAAGTATTACAACATTTAACTCAATCCTTAGTAGTGCTCTGATTGTTCACTGAGGTTTCTTCAGTGCTCAAACTCTTGAAGCTCGTCTCGAGAGACTTGTTAACAACCACCTCTTGTTTTTCAAGTTTTTCGAATTGTCCCTTCATGTCTGCTGTCTGCAAGATCAACTTTTGTTTCCTCAATTTTATCCTTTAGCCAATCTTGATTTCGAACCGTTATTATGAGGTTGGTTCTTAGTTCTTAAAAACCATTGATAAAGTTTACCATACTATCAGAAGGTATCCACTTGGTTTCTTTTGGATCTTAAAAGTTGAAAGACAACATATATGACTCATCTTGGGATCCAATAGAACTATCAGACTCATAATCAGACATGATTTTTGAGATGATCTTCTTCTATTTGAGCTTCCTCCTCATTTACCTTTGTAATACAGCAAGTTATTGGAGGCATACTCAAGGAGTTAAATAAGAATTAATTAGGGTTTCTCAATACAAGCAAGAGAGAGTTTTTCTTAAGAAGAAACAACTTTCGGACCAGAAATACCGAGAGATTTCTGTAAATATACAAAGAATATATTTTGTTTCCTTTGTCCGAAACTCTCATGCTGGAAGATTTATTAAAATTCGAAGATTTCAAATAAATCCTAATTATGGAAGATCATGATAAACATGAACAAAAATTATTTTTAAACACAATGGATTCGCAGTTACCCAAAAATTGTCAAAGAAATTTTCTGATAGAAACAGAAAACATGTGCTCTCGTTTTATGTGCTTCCTCATCCCAAGAGTTATGAGCACAAGCCTGGATGAGGGTGCACAGACTCCATACAACGAAGTTGTATCGGAGTAAGCCTTATCATGCTTACAACGAGTATCAGAAACATAGTTCATGTTCCTCATTGGAGGTTTCTTCCCAAAGTATTTTCTCCCAAGAAAGTGATGTTTCCTTGTGATATAGGTTTGATCATGAGGAGAAACTGGACTGATGTGAGAATTTTCAAAGATAGATAAATCTGTCTTAATTCTGTTAATGAGATTTTCATATGTTTTTCTCATTTGAAGGATTTCCTTCATCAGCTTGATAATCGGAAACAATTATTGGAATTTTCCCCTGATTGATTCCCTTGACAGAAATTATTTCATTCCTTTTCTTCTGGAAACTTCCAGTAGGTGAACTACCTTCATGTAAACAGAGACTGTTCTGACATGAGTGGGGTGGAAACTTTTTCCAGTGTGATCATCAACTCTTTCATCTGATCCTTTTGAGTTGATTTTATCAGGTTCGGGTATATTCTGTCTTTCTTACTGAGGAATGATCTTTCAATTTTTTAAGACAAGATACTTCTTCTAGTACTTTTACAAGAGCATTTTGAAGAAGTATCATTTTCATGTCAAGTGACTGAAAGATGCATTCCTTAAGATCTTTCTCACGGAACCGGTTCAAAGTTTCCTTTGAACATGATTTCGTTTGATCATCAGTAGTTGTAGAAGATGGCTTTTCATTCTCTTCTGACTTGATGTAGTTAGATAAACTACCATCATCTTGATCTTTTTCAGATGTGATCAAACCAGTCTTGTTATCACGATCTGAAAAAGTCGAGCAAGGACTTTTAGTTTCTTCATCATAAGTAATCACAACAGAATCATTTGTCAGAGTCTTCGAATGAATCTCTAGCTTTTGAGTAATTTTATCAAGAGCTTTTACTTTGACGGAGAGATCCATATTCTCTGTGGCAAGAATATTTAGTTGAATGTATTTTTCTCTGATCTCTTAATTAAGAAGATTAGATTCCGTCTTTAATAATAATATTCTAGTAGACAGAGATCTGATAGGCTTTAGGAGTTTTACCAACACTTTGTCAGCGTCTTCTTTAACATCAGAGATAGACTCAGATGTACTCTTGATTTCCTTGACTCCTGGATCATGAGTTAATGATGTAGTGACATCTTCGACTTTTGAGTATTCACAATCTTGCATAACTCTAACTGAATCAGACATTAGATTCAAATCTCATAGGTTGGATCGCACCAAACACAGATTGTTAGATATTTTCATGTTTTCCTGCTCTGGTACCAATTGAAAAGACGAGGGTACCTAAATACACCACAATCTTTTGATTTATCCACCTATAAGTCCTTTACCGAATGTGATCCTCTAGGGACTGAGTCGAGATAATACAACAAATTCGGTTCACACTTCATGTGATCATTTATGGATACGAGATCGAGATAATACAACAACAAAGTTTGCACTTGATAATAGGTTCGGTAATAACCGAAACTCTATAGGATCAGTATCAAGTGTTACGGAATTAACGTACAAGTGCAATTTACTTTAATTATAACAAAACAATTCTAATGCAGAAAAGTAAAGTAAATAACACAACAAGATTTTGTTAACAAGGAAACCGTAAATGTAGAAAAACCCCGGGACCTTGTCCAGTTTTGAATACTATGAATACTCTCAGTTTTAAGCCACTATAAAAAATCTGATACCAACTTCGTATAGTTGAGACTAAGCAGACTACCCCTAGCTACTTGGTTCCATAAGTATCCCTGCGCCTTCGACTTCTAGAGTCACGCACGTGAATATCAAGTCCTCTGGATTGTATTCCAAACAGCAAAGGAAGAATCTGTTTGGTAACTACTCAAATCAATATTGCTAAAGATATTTAATGAGTTGTTGACAAAGGCTATTCCGTTTAATCTAATGAACTCATTTGTCTGGATAGTTCAATATAAATATTGATTACCAAAATAATCAATTTCTAGATTCGCAATCTATCAATATAGATCTCAAAGAGAAACTATAAAATGATGCCGATCTCACACAACTAATCAATCAGATCTATCAAAGATAAACCGATTCTAGTTGGATCCTAGACGATCAAGGTCTGTGCACCAAAACCACAAGATATGAAAACTAATAAGAATTCTTCTTCTTTTTCAAATCTTTTATTGCCTTCAAATACCTAAACAACAACACTTGAATCCTCTTGTGAACAATCACGCACAGAACGGAGTCTATTAACAATGGATTATCACAAGATGTATTTAGATCCGAAGATGGTTCTAAAGATCCCGTCGATACTTTGATCTAGTATGAGTGAATCTTATATCAGAAGAGAAGATTCTCAAGAATAAACAAACTAGGTGTAATCAAAGTTTCAACAACCGTTAGTCAATCAAATCAATAATTGAAAACTAATTGTTAGAGCACTGCTCGGTCGAACTCGCATGCGTTGCTATCTCAAGCATGTTTGTCAATGTTAGTGATCAAAACTATAAGTTTTGATTTCTAGTCTACTTATAGATGTCTCGGACTAGGACATAGATTGTGTAGTTGAGCCTTAGACTTCACGGCATTCATCATTTGAAGACGAAGAACTACTAAGGAGAGCTTGTGGAACTTAGATTGCAAACCCTGATTTTAAATCTATATAAAGGAGAACTCTAGCAACTGGGAAACCTAATCCCCACACCTCCTGTGTGATACTAGTTGCATAAGCTAGAGTCGATTCTCCTTTAACCTTAGGTTTTTCACGAAACCCTGTAGGTTAACGACTTAAAGACTTCATTGGAATTGTGAAGCCAGACCCAACTATTTTCTATGTAGTTGTGTGATCTGATCTTGCTATTTTCTATCGTGATTGAGTACAATCGTAAGATTGGCTTGAGATTTATATCTCCGATAGGCAAGATAGGAAAGTAGTCACAAACACCTTCGTCTCATCGTTTGTGATTCCACAATATCTTGTTTCGTTAATCGATTAAGATTATTGTGAGATGATTGATAATACTAGGCTGCTTTTCGGGAATATAAGTCCGGGTTATCAATTGGTTCATGTTCACCTTGATTTATCAAAAGACGGAACAAAAACTCATAGGTATATCAGTGGGAGACAGATTTATCTATTCCAATAGACTTTTCTGTGTGAGACAGATTTGTTTATCAAGTCTTCGACTTTGGGTCGTAGCAACTCTTGGTTATGGGTGAGATCAGCTAACGGAATCAAGTGCGTAGTATCCTGCTGGGATCAGAGACGTAAGGAACGAAACTGTACCTTGAATCAGTGTGAGATTGATTAGGTTCAACTACAGTCCAGTCCGAAGTTCATTGGTAGTAGGCTAGTGTCTGTAGCGGCTTAATACAGTGTGGTGTTCAAAGCTGGACTAGGTCTCGGGGTTTTTCTGCATTTGCGGTTTTCCTCGTTAACAAAATTCTGGTGTCTGTCTTATTTATTTTTCAGCATTATATTTTGTTATATAATTGAAATATCACAGGTTGTGCGTTGTGTCGATCAATTAGGAAATCCAACCTTTGGTTGTTGATTGAAATTGATTGATCCTTGAACATTGGTCTTTGGTACCGTTCAAGTTACTTCTCTTATATTCAATCGGGCTCGCAAATTCCTATTTGCTGATTGCAGATTGAATTGAGAGATAGAGATATAAACTCTTTTATATACTTTTCTCTAGATTGAGTCTGACTATCTAGTTTATTCTCTAGAAAGTATATTTGAGTAAGTCCTCTCAGATTGCCAAACGAATTGTTGGGTGTGGTTGTTAGACCCCCGCATTTTCACTAATAACACTGCAATTATCTAGTTTCCCACCAACGGTACTTGTAGAGCTTCTTGATCCCACATAAGTCTTTAAACGAGCGGTCGTAAGAGATTACACCTAATTAGGATAATTTCCTCTCCGAATAGACGACTCCACCAGAAACAACAAGAAATGAAGTTTGCCTGGCTGTTATGATAGTTTGGAAGAAATGCAAACTCAAGTATTTATAGACCAAGGTTGTTTGGACAACAAGGAAATTCCAAAACCGAAAATATTCTCAAGATATGCATTAAAGTACCTAATTTCGGTTTTCCTATTTCCACTTAAATTCCAAACCTATATTTCCGAAAACTCTCATAGAAAATTTCTACTATTAGTCTAACACATTAACTAACAATATTTTTTAGAGGATATGCTTTAATTGCTGGTAATTAAAACATATATGATGTAAATCATATTTAAATGCTTTTCAATTTTTCGGACCAGGGATCACCTTGAGTATCAAAGAATATATTTGAACAATAAATGATAGGAGTTATGTACATGTTCAAATATGTCGACATCTAGAAGTTTCTTAGCAAACCCTAATTCCAAGCTTCACACAAAACTTACAGAGATATGTGCATATTGGAAACTCTGTTTTGCTTCTTGGGATCGGTTGTTTCAACCTCACAATGCAAGTTGTAATCGGTTATACCATGTTTCCCAAACTAGGTTATGACCGGTTACACCTTGCTTCCCAGAGGTAGCTTGTGATCGGTTACACCTTACTTCCTGAGTTAGCTTGTGATCGGTTACACCTTTCTTCCCAAAGGTAGCTTGTGATCGATTACAACTAACTTCCCAATTCATCTTATGATTGGTTATACCTTGGTTCCCAAAGTAACTAATGACCGGTTACAACTTGCATTCCAGTATAGCTTGTGATCGGTTACAACTAGATTTACAATGAAGCTCATGACCGATTGCAACAAACTATATTATATAGGCTATGACCGGTTATACCATAAATCTCAACAAGTTAAGATAGGTTCTACCAAAGTCATATTCCATTGGTCATCCAAAAGATATTCAAAGAATAGCAAGACCAATCATGATTTCCCTTTCGATTATGAAAACAAGTTCATACATCTACTTCCTTAAACTCATGTAAAGATACATAGTTTTCTAGGATAAAATCATACCTATATAATGCACACATAATTAAATAATATATACAATAGATTATGTCAATGTAGTACTTACGAAGTTCCGAAAGATAAGCATTCATACTTCATAATATGTTTTTCCTTGACACTTTGATCATACTATTATGACCAAGTCACATCACTAGAGTATTATATACAATATATACAGCTTCGCATGTTATGTTTTCAATATAGTACGACTTGAAAGATACGTTAGGAATGGAAACAAGATCAAGTCAATATTACTAACCTCAAGTGGAAGGATGATGTCGTCGTTGTAGTCGTTACTTCTTCACATTCTTCAGGTCTTCAGAGTAGTACTTGTACGTGTAAACATTCCTAGACTTTCTTGTCTAACCTAAACGAAGTTGACTCTAGTATTTAATCAAGTGACTCTAGATGAGTTTTGATACTAAAATATGACAACCAAACTTGACATACCAACGCTTGGTGAGTTCAACCGAGCTATGCTCTAACACATTTCACATTTGATTGGGCCCACTTCAAAGAAAAGAGAGATAATTATCTCTCTGTTTTTATCGTGGATAACAACCAAACCTAGCTTCATCTTCTTCATCCAACGGCCACAACATACTCTCACCAAATTACATTGACAACCTTCATCGTCTTCACCATCATTGCCACTTTCAATCAAGTTTTTGATCACCATCAACCCAAAATCCAACTCCTCATTGAAATCGAGACAAAAACCCATGAAATGATCAACTCCTTCATTGCTGCCATCAAGAACAACTCAATCGAACATCACAACCACGATATTCATTGGTTTGTATAAATCAGACAACAACCCATGTTGTTTAATACCTTCAGCAATCCCACTGGTACAAACTACAGCTCAAGTTCACTTCTAATTAACCACTGTGATCAATCATGCTCATCATTATTCTTCAATCACCAATCACCACCACACCTTCTCCAATCACCTGCAACAACCAATGATCACAGCACCAGCTTGAGCACGAACTTCTCCATCAACCAATAACAACGGTCAGCATCATCATACCATATTCTATCACCAATAAAACATCACTAAGATCAGCACCAAATATTTGTCGAAATCAGCTCTTACCTAAGTCTTTTAACAGCTTCACCATCCTCGAGTTCTTTATTTATCTTCACCATCAACTGCAATTATTAATCATGATCAAGTACCATCGATCAATGACACCAGTTCTTCTTCTTTGTTCTCTCGAGCTAAAATTTTATAGACTTCATCGTTAATAGTATCACGGACATGGCTTCTCTGTTTCTGCTACAACCATCATCAGTAGCAGCAATGGTTCACGGCCAAACCTAGCTCGAGTCTTCTGTTGAATTAGGGAGGAAGACAACGGTGCCCCAAGTACAATAGATGGTGCCCTTAACTATTTTGAATTGCATCTGCCCCTAGTCATTCTAGCATATGCCTTTATAACTGGTGGATGCCCTAAGTAGAAACAAGGTGCCTATAACATGGCTTTTAACTGTCAGTTTCCGGGAACCGACAAGATTAACTTCTTGTTTCTCCCATAACTTCTTCATCCGACGTCGGATTGCCATTGACTTCATATTTTCATCATCTGCAAGATGATGAGAACATACCCTGGATTCGAGCGAGTTTCACTTCCATTTGGATGAGTCACCTAGTTAAACAACTAAAAATAGAAGAAAAAAAACACGTAATATACCATAATTAACAAGAAAAGTAGCAAATACTAGCATGGAATTGACATTAAATATATATATAAAACATGCATTTATCAAATTCCCCCATGCTTTCCTTTTGCTAGTCCTCGAGCAAACTAAACTAAACTAATCCTAAGATAAATACAACAACTCTTTTTCGTTGACACGTTTGCACTTATCATGTGCAACAATCCTTTAAACCCATAGATGTCTGTTGCAGATGAGTTATAGTATCTTGAGGGTTTACAAGAGATATACTCACAAAACCTTCTCTAACTTTCTTGTATTCTAGAGTCTCAAGCATCCAATCCTGCTAAGAAGACATAAAGTTTCTGCACACAAATAATAAGAAGTTAGAATTACCAAAGAACATATTTTCATGCTTAAGTGATAAGCGAGAAATAACCAACGCCATATGAAATAATTCAGGTTAGAGAGTGATCGAATGTCTCGACTTCTGCCTCACTAATATGGTTTTATGATAATTGCACTCAAAAACATAGATCTTCTAGTTTCACATATGTGCAGGCAGGAATGAAGAAAGAAATCCTGCATATGTTTGTTAATACCCAAAAATCGCTCTTAGGCAAAACAATGTACTGCTAGAGTACTTTCTTTAGGTTTGAAAATCAAAATCATGCAAAACGAGCCTAAACTAAGATATTAGCCGTTCACGTTTTACTTCGGTTACAAAGAGATAAAATGGGTTGATCTTAGGGGAGGGAAAGCAAAGAAAGTTTGAGGAAATTAGTGGTGATTGAATTTGGGTGTGAGGTTGTTAACTATGGAAGAAGAAGGGCTTAAGAATGATAAGCTTGTTCTGTCTTCTGAATAGACAAGGTAGCCTATTTATAGTTGGAACACTCACTGTTTCCTCGTAAGTAGTGGAGAGATGAAGATAGTGGGATAATGGTATGGTTACGCCCATGATGTTTGGGAAGTTTCTGGAAACCGTAAACCATCATTCCATTACTTAGCCACTTCTTTTAACCGCTCTCAACCATTGCCACTACTTGTAACTTCCTTATCATGGGATGTTTCCATGCCACACATTGCTGTAAACCACCAGACCAATACCCATAAGTAATTCCCCCATGTAACATGTTTTGATTTCTCGTAGGAATCATGGATTTGTTTTCTAGTCTTGTCTAGATTGTCACGATATACTTGACTGAGTAATAGCCTAAGCTCGAAGTGGCATAGCTTCAAGATACAACTCGGCTCAAAAGTTACGTGTGACTAATAATGAGTTTTCCATAAGATGGCATTGTAATCAGCTAGCCATAATAATATACGTAGATAACATAGTGTACCATGTTAACAGCTAGCCAAGACATGATACGGGCCGCGACCTAGTCGATAGCCAGCCAAGTCGGCATGGACATGGGTGCTAGGCTTGGAGAAACACCGTGGCCATATGGCTAGGCCGAGAGGCAAGTAGGTCGTAACCATATGGCTTGTCTAGGCGAGACATGGCTAGGCCGAGCCTGAAGATAAGGAGGCCGTGTCTACTAGCTTGGCTGGGACAAGAGACTAGGAGGCCGTTGCATGGTTATGCCATGCTAGGGGATATGGAGGCCATTGCTGTTATTAGGCCAGGCTAGGCCGGCTAGCGAGGAGACCGTGGCTGGTTAGAAGCCAGGCTAGGCCGGCTAGCAAGGAGACTGTATCTAGTCAGGCCGTTAGACAGGGAGGCCGTGACTAAGAGGCAGGGTGGCCGGCTAGGCCAGACTAGGAGCCAAGGAGGCCGTAGCCAGACCTGAACAACAGGGAGGTCGTGACCATGGTTAGCTAGGAAGACAAGGAGGCCGTGGCATGATTAGCTAGTTTGGCTATCTAGGAGATAAGAGGGACGTGGCTAGCAAGGCTAGGCCAAGAGATAAGGGTCCCGTGGCCAACTAGTTGAGAAGTTGGTGACCGTGGTCATACATATTAGCTTAGCCAAGTAATTGGTGTCCATGGCTATGCGCGGCTAGGCAGTCATGGCCATAGAGCGTTGCCATTAGGTGGCTTAGCCATGAGGTGTGCCCATGGTGGCCTGGCTATAAGGCGTGCACATGGTGGACTGGATATGGAGCGCGGCTATGTTGGTGCCGGCACTCTGTTTGTAGTATACGAAACATATTCGAGGAATTCAGCCGTGGAAGTTCTGCGACTCGAAGTAATTTTCTAAATAATATGCTTCTGGTAGTACTTTTATTCAAAATGGCGTAGTAGCTTATCTTGAATATTCATAATTTTCACCATCAGTGTAGACTGACAAAT
>JAJJMB010010578.1:947181-1140061 GCA_023531105.1 Papaver atlanticum | reverse complement strand
TATGGCCATTAGCTGGATACGCATTCTCAATTCTTGCGGAATATGATGTAGAATTACGAATCTATAATTCTGATGTCGGGTCAGGAATTTACACATATTTATAAACATATATAAAATACTGAGAGTTCAGCTGGGTGAAGCCCTAGTACATATATAACCATAGATATGTCTCTAATGCAGGTTTAAAGGCGATTTTTACAAGTTTTTCCCTTGTCAAAAAACCACCATCTACAACGTTGAATGGTGGGAAGGAAAAACCTTCCGAAATAATTTCTAGAGACCCCACAGAATAGTGGGAAATAAAAACATTTTTTGGATGATCTCTAAGAAATGAAATCAACCACTATGCGAGGATGGGAATAATCACTCACCTTCACATTCAATTGGCAATCAACACCACTCTCACAACACCATAGAAATGTCTTCGTCTTTGGTCTTCAACTGTGGATGATGAACTCTCGAAATTCGTAGAATCTTGATAATTTTTAACTCTTTTCCTCAATTTCATTGTTGGTTGAAACTTATTCATAGATTTCTTCTTCCCCACGGCTTTATTAAATGAATATAAACTAAATACAAACTGAAGTAATGAAAAAAATTCTTTTTTTTAGCAAAGGGCCTATCATGGTGACGACTCTGCCCCTATTTTTTTTATTTAAGAGACAATAGAAATAAAGTACAAACTAAAAATAAAACAAAATCAATGATGAAACTAATATGACCGTGGAGGAATGATTTTACCACTTAATTCTTCATAACTTGTATTGCCTTGATATCATAAATTTCAATTACTCCCATCTTCTTTGATTTTCTTCGTTCTTGTAAATAAGTCTTCAACTTGTATATATAATTCTGCTCCTTATACTGTTGCATGTAATCCTCAAACGTCTTCAACTTTCTTTATAGATTTTAATTTCGCTCCGCTTGTTGTTGATGATATGTTTCTATGGACCTATGGTGCTAACTATAAATCAAACTACAAAAAGGAGGTTTTCATCTTTAGACCTAACCCTCATGATTGATAGAATTAGCACTCAAGAGATCAAAAAGTAGTGTTATTATAATTGGTACGAAGTTGGGTAGCTCACCATTCTACCCGGAATTAGCGTAGAGTGACACACACTCTAAAGGATATTTTTTTTTAGACATATACAAAAAAATTGAAGGTCGGTGCCTTGCTTGATGTAACAATGGGTAGTCTCCACTAATGGTGATCACAACTCTAATACTAAATAAATATCTTTCTACACCTAATTTTCCACTGGCATGATTAAATCCAATTTCAACGCTCGAACAAGTAAGAAACTCGAACATTATTCTCTAACTCTTCCAAGTTAAGTTATGTCGGTTAGAACCCGTATGTAATCGTAGCAACAAGTATACTAGTGACTCTAAAATCTCTGAAAGTTTGAGGTTTTATGCACATATTTATAACAATTTTGAAAAAATTCTACTCTACGAAAGTGAAAACTTTATATGCAAATACTCCCCCCACACTTAAACTTTACATGTCCTCAATGTAATTGACTTTTTCAAATACAAAATCAAGCTGTGAAATTCCTAATATGATACGAAAACTAACAAAAGGTAAAAAGACAAAGATAAAAATACAAAACCGATGGGTTGCCTCCCATCTAGCGCTTAGTGTAACGTCCTCGGGCTGACTTAGCACTCATTCACATTACTCTTCCAGATGGGGGAAATCACGAAGCTCAATCTCTTGAACATCCACTGTACTGAAGTTCTCATAGTATGGCTTCAATCTATGGTCGCTTATCTTGAAAATTTTCACAGTTTGGGACTAGAACTGCACCATGACTAAAAACATTAGTAACAACAAATGGTTCAACCTATTGGGACCTTAGCTTTCAAAGAAATAACTTAAGACGAGAATTGAATAAAAGAACTTTTTATCCCACAACAAAACTTTTTCGAGAAATCATTTTGTCATCGAAAAACTTCATCTTTTCTTTGTATTTGCGAGAGCTCTCGTATCTCTTCTAGCTCGTTGATTTGTAGCTTCCTTTGTTTCCAACTTCATCATACTCCATGTTGTACATTTTTACCGCCCAAAAATCCTTATGCACAAGTTCAACTAGGAGATGACAAGCTTTGCCATAAACCAACCGATATGGCGACATACCAATTGGTGCCTTATACGCCGTTCTATATGCCCAAAGTGCATTGTTAAGCCTATAATCCTTCTGTGTAGTCTTAAAGATTTTCTCAAGGATGGACTTACTCTCACAATTTGAAATAGGTTAGAGCATAGATCGGTTGAACCCACCAAGCGTTGGTATGTTAAGTTTGGTTGTCATATTTTAGTATCAAAACTCATCTAGAGTCGTTTGATTAAATACTAGAGTCAACTTCGTTTAGGTTAGACTGGAAAGTCTAGGAATGTTGAGACGTATAAGTATTACTCCAAAGACCTAAAAAATGTGAAGAAGTAACGACTGCAACGACGACATCATCCTTCCTCCTGAGGTTACTAATATTGACTTGATCTTGTTTCCATTCCTAACGTATCTTTCAAGTCGGATTATATTGAAAACATAACATGTGAAGTTGTATATAAATAATACTCTAGTGGTTATACTTGGTTATAATAGTATGATCAAAGTATTAAGGAATTATATTACGAAGTATAATGCTTATCTTTTGAACTTCGTAAATACGACATTGACATAATCTATTGTATTTAGTTGCTTGATTATGTGTGCATTATATAGGTATGATTTCACCCTAGGAAACAATGTTTTATAACATTTGTTTAAAGGAAGCACATATATGAACTTGTTTCATAATCGAAAGGAAATCATGATTGGTCAGGTTCTTTATTGAATATCTTTTGAATGATCAATATAAGATGACAAGGTAAAACCTATCTTAACTTTGGTTGAGAGTTGTGGTATAACCGGTCATAGCCTATGATATATAGCTAGTTATAAACGGTCAAGAGTTACTTTGGAAATCAAGGTGTAACCGGTCACAAGCTATATTGGAATGCAAGTTGTAACCGGTCACAAGTTACTTTGGAATCCAAGGTATAAACGGTTAAAAGATGAATTTGGAAGTTAGTTGTAATCGGTCACAAGATACCTTTGGGAAGCAAGGTGTAACCGATCACAAGCTATTTCGGAAAGCAAGGTGTAACCGGTCACAAGCTACTTTGTGGAGCAAGGTGTAACCGATTACAACCTATCTTGGGAATTATGTTATATCTGGTCACAACATAATTTGGAGTGATGGTATAATTGGTTCCATGTATGGGGGCTAAATAGCCAATCGCCACGTGTAAGAATAACCGGAGGCGATCTCATGATAAGATGATACAGGGGATACACTGAATCACACCTATAAGGTGATTACATCAGACCCAAGACGCATGCTACTTAGCCTCATGTAGGACACGTGTAAAAGAGTAGTCAAATCACACTGACGGTCAAGTCTCAAAAGAGAACATGGTATTAAATGAAAATCATAAGAGATGGGATACAGCTGTAAGGAGTACATCGTATCAGAAGTTTGGATAAAGAATGATGAGAGATAAGAGAGGAAGTACGATACAGAAGGAAATAACCCGAAGGAGAGGTCAAGCGACACATTTGGAAGAAGAACAATGCAGAGTCAGTCCGAGCGATGATAAGACGTACGATGATACCACCAGCTCAGCAGTACCGCATCATATCTTCACGAGTCCAGTTTGTCTATAAATACCAGTCCATGTAAAAGGAGGTGGACATGTAATTTTAGATGGTCTTTCTCCAGAAAATTATAGAGGGAGATTTAGAGAAAGAAAGAGTGAGAAGTTTAAGTGATATTTGTAATTCATCTGAGGGTAAGACCTTCAATAATAAAGATATAGTTTTCTTCTCTGTAGATGTAGGTCTACAAGGACGAACCACGTTAAATACTTGTGTTCATCTTTACTTTCATGTTCTTTACATCTTGTTTAGCTTTGAATCTTAAATGTTTATAGTTTTATAATCATTAGATCTACTTGGGTGTAGTCATCAGAAAAGATGCAACTACATTTTGGCGGTAGAAACAAGGAGGTAT
The DNA here is from genome assembly GCA_023531105.1 of Papaver atlanticum. Lineage (NCBI taxonomy): Eukaryota > Viridiplantae > Streptophyta > Magnoliopsida > Ranunculales > Papaveraceae > Papaver > Papaver atlanticum. Next base: position 1,135,999 of record JAJJMB010010578.1, on the reverse strand, counting down.
GAAGATTTTGTCTACCTCCCTTGATTTTTTTTTAAAGTTTTTCAAAAAATTCAGTGAAACAAGTTATTTCTTTCTATACTGCATAGATCTTTCCAAGACTTAGCGAGTCGATCTCGGACACAACAAGATGCACATGGGTTCATGGTTGTAAAGTCCTGAAGATCCTCAAAAAGCATCAGATCTAAAACTGTATCGTTTGTTCTTCTCGATTTATACCTTATATGATTGATTCATCACCTTCCTAAAGAGGCTCAAGAGAGTAGACGGTTAGAACATCAGAGAGTCACAGACTTCTTGTAAAAGTTCAAAAAACCTCCTCCATGAACGAGTTGGGAAGGAATCTAAGCAAGTAAACTTTGTAGAAATAAAATACACTGCGACAGTTGAAAAAGCTCAAAGGTGAAGGCAAATTAAGGTATCTCTCACTTCCTAAAACTCCATATAACATAAAATCTTCTTCTAAGAAACTCAAATCTAAGCAAGGAAGAAAGGTCAGATAGTACATAATCATTTATCAAATATAAGTTTGTCAAAATCAAAAATTCAAGGCGTTGAGAAACACTTCCAAACATGGAAAAACGTACTCAATCGTCATAATTTGGTTTTTTACCCATTAAAGGTATGCCGTCTAGGAGGAGGTAGTTTACTCGAAAAAAGAGAAAAGCAAAACACCTTTTACTGACACCAAATCTTTACCAGTTGGGGAATGTTTTAACGTCATCCTCACATGTCTACAAAACCTACTGAAAAATCTTCTTTAACTAAAAACTGCACAGTCTGAACTATGACTTAGAAACTGCATATGACCTGCAAACTTAGGGACCCACTTTTCTGGAAGAAAAGACAAATTAAGTATTATTGCATATCTCGCAGGTAAGACGATGGTGAAGAGATGAAATGATCGTACGAACCAAGGAGAGACTGGTGGTATGCTACCCTAAGGACTTGACGCGATGGAGCTAGGAGAAGCTCTGCTCAATGGTGTTCTCCCAGGCGAAGGACAACCCGAGAACCAATATCGGGAAGGATTGACTGATAACTCTGACAATGAGGATAATCACTACGAGGGACATGATGAAATTCATTTGACTCAACCAGGAGGGATACTGAACCCAGTAGCAAACACCATGACAATAAAGGAGGATTCCTCCAGCCTTGATAACAACACTGCTTCCCTCGCAGCTATCATGAAAGCACAAAAAATGAAAGAAGAACGAATGAGAAAACTAGAACAACGTAACAAGATATTATAAAAGAAAAACAGAAAATTGAGACATTTGGCGAAGAACAAGGCGCCGTCCACTACCCCGAAGGAGGTCCCCGAGGAGGAAAACCCTCTTGAGGACCTACAAGACGATGATCACATCGACATACCAGATACCACAAACGATGCAATAGAGGATAGGTTCCCACAAGGAAGCAAGGCGGCCCTAAACGATGAGGAAAGTCATTCGGAGGGATCATCCAATGTCGACCCTAGACACAAACGTGAAGGGAAGAAAAAGGAGGGCGAAACCATAATTATTGACCTACCCGAGAACCCATCGGGTGGAAACCCCAGGCGAGGGAAAACTTCAAAATAGAAGTTCACTCGCACAAGCACACATCGCACGAAGAACAATCCGATTAGGATTCAGGACGATCAAGGTATCGCCATCCAGAGGTATCTTTCTCACCCGAAAGGGACTCAAATGAAAGAAGAAGGTCCAAACGAGGCACATCGATGACAAATTGCAGGAGAGATTATGCCAGCTCGAAGCAATGTACAAAGAAGCCACCGGAAGGCAAGGAAGACAAAAATTGGCAGCAGTAATGCTGGAAGCAGGGAAATCGCCCCTAGCGGAAAGCTTGCTAGCCAAACCATTTCCAAGGAAATGTTCTCTCCCGAACTTTACAACTACCTTTAATGGAACAAGCGATGCAATTGAACATCTTCGATCATATCGAATGTGTTGATCGTGGATTTTCGGCAAGGGCTAAAATCGTAAAATCATGATACTGCATGTTTCTGGCCCGGGTTTAGGAATATATGTTACAATTCATATTTTATGATCAGTGAACCATTTCACGATCTCTGACTGAGTGAACGTTCCTCTTAGATCTATGATGAATATGTTTCTCGAAAGGCCTCTCGGCTGAGCTTTCGATGCTTCACACATTTCATCATCACCTCTACATAGAATCAAAATGATTGGGCAGATCCTAGACATATTGCATGCTAGTATAGAGCCTAACGCCTTCAGGACGTTACGCTGCTCGTTGTTCCCTGAATACGTAGAGAGACCATGTATATAATCTATTAATGATTGGGCGGCTCCTAGACATATTGTATGCTAGTATAGAGCCTAACGCCTTCAGGACGTCACGATATTCGTTTTTCCCTGACTATGCACCCCTCTCAGAACCAGTATGATGCTTCAATTATCTCATATTTTGATTCTGCAAATAGGTTGATTCTAGCGTATCATTCATCAACTGAATTCCTAGAAAACTATCTATTTATCTCATTACTCCGTTCCATGGATGATCCTCAGCCGGATTCCATGGATTAGTAATAGATAATCATTTTATCTCATTACTCTGTTTTATGGCTGATCCTCAGCTAGATTCCATGGATTAGTAATAGATACTCAACTCATTTTATTACTCCGTTTCTTGAATCATTCGAATTTCATGAATTAGTAATGAATACTCAATTAATTTTTATTACTCCGTTTCATGAATTATTCTCAGCTGAATTTCATGAATTAGTAATAAATATTCACCGGGCATCTGTGTCACCACTGAGTAAGCCCCGAGAAAATGGTGCAAGTGTATTTAGAAATAATGCACAAACGAGCACCCGAATACACGAACGAGTATTCGAAAATATGGACAAACGAGGAAACCTGTGCAAAATAGGGAGGAAAATAATATCAATAAAATAATAAAGAGGCGTCTAAGGGGACCGGGACCACTGGCCGGCTGGTCATGCCGACGTGGCCTGTCCCGCACCTCTTTCCATTATTTTATATTATTTTGTTATTTTTCCTCATCTCATGAAGACTCCTTCATTTGAGCAAACTCCCTCGTTTGAGCAAAACTCTTAGTTTCTCCATATTTTCCTTCAAACGATGAAAAAATAGTAAACAATAGGGAAAGGTGTCACGGGACCGGACCACCTAGCCGGCCGGCCATGCCCTAGCCGTGACCGGTCCCACACCTTACAATTCCTTATTTTCTCATATTATTATTCCCTTCATCTCATGAAACTCCTTCGTTTGAGCAAAACCCTAGTTTTTCAATATTTTCTCAAATATTGCTCAAACCATGAAAAGCCAAAAAGTCAAATGGTCACATGACCGACTAGGCTACTCACGATAAATATTAAAATATTATTAGTTTAATATTCTCAAAATATTGGACGCACGAGGAAAGTTCTATTTGCTCATTCGAGCAAATATGAGAGTTTCAGTCAAGATAAAACTCTTCTGAAAATCCAAAATATTGCTCAAACGCGCACCAGAAAACACCCAAACTCTCAGGACTGAGACACGAGCAGTATGGTGACACGGGCATGCCACCTTGACCGACCAAGGTAGGTCCTTAGGCTTGCAAGGACCCGTTCCCACAATCTTTCATAATTTTGACCTAATTAGCTCTCAACAGTTCATATTGGGTCCAAACTCTCTCCAACCAACTTGAAAATTTCTCAATCGACCACAAGATGGTCCCACGACCACCAAGGGCCGGTCCCACGACCACTAAGGGCTGGTCCCATTACCCCTTGGACGGTCCTCATCTCTCCATAATTAGGTTTTATTACCTAACGCTCAGACGAGCACTATTTTAATAAATGATTAAACCAACATTTGATCATCCTTTCACCAACTGGTCAACAAAGGATTTTGGTGCATGCTCACTCGAGCACCTGGGCATTACATGGTCGGCCATCATCCCATGTAGCCGGTCCCTCCTTCACTCAGTGACTTATTTTTCAGTAAATCATCAATTGATCAACAATCGATCAAAAATTAGGGTTTCGAACTGAATAATCTGCAAATCATAATTCTGACCAAGTTCAAACACTAATAATTTTATGTTGATCCAGCAATCAACATCTTGATTAATTATGTAATATTTGGTCCAGCTACCAATATTTTAATTAATATTTTATTCGATCATGCTACCAATAATTCATCAATATTCAGTAATTCATCAAATGAGCAATATTTGCTCAGACGAGGAATATTGGTTTAACTATCAATATTCAGTAATTCATCAAATGAGCAATATTTTCTCAAACGAGGAGTATTGGTTCAACTATCAATATTCAGTAATTCATCAAATGAGCAATATTTGTTCAGATGAGGAATATTGATTCAACTATCAATATTCAGTAATTCAACAATTCATCATACGAGCAATATTTGCTCAGATAAGCAATATATGCTCAGATTTTCAATATCCATCATGTTGATCCAATTATCAACATTTATTCGAGAACTATAAGTCCCAGCAGACATGTTCAGTCCATGAATCATAGAGCATTCAACAATCATGCTCGACTGAACGATACTTAGACTCATCGTCTAATCAAGACAACAACCGACTAATTAAATACATGTCTCCCTTGCAGACTCCACAAATCATGAGACATCAATCATGTCACATGGGGGGATATTAATTAGGATTTTGGTCTTGCGGCCTACGGCACGTGTGTTCATCCACGATGAGAAATGTGAGTAAGTCGTGCAAGCGGTTGAGGAAGTGAGCAAAGTAGTGGGTGGACGATCAACCCAGTCTCCGCACGACATGGAACTAGTTAAACCACGATGTCCCACTTTCCCACTCTTTCACTCAAACAACCGTCACACTTACTGGAGATCAATGTGTCCACGTTCTAGTAATATAAATAAGTTCTCTGAATTCATGATTAACAGAACAGATATACAGGAATTACCTCAACAATTCTCATCTGAACAATCACTCTCAACAGAGCAGAATTCAAACTTATTCGAACCCAGCAGTTCATTTGAAGAAACTCACAACACATTCGCAATCCTTGATCACCATTGATCTCACACACTTCCCAGCTTCCCTCCTACAGATCAGCCCTCTTCCCTCTTTGTGGCCGAATTGACTCTGGAACGACCATTTCTTGGTTTAGGACGAAGTCCCACAGATTAATCTGTCGAACTCAAAGCACTCCCGTGTAGTGCATCTGTTTGAGGTTAGGCAGTTTGCTCGGTTGAGGAGCCTCCGTCCGTACGGTCGTCTCTCCACTTCCTGAAAAACCAGCAAATTGTTTTTCCCCATCAACAGATTGGCGACCATAGTGGGAGATTAATCTTTCGGTTGCAATCTCAAACTTTCAAAAAATGGTCGATTTTAGGTCAGGTTCAATTACAATCCTAACCCAAACAATGCTAGCACTAGCAATAGTGGTGGCACTCCATAAACTACTCCCGCTTCCAACAAAGGTGCTTGTGATAACACACCTTCTCAAACCAACATTGGGAACAATCCTCTCTTCGGTCGGTCTCCCGAAGAAATCAGTGAAAATCCGCCTACCATAGTTGATCTCATGAAGGTGCAAGAGACTCTTGCCAAAAATCAGATTGATATGGCTACCACTAAGAAGGAGTTATGCACTTATCTCAAAACTCTCACAGACAAGATGTCAGAGAAAACTCAAGAGAAAGGAAAAGCCAAAGAAACATCTCCGGATGCTGATCCTGAAATCTCTTCAATTCACGTGGTGGATGATGATAAAGTCCGCAAAGATGCAGATAACCCACCAGCGAATGAGTCTGCAGGTTTCATCACTCGTGAAGATCTGGAGCGCTTTCTGGAGGATCGAGGGAAAGACAAGACATCATCTGTCCATCATCACCAACTTCCATATCCCGCTGCTAAACAAATAATTCCTCTCCCAAAAGGATACACTTCTCCAACATTTACACTTTATAATAGAACAGGGAATGCCCGAGAACATGTTTCTCGATTCCTGGAAGCATTAGGAGAACATGAACACAACCATGTAGTCCGTTTGAAAGAAAACTCAAAGTCTCTGACAGGCCGAGCATATACCTGGTACAACAACATCACACCAGGGAGCATCACTAGTTGGGGAGAAATGGTTAATACTTTCTACCGGAAATACTTCTTCGTCTCAGAGCAGATTACTCTCTCTGATTTAGGAAGAATGTCTCAGAAGAACAATGAACATCCAAACGACTATGTGAAAAGGTTCAGAGCCTAAGCTCTGGATTGCCATGACCCGAATGTTACTGAACAACAACTGGTGGACTTGTGCATCAACTGAATGATCCCAGTCTACGAAGCCTTACTGTAAAATCTCCAGTTCCATACTTTCTCAGAACTTCATAAAGCAGCCAAGTGATCAGCAACTACTGCCCGACCTTACTGCAAAGAACAAGAGCTACAAAAGTTGACGAACCGCGAGAAGCTCGAGGCAGTGCCAGGCGCCTGATCAACAAGCAGTACAATCTCCAACCTTCCGTGAATGTTGTTGAAGGAAGCAAGAGGAAAGCCGAAGAGCAGCATCATAAGAACGTTCCTCTAGCATCCCATCCTACAAAATCATTAAGGAAGGACAACCAAACTCGAAATGCACAAGCACCGACTCAGTGTTAGCAGAATGACCAGGTAGAACCAGACTTTCCTTTCCCCATTGAAGACATGATCGAGCTATTGGAAGTATGGATCCAAGATGGTGCGATCAAACTACCTCCTGTTAGGAGAGAGCCAACAGAGGAGGAAACGGAGAATCCGCGCTACTGCCACTTTCATAGGTTTGTCAATCATCCAACAAGTGACTACAGAATTTTGAAACGCATATTCAAAGAGAAGGCCGATTCAGGAGAACTGGGGACTGAAGGAGTGCATAAGAATCCTCTCCCCATTAGGACCTTTACACTCTCTGAACGACCAGTCAAAGAAGAAGTTTAATCGTTAATCGAGCACATCTGCGAATTGCTTTATTTGTCAAAAGCTCAAAGGAAGGACATGTTCGCAGCTTTGAATCATATAGTGGCCGGGAAACGTCTTCCTATTCCAGAAACGCTCCATGAGCCTCCGGTCACTGACAAAGAGATGTATGACTGGGGACTTCTTACCACAGTCAATCTCAAAGGAAATGAATTCAAGAGAGCATTGGTGGATGTTGGCACGGATATCAATATTATTCCTTTGAAAACTCTCAGAGCTGCAGGCATCACTCAATAAGAGGCCACTAATGCTCCTATCTCAGTCAGAGGTCACGAGGGAATACCCAGGGATGCGTATGGCTACATCATTCTCAAAATGAAAATTGGTTCGACCTGGACAGAAACCAAATTTCACATAGTCAGGGAAGATCCAGGATATGATATGATCCTCGGACGGACGTGGATCCATGCTGAAAAGGTAACTACAACACCTTCAATTGTACATTTTTCTGTTAAAGAAAGCTCTGATTCAGAAGAAATAGAGGATACTCCATCATTCGAGCATCTGGAGAAAGTTAAAGCCTTGATGAATTTAACACAAAAACCTGAAGAAAATGTGCATGCATTCGTCAAAAGGTTCCGCACTCAGACAAGTCTTATTCCCCCTCATGTGTCCATATTATCAACTTTCAAACATGCTTCCCTGGTCCGGGGACTCAATCTTGCTCACAACCTATCTATTACCAAATGTTATGAGTGGGTAGTCTCGCCTCAACAATATTTTACTAAATGGTTGAATGTGGAACCTCTTCAAACTGAGCATCTCACCGGAAAATTTATTGATGAGATGATGAACAAGTGCAACAGAGAGTATCTTGGATATCCTCCTGTAATTTTGCACGAGTGTACATATATACCACAAGATCAGAAAGTTTCAATGGCCGCACGAGCATGTAATTCCACTGTAAGAGGAATGCCGAACCAGCAGAAGATTTTCAGATAAAGAGCAATCAAGCAAAACAAGTTTCATGAAGGAGATATAGTTCCCAAAGCAACTAAGCGCAATATTCATTCTGCAGAGAACTCTAACTGGGAAGGACCTTTCATGATCGCTAAGTTCGTGGTTGGTGGATACTACAAATTGATCGACATGGATGGCAAGATAAGCATGGCAATAATACACGAGAATTTGCTTAAAGCCTTTGACGTCTGAGACATTCTGCGTTTGAGGTGTGGGATGTTCGCACAAACACCAAGGTTGCTTAAGTTTGCATTTCTAGGATTTTCTTACCTGTATTTTCAATTCCTTCAAAATGTATGCAATACTTGCATTCAGTATTTGAATTCAGCAATTAATCAAAGTTCATTTACTTAAAAGAAAATCTCTATCAAATCCAAAAGAAAATACTCAATCATTTACTTATCCCAAATCAATCAAAATCAAAACAAAAATAAAACCTCACATCTCTCAGAAGTTCAGAGTTCAAGAGATTATGGAAAGGAAACTAAATGAAATCATCAACGAAAGATTTTTACTCCTCTGCAATCTTCAGGTCTCGCAAGGCTGTTTTCTCCAGCTCCAATTCTTCAATCAACTGGGCGATCTTAGCCTCCTTCTTCATCACAGCGTCACTTGTCAGGGGTACATTCTTCTCGACTGTTTCTTTAATGGCTTCAATTCTCTCACGAAGCCATACCACATTGAAGCCCAGTTTCTCAGAATTCTTCAAGTTGTACGCCCAATCAAAGAGTACATCTGGAGTGACGGTACTTCTAGATCTAGTTCGTATATCGTCTATAACCCGTAGGATAGTTCCTACTTGCACTGTCAAAAAGTAACTTCGTTTGGGGTCTTTGGTAACAACGATATGACCATATCTCTTCCACAACTCCTCATATATACCGGCATATCCAGTAAGAACGCTAAATCCACCAACTAGTTCATGGTACGAGAGTAACTCACCTAATGGAGGAACGAAAGAAATCCCTGTAGTAGAATATTTATGCACCACCATGCGAGTCTCAGTTATCGGAGTAGCTTCTCCTATCTCTGTAATAATTTTTTCTATCGATGGAGCAGGAGCGGTTTCTTCTATCATAGTTTCTTCTATTCCCGAACCGGTTTCTTCCATCTCTGAAGTGATGACGACTTGAGCATCGTTTACCTCAACAACTTCAGTAGCAACATTCTCATGACCCTGAGGTGCGGAAATGGTAACATCATCATCTTGATTCTCCATATTGTGTGAATCATCATTGGCTCAATTAGTCTCAACTTCAACATTTGGCACCTAAAGGAAATCATGAAATTTAGAATGTAAGTGATCTAACATCATTAAATTTCTTCACTATGCATTCAAGACATGAGCAAATGGTGTAAAAGTCATAAAAAGACGTTTTGCAACAAACTCATCTGAGGAGATTTTACACTGCCCGGTATAAGACGACTAACTGGGAGCAATTGGTAACTATTCTAAGGTTGATTTATATGTTATTATCTTTGTATGGATGTCCTCTACAACATATCCAAAATTCACTGAAATTGGATAAACGAGCAAAACGATGTGGTCAAAACTTTGGACTACATGACAGCTGAAAATTTTCTGAAAACTTCCTGGAAGTTTACTGTTACGTCAATTTAGGCACCTAAACATGCTCAAAACTCAAAATGCTTCTTCACTAAAGCTTGGAAATTTTCTTAGGATGAAAAAACATGGGTAGATCGCGAAAATCCGACATCGGACGAAGATTATACAGCGTTTTTGCTAAAAGACTGAATTCTAAATTTTCTGACGACGTATTTCGCTAAATTTTTTCATTCATTCATATGGGTTCTCATTTATTCATCCACAAATCAGCAATTTCATTCTTCTATGAATAAAATATAGGAGGAATACTTACTTGAGGGGTCTCTAAGCCGTTCGAAGAATCAATGTTGCCGGAATCACCATTATGGGCATTATTACCTTCATTCGGTTCCGACTATGGAGAATTTTCTTTATCACCATCTTTTGAAGACGAATGAGCATCATCAACGCCTTCTTTTTCCATAAGAATTTCGTCATGGATATATCAACAACAATTATTATTACTTCATTTAAGGGATATCATAATTGATTATGAAAAGAAATACTTACATCGACTTCCTCTTCATCGGTACTGGGTTCATGAATTGCTTGCCCAGGAGCGAGTTGAAGACCATGCTCGATGCAGAAAAATTCTGAAGAAAATTAACAAATATTGGTTTTGTGATCCTAATTACGCGGGCAAGAAAAAGTCATGATGGAAGAAGCATTGATGACTCACCAAAGAAGCAGCTGGGGACTGTACACTATTTGGTAACATTCTGTAATCTTTACTTATGGGTTCTCTGCCCCAGAGGCTTTCTTCCATTTCCATGAAGTCTTCATCGATCCGAGACCTCACTACACGATCATCCTGTGGTAAAATTAATAAAATAATTAAGATGCGATTATCATGTCTCTATAAAAATCATGAGAAGAATACTTACTTGTGAACATACTGGAAGTGCTTTTCGTTTATCACCACTAGAGGGATACTTCAATCTTGGTCGAGCAGAAATCATCCCAACAGAAGGAGGCTCTTGTACCAGAGTTTGAACAGCCATTACAAAATCATGTAAACGCTCAAGTTGTTGATGCCAGAAGGTTATATAACCTGGACTTGCATAGGCGACTCCGTCAGAACAAGGGTACAGGTATTCACGCTCATTCAAATGTGTACAATCTAAAGAAGCTTTAAGTTGATCGGCTGATGGCTTTCTCTTCCGAACATCCGGGACACACTGATCAAGACCCATTTGTCGAGCCGCTCTATCAATATTATATTCCTCCACCAAAAAAATTCCCTGTATTACTGATACTAAGTAACCAGGAGTACAACTCAGTATGAAGTATCTCTCACCATCACTCAGGTCTGTACCAGATTCAAAAGTGTCATTTTCTTCAGCGTCATTAAAAGTGATCAACTGTGAGACGAAAGAAGGAATCGACACCCAATGACGAAAATTAAACTCAGACTCGTTGTCTCAGACACTAGTGAGGTGTGTCTTGAGTCGAGGCTTCTTTGTGGACCAGCGCATAATCCTGGCATTATCCTTCTTAGAAAAAGCATGACGGGTATCAACATTTGGTCCTTGCAAGATGTTACAAGGGATTGGTGTATAATTCTTGAAGCGTTCCCACAGTAAAGCTTGGAGAAACATTGTATTAGCATATGTTTCAACTTTCATAAAGCCATTGGAAACTCTGGAGTCTATGACCAAGGAATCTAAATTAAAGAATAGTGAACCCAAAAATAGGCTACCGACGGTAAGTTTCTCACCTTGAGCTATCTTAATAGCAAAAGGAATCACGAATGGCTTCAGCAAGTTTCCATTATCTTCAAATACATCTCTGGACAACCACAAGCATAAGAAAGCAACAATGTTTAATATACCGTCCATAGGTATTTCGGGAGTTCTATCTCTCGGCCACCAGTGCCTCAACCATTGAGCATAACAAAATTTGCTGGATCATTTGTTAATATCATGCATCGTAGCTGTCAAGACATCAGATATTGCATTATCATCTGCCAAAAGCGCTACGGGAAAATTACCTGTGACTGGAAGATGCCATAAAGCAACCACATCCTCTAAAGTGATGGTAAATTCTCCCCACATGCATATAAAAGTATGAGTAGGAATACACTAGCGAGCGAGCAAAGCTACTATACCTCTCACATCATGGTAAATCAAAAAATCTCCAGCTGCTTGAATAGCTTGTGTCACCTGTGCACGACCCAACATGGTTCTCACATGATCATACCACAACATATGTCTTGCCCATCCGGAGAAGTCTGTTAAAGGTTTTCGGGAAAGCTTGAAGTCTATGTGTGAAGTAGCATGATGTCCTCCTTGTAAACAGAATCGAATGGTCGCTCGAGGAGACACCTATTTTCTCTGAGTAATGTCCATGGGATTTATAAGAAGGCGAAATGAAGAACCTGGGAGACGTTTTTCAGGTTTATACTTGACCACAAAGAACTCATCATCAGTGTTTGGAATATTCTTTGTTCCAGGTGCTTCTTCTTCTTCGTCAATGGAAGTTCCATCTACAAAGGTACCATTTCTTGAAGTTGCATCTGTGGAAGTATCTTCTCTGGAAGTGTCATCTTTAGAAGTGCCATCATGGGAATCAGTCATCTTTACAAAGTTGTTGTGACATCCATACAACATTTCTACTTCAGTATATCATCCGTAGATGCAAATTTCATCAAAGCGGTGGAATTAAAGCACAACAAATAATAAAGATGCTCACATCAGCGTCTACAAAAATGGTAGCTCTCCAACTCTTACCTGTTTACAATTTCACTAGCTGTAGTGACTATAATGCAAAACTTTGAAAACTTGTTCGTTCCTTCAAACCAGCAAAGACGACCAAATTTTCAAAATCATAGCTTGATTTTCATAAAATTGTGAGCAATTCACGAAATTTCCATCATGTGAGCAATTCACATAATTTTCACCGTGTGAGCAACTTACACTGAGTGAACATTCGTTGATTTTCGTGCATACATTATTAAATCACGATATTCATGAAAATATTATTGTTTGCTTTTAACAATTGTAAAATCAAAATTTAATCTTAATTTTTTTTAAATATCGTGAATAATTCACGTAATTTTTTTTTATTTTTTTTACGTAAGTTAATAACTCACGCAAACCTTAAAAAAAATAAAAATAACGTGAATACTTCAAGGAAAAATAAAATAAAATCTCGCTCGAACGAGCGTTTGTCTATCAAACGGGAATCTTTTCTATTTTTTGTAAAGGTCCACATATTCCAAATAAAATTTCGTTTTCGTGAAAGCTCATAAACAAAATTTTATCATTAGACGCAGGTCTATTTCAAAAAAAAAAAATCTCTCCTAAGTTAGGGATTATTGTTCGTTTCTTAAACTAACGAATGAACGAACCTCTGTTACTAAAATAAGGGTTTCATACAAAAACTCACGCCTATATATGCATGTATATAATTTTTTTAGCATGAGCAAATCATGAACAACTCACGTACAGAAAAAAAGCAAAAAAACCTTGGCCGGCCGGAGTTGGTCGGAACTTCGCAGGACGGTGATCGGCGATGATCGGCTCCGGAAGAAAAAATTCTCTTCCCTGCTGCTCGGACGTGAGGAGATGAATGACGGGAGAGGTGGTCGGTCAATCAGAGAGAAATAATATATTTTTTTAGGGTCTCTTCCCTTTTATAACAATTTTATTTCCAAAAACCTAATCAAACGAGGATTTCCTTTTTGGTCCCGGGCCCGTAAACGCTAAACCGACCAAAACTGGATGTCTGACCGTCCAAATCAGCAGTGCCTCGTCACTTCGTTCTCACGAGATGACACTTTATCATACTGATAGGGTCCTTATCTGGGCATTTGCTCGTGCATGACATCATTGGAGCAAATCGGGGATCGTCTACTGGAAAATCACCATCAAGTGCTTACTGCGGAACACGACTGTCCCTCACTAAGAAGGGGACTAAATGTTGATGGTGGATTTTTGGCAAGGGCTAAAATCGTAAAATCATGATACTGCATGTTTCTGGCCCGACTTCAGGAATGTATATGACAATTCATATTTTATGATCCGTGAACCATTTCACGATCTCTGACTGAGTGAACGTTCCTCTCAGAGCTATGATGAATATCTTTATCGAAAGGACTCTCGGCTGAGCTTTCGATGATTCACACATTTCATCATCACCTCTACATAGAATAAAAATGATTGGGTGGCTCCTAGACATATTGCATGTTAGTATAGAGCCTAACACCTTCAGGACGTCACGCTGCTCGTTGTTCCCTGACTACGTAGAGAGACCGTGTATATAATCTCTTAATGATTGGGCGGATCCTAGACATATTGTATGCTAGTATAGATCCTAACGCCTTCAGGACGTCACGCTATTCGTTGTTCCCTGACTATGCACCCCTCTCAGAACGAGTATGATGCTCCAATTATCTCATATTTCGATAGTACAAATAGGTTGATCCTAGCGTGTCATTTATCAACTGAATTCCTAGAAAATAATTTATTTATCTCATTACTCCGTTCCATGGATGATCCTCAGCTGGATTCCATGGATCAGTAATAGATAATCATTTTATCTCATTACTCTGTTTCATGGATGATCCTCAGCTGGATTCCATGGATTAGTAATAGATACCCAACTCATTTAATTACTCCGTTTCATGAATCATTCGAATTTCATGAATTAGTAATGAATACTCAATTAATTTTTATTACTCCGTTTCATGAATTTTTCTCAGCTGAATTTCATGAATTAGTAATAAATATTCACCGGGCATCTGTTCCACCACTGAGTAAGCCCCGAGAAAATTGTGCAAGTGTATTTAGCAATAATTCACAAACGAGCACCCGAATACACGAACGGGTATTCGAAAATATGGACAAACGAGGAAACTTGTGCAAAATAAGGAGGAAAATAATATCAATAAAATAATAAAGAGGCGCCTAAGGGGACCGGGCCCACCGGCCGGCCGGTCATGCCTTCGTGGCCGGTCTCGCACCTCTTTCCTTTATTTTATATTATTTTGTTATTTTTCCTCATCTCATGAAGACTCCTTCATTTGAGCAAACTCCCTCGTTTGAGCAAAACTCTTAGTTTCTCCATATTTTCCTTCAAACGATGAAAAAATTGTAAAAAATAGGGAAAGGTGTCAAGGGACCGGACCACCTAGCCGGCCGGCCATGCCCTAGCCGTGACCGGTCCCACACCTTACAATTCCTTATTTTCTCATATTATTATTTCCTTCATCTCATGAAACTCCTTCGTTTGAGCAAAACACTAGTTTTTCAATATTTTCTCAAATATTGCTCAAACCATGAAAAAACCAAAAAGTCAAATGGTCACATGACCGACTAGGCTACTCACGATAAATATTAAAATATTATTATTTTAATATTCTCAAAATATCGGTCGCACGAGCAAAGTTCTACTTGCTCATTCGAGCAAAATTGAGAGTTTCAGTCAAGATCAAACTCTTCTGAAAATCCAACATATTGCTCAAACGCGCACCAGAAAACATCAAAACTCTCAGGACTGAGACACGGGCAGTATGGTGACACAGCCATGCCACCTTGACCGACCAAGGTCGTCCCTTAGGCTTGCGAGGAGCCGGTCCCACACTCTTTCATAATTTTGACCTAATTAGCTCTCAACAGTTCATATTGGGTCCAAACTCTCTCTAACCAACTTGGAAATTGCTCAATCGACCACCACCTGGTCCCACGACCACCAAGGTCCGGTCCCATGACCCCTTGGCCGGTCCTCATCTCTCCATAATTAGGTTTTATTACCTAACGCTCAGACGAGCACTATTTTAATAAATGATTAAACCAGCATTTGATCATCCTTTCACCAACTAGTCAACACAGGACTTTGGTGCATGATCACTCGAGCACCTGGGCGTTACATGGCCGGCCATCATCCCATGTAGCCGGTCCCTCCCTCAGTCAGTGACTTATTTTTAGTAAATCATCAATTGATCAGCAATCAATCAAAAATTAAGGTTTCGAACTAAATGCTCTGCAAATCATAATTATGAGGAAGTATAACAATGGTTATGTCATATCCGTTCTCCTCCTTTTGAATAGGCGTCGTTATTATGATCCGGAGTTGGAATAACATTACTGTCATTATACGGACTTTCTAAAGGTTTCCCATCTTCATAATCATTACCGATAAAGTATTCATTACTATCCACGGAGATGTCAGAATAGTTTTGGTTTTGAGACCAAAGTTCTTCTTTATTCCTCTCTTCTTTAATTTGATCAAGGATTCTTCTTAAGTTTTGGACACTTTCTTGAAGTTCTTGGAGTGATTTATCAATGCTCTGTGGATATTGGTCCAATCCTTGTTGATGCTGCGCCATCGCTTGGATCAGTTGGTCAAGACGTTCTTCAAAACCTACACTTTCACTCACCATAAGATTTCCAGACCAAGTTTCCTCCTTTTGAATAGGTGAATGATCATAAAAACTATCAGGAGTTTGGTTAGATATATTGTAGTAAGATCTGGTTGATGTATTGTTCTCCATGCTCATTCAGGGGTTCCGGCGTGGACAAACTGGCCTTTAACTAAAGAATCAACCAATCAAGCTTCTGCTCATCATTAGAAGATAAACGATTAAAAGAATAACTATCCCCACATCCTTGTGATTGTTCACTTACATGCCCGTCATAAGGTTGTTGACATGTATGAGAATATCAGTAAGGTTCCGTAGGATATTGACCATAGCCAAAAGATTGGTTCTGATTATACCCATAGGATGGCTGGTAGTTGTCATATGAATGAGATTGAAAACCATATTGATTACCATTGTCGTATGTGTGATCTTGTGCTCCGTACATGTTATTTCCGTAAGGAAACATGACGACTCACAAGAGCAAAAAAAGAAAATCAAAACAAAAATAAAAATAAGCTAAACAAATAAATTAGCAACCGCTCCCGGTAGCGGCGCCAAAATTTGATGCGTGTCATAACCACAACAAATTAATCAAGATATTTCCCACTAATTAACTGGTAATATAGCGGTAGTAAGGATCGTTCCCACAGAGAGCTGTGTAATCGATAGGTTATTTGATCAACAAAAATATGATAAAAGGAAACCAATAAAGGGGGATTGTTTGATGAAAGTAAAATAAAAATATAATAAGAAAGCAAAGATGATTAGGGAACCATTCGCCATCACTGAAAATAAACTTAATTAAAATACTCGTTTATTCCTTGTTATATTTTTATTGTCACCAACCGTAGAATAACAATAAGCTCTGCTATCCCCGGAATTTCTGTTGTCACTGGATACGGAAGCGCTCGACTACCAGATTTTATCCATCTGAGCCACCATGAATAAGCTCTCAAGGTGTAACCCAGTCGGATGCATTACGTTTTGTGAATTAGGTTGATCCTAGCATCAGACGCATAAGCTCGGTATGCTTACTAGTGTCATCTCTATACACAATTGCTTAACAGAATCCCTCTGTCATCTTTCGCGATTTACTACTTGTGTAAAGAATTGAGTGACAATTACACGTATCACCAACCCCAATACTAGTAGAAGAATTACTATCAGGTTAATTCAAATGGCCGATTGAATAACCCAATGATAATCTTAGACACTAAAAATAAAGAGATAATCGACAAGAAAATTAAACTCAAAATAAACTTGTGAAAAAAATTAAAGTTCCATTATTCAGGACTTTGAAATCATCCCTAATCAATAAAATTTAGCTACACATGGATTTACTAAAACCTATAAAAATATATGAAATAAGAAGAAAAAAATAGATTGGTTTCTCCCTAAAAAAGTAAACCGTAAGATTAAAAAAATAAATACCTTTCTTCTTTTGTGTATTTTTTTCTCTCTAAAAAAGTTGAATTTCTTCTGCTCGTGCTCTTGGCCTTATATAGGTTCCAAGGGAAGCCTATGCTTGCGACAAATCCTCATTTGATAAGGATGTAAAGTCGGTCAACAATATTTAGGAATTGGGGAAGACATGTGCTTGATTTGGTGTAACATGGATCATTGTAATATGATAAACACGGCTTTTGATTGGTTTGAACTTCAGTGGGGACTTGTGTGAGCCAATGACCTGATCTAACCTCAGCTGTACATGCAGCTTCGATGCTTCTCGCTTTACCAAACTCCTACTTTTCCATTCCGAGTCGAATCTTTCCACTGCTTGGAAATCTTCTCTGTATCTATCCTCAACTAGTCTTTCACGGAAACCAAACTCCATCACCGCCTCCCTGACTTCTCTCAAACTCGGTCCCATATCCAAGTCCGGATCCGTAACTCCATCTTAACCTCCTTCTTACTCGGCCTCAACTTCTTAATCTCTCTAACCAACGACTAACAGCATCACTCCATCCTCTCTGTTCTCAAATCTATGGCAGCAACAGCAACCATCAGGCATTAGTTCATCATCACATCCGCCGATAATGGCAGCAGCAACTACAGCTTCATTCTCCAACAGCAAAGCTCGAGTCTCAACTCTATCATTCTTCATCACCGATGAGCAGAAGCATCATCGGTTTACCACCCATTACAGACTCGAGATCCATTCATCGATGACAAAAACCGTCAGTCCATCTTCGTCGTCTGTTCTCCATCATGATCATCACTATCACTGCCTTTAATGGCAGCAGTCCCTTAAACTCGAACTCTTCCCTCTCTCGCTGCTACATCAAGTTCCCAGCAGTCTTCTTCATGCTGTCACTGTCGTGATCATCATCATAATGGCAGTAACCCTTACCGAGATATAGCAGCACTACCGTTTCCTATTTTCCACAAAATCCAATCATACTCTATCATCTTGAAATCCCACTGGTCCATACTCTAGCTCGAACCCTTAATCACCATTAACTACCTTCGGTACGGCAACATGAGATTTGCCGGAAAATTCATCGTGTTCTGTTGATGGGAAAGAAGATGATGGTGGCAGCCCTGAACTGAATGGTCGGGTGTCCTTAACACTATTTGAATTTGAACTTCCCCTCAGTAAATGACATGACTTCCTTTAGCAGTTCCTTTGAGACAGTCCACCCCTTAACAGAATGACTACCCCTTAACGTACAGTGCGGTGCTAATATCACTTGTCCTGGGAATGACCATTCTACCCTTTTAGTCTTCCAAGTTCTTGTTTGGCTCATAACTTCTTCATACGAACTCAGAATGACTCCATTCTTTCGCCAGTGACTTCTTCTTCTCGTCGTCTACAAAATGATAACTAGAAATCCTCAATTTGGACGAGTTTCACTTGGTCTTTGGCCCTTCTCCACTTGTAGCTTCACTTTTATAGCTATTTCCATTTCTTTTTAGATGATTCACCTAATATAAAACATATACAAGAAAACAAATGTAATATACAATAATTCACCGGAAAGATAACAAATACCATCATGGAATTGACACTAAATATATGTAAAATATGCACTTATCAATGACCTTTGTTAAATTTAATTAGTGCGCTTTCCACGTTCAATTTAATGGCTATGATACATATCCTAGACAACCTTATGGTGATTTTCATACATACCAACAACAACCTTGTAGTGAGTATGTAAGTCAAGCACCAAGGTGGGATAATTCTACTTCTAATTTGCTTCATTCGAGTTTATGAAGATTATTAATGGATTGCAAGACATGCAATAAAGACTAGACCAACTTGGCCGTGATAGAGAGAACGTCGCACAAACCAATTTCTGCAACACTTTTTCTTACCCGACTCTAGATCGTAGTTATGATCATTCACCCATTCAAAGGGAAGAGTCATGGGAAAGAGAACCTATTGTAGTCAATGGTGGTAAGCGTGTGAACGTCAAGAAACTTGCACAGAAATTATACAAGTTGGAAGATGATGGAGCCTCGGAAGAGCTTGTCGATGAAATTAGTAGGACCATTCGTATGGAACTTAAACAACATCGTGATAAAGGTTGGGAAACTGACGACGATTCTTATTACGGTGAGTCTGAAAATGAAGATGAAGATGATTGTGTTGAAAATGACCAACCTTTGGAGATATTTGATGACATTAGTGTGGTTGACTCAACTCTTGATGTTTATAATGATCAAACACCTATTCAAAAGGTATATGAGTATGATGAAACTAGTGTTTTACAGAACTTCCTTGCAACAAGGTTTGAGTCTAATGATGATGAGTGTGTTGAGAATGTGACCGTTATGACCAATATTGTGGAAGACCCAATTAAGCTTGCAAAGGATTGTAATGAAGATATTGATGTCGAGACTTTGGTTAAGGAAGAAATGGACGCAGAATGCTTGCAAGGTTTGATAGAGGACACGATGTGCAAGAGATAAGTAATACACTTGAATCTTTTAAGGATGAAGAGGATTCCATAATACAAGGTTTGTCTAACCCTTTACCTATTTATTCTTCTCCTTTACCTCTTATTGGTTTGAATCTATATGCTTCCCAAATATTATTGAATGACTTTGTTTCGCGATATCCTCCATTAGAGGTACTTGATTCTCAAACTCTGCAGGTTTTGGAACAAGAAACCGTGGAAGTTCCCAAATTCTATATTCTTTATCCACTTCCAAGTGCGGACAAGAATAAGTGTGGAGGAAGCTTTTATCGGTTAATAGCTTCATTTATATTTTCTTGTACTAATATTTGTGTGAAGCGAATGTTTACAAAACAGGTTACATGGAAGGATCCCCAACTTTTCAGATTGTTGGTATATGGGGAGTGAATCTTGCGAGGAGATAGTCGGGCTGACGACTTTAAACCAAGCGTTGCATGGGAGGCAACCCATTAGTTTAATATCTCTTATCTTTTATTTTATTTTCTTGTCTTATTTTTAGCTTTTTCTTGTCTTGGATTTATTTTTCTGATTTCTTGTCACATTTCATATAAGATTTCCCATCTTGACTTTACTTGGATGACTTAATTTACATTGAGGAAAATGTAAAGTGTAAGTGTGGGCGAGTGGTTAAGCATTTGCATTGTAAATTTTCATTTTTTTCTACTTTTGTGTAAGTTAGTGCATGAAAAACTCCAACTTGTAGTTAGTTTAGAGTCACATAGTATACAAGTCGCTAAGAATACATCGAAATTCTCACAAGAGTGACTGAACTTAGAGATGCCATAGAACGTGATCGGGTTTCTTGCTTGTATGAGAGTTAAAGTTGGGTTTAACCATGCCAGTGGCAAATGAGGTGCAGACTGAATTCGATATTAGAGTTGTGATCCCTTATAGTGGAGACTACCCATGTTACATCATGAGAGGCACCGACCTTCACTTCTTTGTACATACCTAAATATGTGCTTTCAGAGTGTGTGTCACCGTACGTAAACTCCGGTTAGAATGGTGGGCTACCCAACCTCCTACCAATAGAAGCACTACTTTGATCTCTTGAGTGCTATTTTATCAATCATGGAGGTGACATCGAATTTCTAACTTACATACCACTTGTAATCTTGTTTGCAGTTAGCACCATCCACTCTATCTCTCTCTACACCAACAGGTCCATAGAAACACCATCATCATCAACAAGCGGAGCATCACAAATTCGAAGGAAAGTTGACGACGTTTAAGGTTTACAAGCAATGGTACAGAAATGAACAGATTTCATATTCAAGTAAAGCAACAAGATAAGGAGCAGAATTTTTACAAGTTGAAGACTTATGTACAAGAGCGAAGATTATCAAGATGAGAGTTCAAGAAGTTTATAATATCGAAACAATACACGTTGTGAATAATCAAGTGGTAAAGTACCTACACCATGGTCTTTGTACTTACATTTTTATTTTATCTTTGCTTTTATTTGTATTTCATTTTCTCTTGTCCTAAAAATAAATAAAATAATAATAATTTTGTTAGGTTCATTACTAGTTTTGTTATTTCGTTTTTTTTTATTTTGTATTTCATTTATTTTTCTTACCTCATAAAAAAATATATATTCATTGCATCATGTTTTGGTTTGTTTAGTTCATTTTTAGTTTCGCATTCTGTCAATAAAGCCAATGGAAGAAGAAATATTTATAATGAAGTTTCAAGCAACAAGGAATTAGAGGAAAGAATTACATTGTCAAGATTCGACGAAGTTCAAGATTTCATCATCAAGAGTTCAAGATCGAAGACGAAGATGAAGACAAGGATTGAAGACCGAAGACGTTTCTATGGATGTTGTGAGAGTGGTGCTAACTACACGTCGAACGGATAACGAGGTAAGTAAGCATATTCCCACCTTCGTTAAGTGGTTGATTTCCTTTCTTAGAGATCGTCAGAAATAAGGATTTTCAAAATGAATAAAAGATGTGGGTTTTCAAAACAATTCGGAGGGTTTTGCCTTCCTACTATTTCAACGTGTCGCATGACTCTCTCTTCATTCCTACCTGGACACATGTGTGACCCGTAAAAAAGCTATTTATTATTGAGAGAAACTTCATAAAACCCTTTCTTGTGAGGCAGAGTCGAGACTTTCGATCACTCTCGAACCTGAATTTATTTCGATAAGGGATGGTTATTTCTCTATCAACTTTTAAGGACTAGATTGTGTTCATATACATGTCTAGCTTCTTATGACTAGTGTGCAGAATCTCTATGTCTTCTTAGCGCGTTGAATGCTGTTATTTCGGAGAACTTGTAAGTTGGAAAAGTAGGTTTTTTGGGTATACCTATCATAAACCCTCACGAGACTATAACTCGTCCACTAGGGACACTTAGGGGTTCAAAGGCTTGTTATACATGCTAAGTGTAACCGTATCCTCAACGAAAGGGAGTTGTTGTATAAATTAGTTCATTTTAGTTTGCTCGAGGACTAGCAAAGTCTAAGTGTGTGGGAATTTGATAGGTGTCTAAAACACCTTGATTTTATATCTATTGTTTATGCTTTCTTTGCTATTTTTCTTGTAAATATGTATCTCATGTTTAATTTTGAGTTACTAGGTGCAATGGAGCCATTTGGACCGAAAAGAGCAAAAAGATCAATTCACAGGCGATATTTGGAACAGGATAGATTGTGCAAGAGGAGTTCCTTGAACTGACGATTGAACAGAGAATTAGACTGTCGGTTCTCTGAAACCGACAAGCCATGCATGAGCTGGTTAGCCCTTGTCCATTTTAACGGGTGCCAATAGTACTTATCATTACTGCACCCTAGAATTCATTTCTCAATCATTTGGTTTTATTTCTTCTGCCTGAAATCGAGATGGCGGCTCCATTATCACTCCGAGAAAGAGATAGGCCAACAGAGATTGGTAAGGGTACATCTGCAGATCGAATTCGAAGAGAAACAAGGGAAGATGTTGTGTTGGTGGTTACTAAAGAAAGGAGAGATGAATCTGTGCGTCTGTGATGAGAAAGAGACGAGGAACCAAAGAATTCTTGATGAAAGAATCAGGGAAGAATTGATGAAATTAGTAGATGGGCCTCTTCGATATTAAGACTGACACGGTGAATTTGAGAAATTGGGTGTCAATCCAGTTGAATTGGTTGAGGACAGAGAAGTTAGGGTTTGTAGGATGTTTGATTCTGTGAAGAAATTTAATGAAGAATTTGTGTGATTAGATGGGGTTTGAGGTGATAAAGGTGCTGATGGTCATGGGTTTGATTTGAATTTGAGGTTGGCTGCAAAATAGATGAGTTCTGATTTGGTTTGAATCTGGTTAAGAAGCTACAGAAAGTGAAGAGACTCAAGCGTTGGTGGAAG
Source organism: Papaver atlanticum (assembly GCA_023531105.1). Classification (NCBI taxonomy): domain Eukaryota; kingdom Viridiplantae; phylum Streptophyta; class Magnoliopsida; order Ranunculales; family Papaveraceae; genus Papaver; species Papaver atlanticum. The sequence goes on along the minus strand of JAJJMB010010578.1, from coordinate 1,112,807 downwards.
TGATGTTGATGTAGGTTTGAAATCAGGAAATGAAGACTAGGTTTGTTGGCTAACCAAGATTAAGAAGAAGAAATTGGGACTGAAAGTAAAATTAGGGTTTCAGTGAAGAACATTGAGATGCTGCTGCTGTTGCTGTCTTGGCTAGGGTACAAGGTTGAGAAGAAGATGGTCATTGAGGCAGGTGGCTTTGATGGTGCTGGTATTGAACTGCAGATGGATTTCTGAAGAATATGGGACATGGGTTTTGGCTGAAGTGATGGCTGGAAGAATGTTGCAGGGATGATGGTGGCTGTGTAGAGCTGGAGGTTATTGCAGTTGCAAGGCAGAAGCTGGGATGATGTTGGTTCAGGTGGTGTTGGTTGTCCTGAGATGACAGAATGGCTCAAGGTAAGCTGGAACTGCTGCTGATTAGAATGGGTTATCGGCACTGGTCGAAGTGTACAGTGTCTGAAGCTGGTCCTGCCAGTTGCTAAGGCTACAAGAAAGAACAAGACAGAAATGGGAACTGCTAATGGTTTGTGGCTTGAGTTAATAGTGGCTTATAGCTCGCTTGATGCAGGTGGTAAGAGGTGATGAAGCTGCAGATGTTGCTACTGCTTGAAGTTTGAGTTGAAGTGAAATGGGTTTGTTGGTGGATTTGAGTACTGGGATTGAATGGGTTTCGCAGCTGCAATTTAGTGTTGGTGAGACTGAAAGGCCGTGACAGTGCAGGTAATGGCATTGTAGCCGGTGTTGGCTGCTGGTTCAATGGGACTTTGAGCCTGTTCTGGAGCTCAAGTTGTTGCATCTGGTGTATGGATTTGCTGCCAGGAAGATGGTGTTGTTGAGTCTAGGAAAGAAGATTGAATGAATGGTTCACTGGATTATATTCTTGGCAGCCAGAAGAGCAAGGAATGAATGAAGTGGATGCTATAGATGTATGCTATGACTGTGCAGAGAAGGAAAATAAAATGGCTGAGATTATGGCCGGAAAACATGCCAAAACAGACAGAACTCTGTCTTAATCGGAGTCAGGCGAGTTGACTTACTGATCCAGGTAGGTGACTCAGATGGGCTTGGACTTGAACCTGTTGGGCTTGACTTATGGATTGTTTCAGAAACTGAAGTGTGGGCCGGATATGGCCGAGAGTTGGAAGTTGAGTTATATATAAAAGAGGGCTCTATTCTCTATCATCTTAGCTTCTACTTTTATTCTAGGGTTTAAAAACATGATAGCTTTTCTATTCCTACTTGTTATGAACTCCTTTGATATGAGTAGTTAATCTTATTATTGGTTATGGATTAATTTGATTTCACAAAGCATGCTTCTTTTATTAATAAATTAGTTCTGTCTCATAATTATCGATCATGATTCATTATATATATAGCCATGTATGATTTGAATATTTGTTTAGTTGAGTGGCCAATTGATTGAACTCGTATTCATATCTATAGCTAGTTTAGGGTGTTTCACACGTAAAAGTGATGCATTTTGAATACAAGTAGCACAAATATGGTTATTGCTTGAAGTGATATATCCTAGTAATCATATGTGAACCATGACCTTTGTTAAATTGAATTAGTGCTCTTTCCACGTTCAATTGCATTGATTGGCCTTATTTCATAAATCTTATTGCTCCTCGGGAATTAAACTTGATTAGTGCTTTTACACGTTAGGTTGTTTCCTTGGTAGAATTCATATTCGCATCTTTTAATGTGTTTATTGATGACAAGAGGAAATTAGCGGGATATTCTTGCGATCAAGGTATCCTAGGGCTTTTGATAATGAAAGATTAAATATCAATTCTAGTTATTATGACAAGAACATGTTTGTGAATGAAGATGAATCTTTGACCAATATCATTATATCCTTGATTTGCGCATTTGATTTTCTTGTTTTTCTTTTAGATTAATTTAGTTTACATAAAATCAGAAAACCCCCCATTGTTTTATATGGGAAACCGAAACATATTGACAACCCAAGACCTCTCTGTGGGAACGATCCTTTCTTTCCCTAGCTATATTATATATTTTGAGTAGTAAGAAAGTGTAATTTATTTTTGACGCATACGACAGCGATCAGTGTAACCGATCCTAGTGACCGATCACAAGCAATACCATGAGTATATGTTAACCGTTCCTGGTAATTGATGTAACCGATCCTGGTAATTGGTAATTGATGTAACCGATCTTGATAACTTGTGTGACCGATAACAAGTGTTTCCATATTAGGGTATAACCGATCCTAGTGATTGGTAGACCGATTGAACCCATGGATGTGATTTGATATTTGATCAATCACATAATAGTCTTGGAATACAGGTGAATCAATTCTAAACTTTTTTGGAAGTGTGGTAAAACCGATTCCAAGAATGTAAATATGAAAGATGATTTACAGAGAAAAGATGTCAACATACTTTGAACACGAATAGTAACTCTTATCGTTTATTGTTCAAAGATATTCCTTAGTACTCAAGGAGATCCTATACCGAAATAAATTAAGAATCTTTTAATTAAGTTTTTAGTTTTATATGCTTTAATTACCAGCAATTAAATGCATATCTCTAGAGAATAAAAATTAGTAATGTGCATTTACTAATTGGAGATTTTCTATTGAGAGATTTCGTAAAATATTGGACAAGCATTTACTGGAATTATGAATACCGAATCTTGCCATTCATTGCATATCTGAGAATATTTTCGGTTTTGGAAATTCCTTGGTGTCCAAACTTCCTTGGTCTATAAATACCTAAGTTTGCATTTCTAGCAAACTATCCTAAGAGCCAGGAAAACTTCATCTTTTTGTTGTTTTTGGTGGAGCCGTGTATTCGGAGAGGAAAGTACCTTAATTAGGCGAAATCTCTTACGACCGCTCGTTTAAAGACTTCTGTGGGATCAAGAAGCTCTACGAGTACCATTGGTGGGAAACTAGATAATTGAAGTGTTATTAGTTTTCGATTGATTTGATTGACTAACGGTTGTTGAAACTTTGATTGCACCTAGTTTGTTTATTCTTGAGAATCTTCTCTTCTGATATAAGATTCACTCAAACTAGATCGAAGTATCGACGGGATCTTTAGAACTGTTTGTAGATCTAAAGACATCTTGTGATAATCCATTGTTAACAGACTCTGTTCTGTGCGTGATTGATCACAAGAGATTCAAGTGGTGTTGTGCAGGTTTTAATTGAAGATAAAAGAAGATTTTTAGACGAAGAAGATTTCTTATTGGTTTCTCATATCTTTGTGTTGCACAAACCTTGATCGGCTGGGATCCAACTAGAATCGGATTTATTCGATTGATTAGTTGCGTGAGATCGGCATTCACAATATATCTCTTTGAGATTTATTTGGATTGAGTGTGAATCTAAACTTGACTACTTTTGTAGTTATTGGATAAATTGATCTAACCAGGCAAAGGAGTTTATTAGATTAAACGGAAGAGCCTTTGCATATGACTTGAGATATCTTTATCTTAAAGAATCAATAGAGTTGTTACCAAACAGATTTGTTGTTCCTTTACTGTTTGGAATACGATCCAAAGGAATTGTTCCAGTGCGTGCACTCATCGAAGTCAGAAGCGCAGGGATACTGAGAAAACTAAGTGAACTAGGGGTAGTTGCTTGGTCTCAACTATACGAAGTTTGTTTAGATTTTGTATAACGGCTTAATTCTTAGAGTATTCAATTCTGGACTAGGTCCCGGGGTTTTTCTGCATTTGCGGTTTCCTCGTTAACAAAATCTTGACGTGTCTTTTACTTTTCTATTTCCGCAATTAATTGTTTATTATAATTAGAAGTAAAATACACAAACGTTAACTCCGCTTTACTTGATAGTGATCCTATAAAGTTTGGTTAAATCCGAACCTATTATCAAGTAATCACACTTTGGTAGTCGTATAGTCTCGATCTCGTATCCATAGACAATCACACAAAGTGTGAATACCGATTTGTAGTATTGTCTCGACTTTGTCCATAGACAATCACTTTCGGTAAGAGGATTTATAGGTGGATAAATAAAAGATTGTGGTGTATTTGGGTACCCTCATCTTTTCATAATGGCATGTAGAGTGTTTTATGCTTCCTCATTGCTGTGATATTTGTTCTTCTGGATTTGAGTGGAAAGGTCTAGCAATTGTTGAATGATGGAAATACATCCATTTGGTTCATTCCATCTGGCAAGTGCGTGGTTGATAGAAGAAGTTTGCAATCACTTCCTTGTTCCCGATCTTTCTTCCATTGAACTCTTAGGGGTATTTCCTTGTTCCTGATCTTTCTTCCATTGAACTCTTAGGAGTATAGAGGTTGAGAGTGCAGATTGGTAAGAGAAGCAACTGCAGCCATGCATTCAAGTCACTACTGTTAGCCAGAACTTTGTCCAATGAAGCTTTTAGAGTTCTTGAAAAATCAAGTCAGCATTGTGGCGGAATGCTGGCAACTGTTGTAAACTGCTTCCGAGATAATAAATTGAGGGTATATTTATTATTATTATTATGGTATAATTATTCAGTATCAACTAGCCCCCTGTAAGTATGAACTTCAAAGAAATTGGAACACAACACTACTTGATACCTAATACACGAACACAGCACAACACAACACGTTGTAAAAGGCAGGTAAGCGGGAAGACAGAGAAAGGTAGTCACCCTGACATTCACCCTCTCCGTTAATTATTTTCCCTACAAGTACATTTAATTTAACTGAGGCGTGCTCCTATTGCAGACATGATTTTAGCATCCCCCTTTCCTACTGAAATATATAAAGAGAGAAAAGGTCTATATGGTGACATCTAACAGCCTAGTGGATGTAAATATATCTCCCTTTCACTCTAGTGCATTAGAGCGACAGCAGCTTCCTGTACCAAGGGTTGAGTCACGTGAACAAAATGTTCGGCCTCCCTTTCAACCTGTTCTAAACATCGATTTGCATCTTTCCCTTCCTTCATCTTCTTCACGAATGACACAAACTTTCTCCAATTATCTGGTTGGAACAAATCCGGGTTCATCCTCAAATATGTAAAAGCACACATTTCACTCTCGATTTCTGAGTCATCCAACTTCAACGAGGCAGCATTCAATATTTGATCGTGGGCAGTCCCATCATAACGTGGCAATGCATTCTCACCTGCAAGAGGAACCCCAAATTCTCTTGTTGCCAAAGCAACTTGTTTTACGAGCTTCTCTGGAGCACATTGTGCATCTTGCGGCTGTTCATGATCACGCATTTCTATGCAAGTGAAATTGAAGACCGCCCCATGACGTGCCAACATCTGTGCAATCGGTCGGTACCCATCGTGAAAGCGTGTGTTGTAATATCCTGCAGTGAGCTCTGGGGCATGCGACCTGGTGCCATAATGCCAGTGGATCCCTGCGACCTTCACAGAGATCTTAACTCCTGTAGTTTCAAAGATAGATTTTGCAGATGATACTATGCGCTCACCATGATCTAAGAGCATTTGGGAGTACCAGGTGAGGAAAAATTCACCATACTGACTATCCCAACCACCACCTTCACGACGGAAAAATGGGGTATCTTCTGGCCAGTTGTTGTATTCACCTGCATCTCTAGGGCCAGTGCTTCCCCATTCAGATTTCCCAGCAGCATTGGCCGCAGCTTGCAAGCTACTGATCATGTACTGTACAAATTAACCGCATAGGTAGGAAAAACAAAACTTAAGACGCGAGACATGCTCTGCATAACAATACCTTATCGTTTAAGGAAACAATTGTTGAACATAAAACTGTACATACCTTGTCGTAGCATTGGAAAGCTCCAATTCCAGGAAACCTCCATGTACCATTTTGCTCCGGGTAAGACGGATATCTAAGCTCTCCAGCAGGACCCATTCCTACTTGGATTTCCTGGATGAATCACAATGAATATTATTTAGCAAGTGGAACTAAAAAATAGATATACAAAACAGCCATGTTGATATCATTTCAAGCATAAGTATTTACCACAATGGTGTCACCAAGAAGATGTTTAAATTGATCTCTGAAATCACGCATGAAGTCACCATAACACTGAATTGGAGTTCTTCCTTTTAGTACTGGAAGGGTGTCACAACCAAGGGATATATACTCATAGTTCCTCCTACCCCACTGATCTGTATATGCCAAGTCGGGATCCTGATCCACTTCTTCTGTCACCCACCTTGGCAGAGGTATACTATATGCCAAAAAATTATTAAAATACTATCAGAAAAACAAGAGTAGACTAGATGGCAAAGCAGAGCAAGTATAACAATAGCTCACAACAACAATTAGCCTAAAGAGTATATGATGTGACCCAAATTAAAAGAGAAAACCGTCCGGTATCCAACCAAACACCAGAATTTGTTTTAAGCCAAATGTCAACATTAATCCAAATTGTTGTTTAAAGAGACTGTATACCAAATCTTTTTCTTGTTGTTTTTCCCATAAAAACTGTATATCAAATCCCACATAAGGCAGGAAGCATTCATGTTATACATACTATATATATAGAATTTTTCTGGCATAACTAACTTTGTTTCTTGATGGGTTTCATGTAAAAATATAAATGCAGCAGAGAAGTCAAGGAAAAGTGGATCACAATAACCACAAGCAAGAGGCAAGAAAGCACTTACAAAGTCGCAAGGATTTTACATTTTTTAAAAAGAAGTCACAAGTATTTCACATAAAACAAAAAATGCACGTAACAAAAAGGAAAAAGGCAAGCAAAATTTGAAAAAAAAGGAAGAAGGTGACATTTTAATGCAACACAACAAAACTTAGAAGGTCCTGGAGAAAAAAAAAAGAGATAGAGTAAAAACGTAATCCTGTACTTTAAGCAAACAAGCTCACTTGCGTGCTCCCTATTAGCCACATAATTGATCTAAATCCCTAAACAGCAGGGAACTAACTTGTGATAAATTTTCCGAATCAGTGGTCCTATTCTACGATCTTTACAAATAAAAACGAATTTTCCAATTATCATAAACTTCGAACGAAAGAAAAAAAAGGGCGTACGATGAAAGGGAGAGAGGCTAGAATACGCACGTGCAAGAATCACCAACATTGCCACCACATTGATGAAAAGACATAACAGCTTGAACTTTCAAACCATGTTTTTTAGCCATTTCCATGAGTTCGATGTATCCACCCCAATTGTAAACACCAGGTCCATCTCTTTCAACCAATCCCCACCATACATCCATCATAATTCCTTCAACCCCAGCACTTTTAAGGGCTGATAAACTAGCATTCATAGCTTTTTTCCTATTTACACCATTATTCACATTAACACTATCTAATGGCATCATGACATAAACCGGCACCCCCTTCTCCTTATCCTGCGCACCCCCTTCTTTAAATTTCCTCATCTTCATCATTTCTTCTTCTAGCTGAGGCATCATCATTTCCATTTCTCTGTCTGTTGTTGTAAATGCTTGACAAGCAACCGTTAGATCAGCTCTGATTCCGTTTAATACGGGGGATCTACAAGGACTTACCGGTGGTGATAATGCCTCGATCTCTGTACCTCCTCCTTGAATTCTACACCGTAGATTTGTTTGAGGTGATTTCCAAACTGCTGCTGCGTTTACCACTGCCGATGATGTTGATGCATCTAATCCGGAATCTGATGATGATTGAATTGGGCTTCCGGCTAATGATCCGAGTTGATGTGTTATACTCAACCCCGCCATCAAATTATAGAGATTGAAAAAGAGATGATGATGAGTACGAGGATAATTGAAATTAAGAAATTAGGGTTTCGGTGTTGTTGCAGAGATTATTGCTGTGTTCGTCTTCCTTTTTCTTTTTTCTTCTGTGTTTCTTTGGAGCTTTTGATGCGAAGGACTAAGCGGTGTAGAACTATTCAATTTATAATCTGTTTTTTTGTTTTTCTGCATTAGTTTATTTATCCAGATTAATTAATGCATTTGATTTCGGACACTGACACGTATCCTTTCTAACACGTGGTATTACGTCAACGGTTGAGTCTTGTTGGATGTGGAATTATTTTCCTCGTTAATCAATTGATGAATATTTACGTGTTTCTTGGAGTTTGAACACTGGTGGATAAGCGTAACGGAGATTGACACGTGTATGACTGAGGTTTTGTTAGAGGGCGGGTGGATAACGTGTATGGAGAGTTGGCTCTTTCGGTTGATGAATTTTTTGTCGTTATCCATCAGGTATGGAGGACATTTGTTTAGGTGTGACTTAAAGATATTATGATCGCGTAAAACTTATCTAGTCCAGACAATGAGTGTAAATCACGAGTGGTTACTTTTTACATGTGGAGCAGGAAGAAAGAAGGGTGAATCTGGAAGCATGTACACTTGAATCGTGTAGTAAGGAACCGACAATATATCCCGAAATGATTATATCTTACAGGTTATATGGAGTGAGAGAGTGTGGTGGGATCCACACTAAACCCACCTCTCTTAAACCACCGGGTTGGGACGGATTCCATCTCACTCGGTGTAATCCGTGGGATTCAACCTGCGGGATGTGTAGCACTTTCGTAATATGTTTAGCTAAGTGTGTATGGGTAGATGAATTTTAACTTTTTTTTCAAAGAAAAATAGAATCCCATATTATAGAAACCTATTACAAGGCCTTCACGTTCCAACAGAAGTGTTTCATTAATAAAACAAAAACGGGTCATCTATTCCTAATTTTAAAAACTCTTTATCTAAAATATTTTCTAAATGTCTAACCAATCCTCATTTAGTTAGTATTAATAGTTTAATTAGATAATGATTAGATTAATAAGTTTTAATATATAGTTAGTGATAAAAAATCAGATTAAGTGTAGTATTTTGGTGGGAAGAAAAAAGTAGAGGAAAAATAATTGGAGATTTTTTCCAACAAAAACCCTAGATTTCGAATCACCTAATCAATGTCCTTTTTATTTCTCAAAATTGATGAAAGTACGTAAAAAAAAATGAATTTTTTAGCTTTTCAGGGAGGTTTAGATTGCGTTTTTCCTTCGTGTCCAACCGTGAGACAAATTTACGGTTAGGTGATGATGAACTACTAACCGTAACTAGGTAAAACTGGGAAAACCCAATTTTAAACCAGTTACGGTTGTGTTTTTTGGTTTTACGGTTGGGTTTGGTCTTGGTCGAACCTAACTGTAACTGGGCAAAACCCAACAGTAAATCAGTTACGGTTGCTTTGTTTTGAGTCTTACCCAACTAGAAATCAGTTGCGGTTGGTTTTTTTTGGGACAAACCAACTGTAAAACAGTTACGGTTTTTTTTTGGGGGGGGGGGGGAACGCAACCCAAAATGGTTCTGAAACCTAAAATTTTCTATTAATTTCAATCAATCTAACCATTTCAAACATAATTGGTTTGTTGATTGTTATCACTTCTATCAATTTGCTTCTTCCGCATCTTTAACCGAAGATTATAATTTTTTTGAATCGCCAATTGATCAAAGACGATGAAATGATTTCAATTGAAAGAAAGAGGGAAGGATTTACGGCTGATGAAAGAGAGGAAGTTTAGAAGTAGAAGAGCGGATTTTTGAATTGGAATTAGGTTTTGATTTTAGTTTTTAGGTTTTCATTTTAGATGGAAGGTAACTTAGACATTTGCTATTACATCAAGACACCCCATATCCAACTTTTTAGTCATTAGGAATCCATGTGAGGGCATCCCCTCTATTAGAATGTGAATCCCTTACTTTAGGTTTCATATTTCGTATTATAGGGGCTCTAAAGATTCAATTTTGAGGGCTCACAGGATACAAAATCAGGTTATCAAATAGCAATCAACAAAACCCCTTATCCTACTGATTTTGTTAATGGCTAGAATGCCCTCGATTAATCAATGTTAATGATTAAATTAACTAAACTAAGTAAGGTCAGTGATTAGATTAAACTAACAATTTTATTTATAGTTAATGTTTGAAAATAAAAAAAAAACATGATTTTTTTTTTTTGAAAATTGAACCTATATACTGTTTGGGGTTTGTCTTTTTCTCAATTGTAGAAAAAATCACGGTAATTACCGGTTGAGAAAATTGTGAAAAATAAACACTTATGGTTGGGAAAATTTTGAATTTTTTTTTAAATTTTTTTTAACATACACCGTAAACAATAAATACGGTTGGGAAATATTGATTTCTCAATAGCATGTAGTTTTGAAATTAATTTCTAAATCCCTAATTTAATCCAACTTATTCATGCAATCAAAAGAAACAAAAAATGGTGGGTTTTTCGATTTTTACCTAATTGAAGTCGGTAATGGCTATCGACGATTAATCATCGTTAAAGAAGACAGAAGATGAAGAAAGAAACCGATTTTTTTCCCTTTAGGTTTAGATTTGGTTTTTATTCTAATTTAGATTTAGGTTAACTATTAAAGCATAAAGGGTATTTTTTGTATTTTTGTTATAGATTAGGGTCCCCCTATCCATACTTGGGACATTTGAATCCATAGGAGCCCTCAAAACCAAATCCTTGGATCTCTATAATAGTTTCAAAAAAATATCGTCCTTAACAATTGTGTCGTTAAACCGATTTGAAAAAAGCGATTGTTCTGCGTTTATTAAACACTAATATGTAACCCATGTTGCGCATTGGGTGCGATGCAAATTGGCCCTCGGGGCTTTACGCCACACACAACCCTAAGGGGGTTGCAATTGACAACTGCATTGTATAACCAAGGTACTAATTATCATTTAATAGATTAAAAATCTGAACCAAACTAACCAATCACCGTTTAAAGTATCAGATTTTAATCAATAACCATAAATTTATGATAATCTTGTGTATTATAAGGAGGCATGTGGGTTCTCGTGTATTCTAGCTAGATAGTTAACTTTAATCTCATTTTGTTAAATTATGGATAGTCGTGAATTGTAAGATGATATTAATTGTGTACTATAAGATAAACTAGATATAACCAGTATCTTAATGGCACTCCTTTAATTTGATCTATTATTTAAAAAAAAGAATCCGGCCTTTCAATCGTTTAATTCCGACGTAGTTCCTTTTTTCTTTTCAAACCAATATAATATTCATGATACATAATAAAATTAGCCATATGCATCATCAAAAAACCAATCACCCGATTACTTAAGTAATGGGTGTGTGCGTGTATATATATACATATATATATTTTAATTATTTATATCTCACTTTCCAATTGACCTTGTCACCACCAAAATGCTATGACTTCATTATAATGTTTTCACTTTGATATGTTCAAGCGGATCCTAAAGGATCTTATCATTGTGTTTCTACCCGTAATAGAGATCACATGACACACATTTTTATGATTTATTAGCACTTAATGTTTTTTTTAATATCCTGAGTTATGTGGTGATCCGTTAATTAAATGTCAATAATTTGGAATTCATAATGAAACAGGTTGCAAACATGATGATCGTCAGATGTCTTTGGCTATGATGAGACTAGGATGGTCGAATATAATGTTTGTTTCTCAAAATGTTATCCTTCCGTCCAATGCTCAAAAACCTATGTTGTTTTGTATTATAGATAGATGGTTTTGAGTGATATACGTCTTACTCACAAATCGCATGATGATCTCGTGTATTGTAAAGTGGAAGTTGACCTAAAGGATTTGAATTTACGGGATGTCATAAATTATATGATAACCCCGTAAAATAATAAGATGATCATGTACACTGCATGGTGAATTATTCTGAATAAGTTTACGCGTAACAATAGTTTATAAGATGATTCGATCAATGCATTATAAATGAGAGTAGACTTGGAAGAATGAAACTTCATTTCAATCATTCAGCTAGATACTTAAACTTAATCTCATTGAGTAAGTTTATGGATACTCTTAAATTATAGGATGAATACATGTACTCTAAGGTGAATAATTTCGAAATATATATACCTATGACTTTTATGATGATCTTGTGTGTTATCGAGTGATAATTTACTTAGAGGAGTTAACTTGATTTGACTGAGTAAGTTAATGCACGAATTATAAAGTTTTTTTTTTTTGAAGCATAATTATAAAGGATATTGTGAACTATATGATGAATATATTTCAATTAGTATATGTGTACAAATGATTTATAAGATGATGTCTAAGGTGGTTCCTCTCCAAATTGACTTACCCTCATGTCCAGTCGGGCTCGAGGGTAATTTTAATATAAAATTTGCGGTATTTTTACTCGCTTTAATGGTTGTGAGTGAGTATATGTGTACCACTATAATGGAAACCAACTCAAAATTCCACGGAATCTAACCCAACAAAACTATGCAAGGGATAACATAAATATCTTCATTCAGATGGTTATCTAGAATATCCCAACACTTGAATATCCTTGCAGGACACAATGTTCTAGTATAAACAAAATGCAACATTTGTGCTCATTATTCACCACTGGCACAGACATCGCCGTCACTACACCAACCAAAAACTGCACACAATATAATTAGAATGCAGACAAGTAAAACAAAGAATATGTGGAGAGCTTCGCTTAAAACTAATGGAAGCTTTTAAGTAATCAACCTCATTAACCTTTTTTGGTATTCTACGTGGCCACATAATATTTAGATTAAATGAGCATATTATTTAAGTTTAAGGAGCATTGTGTCTGTTGCAACATAGCAAAAAAATTTTAAAAAAATGAGTACAATATAACATCAATGATTCATTATATTATTGTTTTATAACTGCTTAGAGCAAGGGCTGGGTGGTTGAGTCTCTCAGTTAAATTAAAAACTTTATAAAAAAAAAGAACAAATTTGATGTTATTATGGGTACAAAGAAACCTCATTTCACCCCCAAACTCAATCAACCACTCGTTCGGTCGAAGGACTAAGGAGTGGTTGAAAGTCCCCACTGTACGCCACACTAAGTGCGAATAAAAAAATAAAATAAAAACATTTAACTAAAATTTCCTTTTTTTATTTAATTAAAAATTTGAATACATGCATGGGCAGAACAACTTTCCTATATTTTATTATTACAAATTTGAAACATAGCGCCAACTTGCTTTCTCTCTTTCACTAATTTGAATTCTATAAAGTTTATATTGACCGGCCTTTGAAGTGCCATCTAGTCTTGTTAGTCCTTCATTTATTTTGAAAGGAATAAAGTGTTAAATCACTTTAAATGCTTTATATCTCTATTTTTTTCCCAAAAATCTTTTCTCCATGACGTGTCGCTCCTTACAGGGGCGTCACCAGATTTAGGTGTGGGATTCTTCTTGGAGAAAATAATGGGGAAAAGGTGTGTAGGTCAAAACATTTTATCTCATAGCCATTGCTCTAACACTAAGAGAAAAATTCCTTACCTGATCAAGACATCATGGTTAAATCCCATACATTGGCACAACAGAAGACTTAACATAAATCACTTTTAACATCCAACATAAATCAACCAAAAAACAACAACAACAATATATGAATAAAAATAAAAAAGGTTGAAGATGGAAGAGTAATATCGACTATACACAAACTGATCTTTGTTTGCTTTCACAATGACTTCAAATTCACAATACAATCATAAAAATAAATAAGAGATGAAAACGCGGGGTACCAAAATACACCACCAACTTTTTCGTGGGCAATCTGTATGGACAAACTTAAACACAATTTCGAGAGTTCAACTTAATGAATCTCAATCGAGGAATAGTATTCAGACTTATATCTCTTTCTCTCACAATCAGAAAGTTTACAGAGACTAGTCTGTGAACCTGATTTGTGTGTGAGAGTACTTGGGTGATTCCAAAGATCAATTTCCCAAGTAATCAATCAAGTCATATCCAACAAACAAGGTCGGACGTATCTACTATGATTGATTAACGCACAACCTGTGATATTTCAATTATAAAGATAAATAATATAATGCGAAAAACAAATAACACAGACACCAGAAATTTTGTTAACGAGGAAACCACAAATGCAGAAAAACCCCGGGACCCAGTCCAGATTGAACACCAAACTGTATTAAGCCGCTACAGACACTAGCCTCCTACCAATTAACTACGGACTGGAACGTAGTTGAGACCGAATTAAACCCTCCCAACAATTAACTTACAGTCGCGTTTCTTACGCCTCTTGAATCCCAGCAGGACTCTGCGCAATTGATTTCCTTAGCTGACGTCACACCAACTAAGAGTTGCTTCAACTCAATTAAAGACTTTAAACCAATCCCCCCCCCACCCCACACAAATAAGCCTATATATATGTGTGTGTGATTTCCTTTTCGACCAAAGATCAAGGTAATGGAAATCGATAGCAATAGACAAAGTCTAGCTAACCTCAAACTACGGACTTATGCAACCCGAAGTGCAACCTAGATTATTATTCACCTCACAAGTATAAAACATGTGGAATCAACAAAGTTTGGGATGAAGAGAAATTTGATGATTTCTATCTATCTTGTTCAAGTGAGCAGCCCAACAATCGAACAAGATCAGGATACTTAAGATATCAAGATACACAATAGATGGACCTGGATTCACGAGTCCCTATGAAGTCTTTATTATCGCGTAACCCTAAAAGGGTTTTTGGAGAGGAAGACTCTAGTAATAACTAGGACACACCAAAAAGTAGCATCGGGATTCAAAGATCCTAGTTGTTTGAGGTTACCCTTTTATATACATTCAAAGTATAGGTTGCTTTAGGTTTAAGCTAAGATAGCTTTGGAACCAAGCAAACAATATCCAGCGTTAGATGAATCTTTGAATCTGATTTACATAATCAAGATATACACTCTGGTTAGAATGAACCGTAATCGAACCATGTACAAGACCACACTCATGAATGGTTAGCCGAAAGTAATTTGCGCCATCGAAAGATGGCGATACGTTGACTGAGATTGCACTCTTGTCCATAATGCAGATCTCTTCAAATACATACTTATTATGTCAACAATGTTTGCATGCTTTGATACAGATTGAAAATGCAGGGGATACCAAATACACCCAACCTTTTCGTTCGACAACTTGTATAGAAAAAACTTAACACCTTTACAAGTAGACTAGCTTAATGATCCTTGACAATATGTATAGAATTAATATCTCAACCTACACTCAATCAGTATGTATATAGACACAAGGTATATGAACCTGATTGTTAAGCAGAGTACTTGGACGATCTCAAAAATCAATATCCAAGATCAATCTTTTCGTATCCAAATAATTCAAACGGAATTCTGCCAAATGATTAAACTTTCTATTTATCTTTCAAGATACGAATTCTATAAGAAACTAGTCTCGTAACTGATTACAATTGAGTGGACATATATACTTAGATTGAATAGGTGCAAACCTGTGTAAATCTAATTACAAAGATAAACAATATAATGCGGAAAAGTAAAAACACAAGACACCAGAAATTTTGTTAACGAGAAAACCGTAATAGTAGAAAATCCCCGGGACCTCGTCCAGATTGAACACCACACTGTATTAAGCCGCTACAGACACTAGCCTACTATTAGACTTCGGACCGGAATGTATTTGAGACCGAATACACCCTCCAAGCGATTCAGTTACAGTCGCGCTCCTTATGTCTCTTGAACCTCGCAAGGTTCTACGCACTTGATTCCCTTAGCTGACGACTTTTACAGCCTAAGAGTTGCTTCAGCCGAAGTGAAAACTTTTGATACCAATCTGCCTCTAACTGATAAGCCTATTTGATTTTCGTTTAGATCAAAGATCAAGGTTTGGAAATTTGTACACAATAGCAAGCTAGCAAACCTCTCAAATACGGAACTTACTACTCCCGAAGAGCATCCTAGATTCTTAACTGCCTCTCAAGAACAATCGTTGAAAGATCAACTAAGATCGGTCTTTATATATCTATCTTGAGGAATCACAAAGTCTGAGACGAAGAGAACTTTGTGATTACTATCTATCTTGCCTAAAAGAGATTATGAAAACCTCGATAACAAAAACCAAGATCATGATTCACGAATCCCCAAGCGAAGTATTTTTAGTCGTAGACTTAAAAGTTCAATAGAGGCGACTCTAGAATCAACTAGGACACAAAGTGTCGGGGATTGATTTCTCAGTTGACATAAATGTTCTATTTATAGTTTTCAAAGACCAGGGTTAGGTTAGAATTCAAGTTAAGATAACTTGAGAATCAACCAAACAAAATAGGTCTTCAAACCACAATAGAAGGTTATACACATAGGTTCGGCTACTGAACCGCGTAAAATGTGAAAACGCGGGAGTACCAAAATACACCACCAACTTTTTCTTAGGAAATATGTATGGACAAACTCAACACAACTCCGAGATTTCAACTCAATCAAGGAATAGTATCTAGAGTTATATCTCTCTCTCTCGCTTGTAATTAGAACGTTTACAGAATCGAATCCGTGAACCTAATTACAAAGAGATTACTTGGATGATACCAAAGACCAATGTCCAAGAACCAATCAAGTCGTATCCAACAAACAAGGTCGGATGTATCTACTATGATTGATTACTACACCAAATTTCCATATTGGTAACCTAAATTCGTAACGAGTTATGAGCCGTAACAAATTTCCAATTACAAATAGCCGTTACGAAATAGTTGTAACAGGACAAGTCCGTTACGATTTTTTTTATTAGGAGTGCCATTCAAACGCTTGGTCACACTTGGATATGTTTTTTCCACCCAAAGCAGAAACTGGTAGAGGATATTTCCTCCCCCTCTTATCTTTCCCATATATCTCGAGTCTCGACTATTCCCCATTCTTCTGCATCTCTTTTCTTTCTCCTCCTCTGCTTCTCTCTCTACCTCTCTTCTTTTCTCTTTTGCCGATCAGAGCTTCTTCCATATGGATCTGTAAAGTTTTAATGAGTGTTCTTGATATTTGCTTGTCCTGTACAAAGAGAGATGGGGAGAATAAGAAATTAGGGTTTCAGTAATTGATGGATTTCAAAAAATTAGGGTTTCAATATACAGAGAAAGTAGTGAAAACGAATGGGAAAGTTAGCTGAACTCTTGAGTATAGAGAAAAGAAAGTGAGAAAATGATGATTTAGATCTTAATATTTCTAGGTATTCTTATTCTTATCTCTTTTTGTTAGAGCACTGCTCGGTCGAACTCGCTAGCGTTGCTATCTCAAGTTTAGTTGATCAAAACTATAGTCTTGATTTCTAGTCTACTTATAGCTATGTCTCGGATTAGGATAAAATGTGTAGTTGTGCTTTAGACTTCACGACGTTCATCGATTGAAGACAAAGATCTACTGAGGAGAGCTTGGAGGAACTTCATCAAAAAAAAGGTATGTGGAGACTAAAACTTATCTATCACTTAGAAATCTATTCAATTCTATCTCCTAATGAGACTAAGTCGTATAGCTATATAGACTTTTACTTTATACACATTTGATATTTCGATCCGAGTTTATCTCGCTTATTTATTTCTCGAAATACGAGTTGAAAGCTTTTTGCTTTAACTATGTTCATCATTATTCTTGACGAGTTTAGTTGGAAACAATTTATTTGTTGGAAACTAAATGTTAAGTCAAAAGATGATCATGTGGAAATTTCCTTGAAACATCTTACATGATTTGTGTGAGACAATCATTTTATGTCGACTTGGAAAGTTTCGTATTGATCATTCGATCACTTGAAAATTACTTGAAGCTAATAGTTTGTGTGAGACAACTATTATCGTCTTCTAAGGATGTTTCAATGATTGAAATGGGAGTTTAGAACAATTAACCATGTATGGATACAACACGGTATGCATACCTAGTATGCGAACTGTATTGTTATGATTCAGGTCCGAGAACCTTGTTTGCGTACCCAGTATGCAAACGGTTTTACTTGTCAAGGTCCGGGAACCTTGTTTGCGTACCTAGTATGCGAACGGTTTCACCTGAGTTGGTTCCGGGACGGTTGGTCACGTATCTAGTATGCGAACGACTGGACAAGGCCAAGGTCCGTACCTGGTTAGCGAACACAGTGGTTAAGTTCTAGAATCGGTTAAGTATGATTCTCATACTCATGAACTAAACCATTTATGAATTAAGGAATGCAATATTTACAAACCGTGGCTTAATGTTCATGAATTGATTCTTGTATAAGTACTTTGTACGATTACGAATCAATCCGATTTTGTTTCAATTTGTTCATATATATTTCTATGAGATAGTGAACAATTGAACAACTCTATTTGAAACACAATTAGATTCATTTGATTATCTTTCATGATTGATTGATCATCATATTTGATCTAGAGGTGTTAGATGAATGTGGTTAAGACAAAAGTGTTCATATGGCTAACTTCGGTTAACTGTTATTGAGCCAACTCAATATACACGTTTAGGTATTGTTACCCATATCTAAATGAAGGTATATTTCATTTGTGTGTAACAAGCTAAGACCATCTAACGGTGGAGATTAATTGCTATATTTTTAAGCAGACTTAGCTTGAATCTTAAATCAGGATTTCATCTAACGATGAATATTGAATGCTTTGTTACTAAGCTATCTTAGCTTTGATTGTAAGCAAACCCTGATTTGAAAGGCTATATAAGGGAGAACTCTAGCAACTGGAAAAGCTAATCCCGACACTTTCATGTGTCCTATTTGCAAACTAGAGTCAATTTTCCTTTAACCTAGGTTTTTCCAAAACCTTATTAGGTTAACGACTTGAAGACTTCATTTGGGATTCGTGAAGCCAAATCCAACTATTTTCTCTGTACTTGCGTATTCTGATCTTACTTGTTCTATCGTGTTGAGTACTATTTTCTCTAAGTTTTGCTCGAGATTTATCTCCAATAGGTAAGATATAAAAAGTAATCACAAAGTTTTTCATCTCAGACTTTATGGTTCCTCAGTAACTTCTTTTACTACCATATAGTTAAGTTATTGTGAGGTGATTGATATTTCTAGGATGCTCTTCGGGAGTATAAGACCGGATTATCAATTGGTTCATGTTCAGCTTGATTTATCATAAGACGGAACAGAACTTCATAGGTACTTCTGTGGGAGACAGATTTATCTATCATAATAGACTTATCTGTGGGAGACAGATTTGTTTATAAGTCTTCGAATTTGGGTCGTAGCAACTCTTAGTTGTGGGTGAGATCATCTAAGGGAATCAAGTGCGTAGAATTTGGCGTGGTTCTAGAGGCGTAAGGAACGCGACTGTACCTTAATCGGTGTGAGACTTGGTTAGGGCTCAACTACATTCCAGTCCGAAGTTAACTTGTAGTAGGCTAGTGTTTGTAGCGGCTTAATACAGTGTGGTGTTCAAATCTTGACTAAGTCCCGGGGTTTTTCTGCATTTGCGGTTTCCTCGTTAAGAAAATTTCTGGTGTATGGTTATTTTTTTTTGCATTATATTTGTTTATATAATTAAAATATCACAGGTTGTGCGTAGTTCAATCAGTTGACAAATCCAACCTTGTTTGTTGGATATAACTTTATTAACACTTGTGCATTGGTCTTTGGTACCATCCAAGTTATTTCTCATAACAATCAGGCTCACGTATTTCTATCAGTTTGATTTGCTGATTGCATTGAGAAATATAGATAAATCTCTTTGATATATTTCTTGGTTGAGCTCGCTTTTAAGTTGGTGCTCTCAGAATTATATTGGACTTTAGTCCATACAGATTTCCGAATGAATTATTGGGTGTGATTGTTATACCCCCGCTTTTTCAGTTTTATTGATTTCGATTCTCAGATTTGTTTATTAAAGATCATTATTGATTTCGATTCTCAGATTTATTAATTAAAGATCTGTTGAAAATAATCGTGTTTTATTTTTCATTTTGCAGTTAGTCCGAATCTTGTTTTATGTAAACCCTAATATCAAGGATGAGTTGTTGCTGATGAGTGGTGGAAATGAGTCGATATACTCCCACCGTCCAAAATTAGATGAGCTAGTTGGTTTTAAATTTTGTCCCATAAATAGATGAGCTATCTCTCTAATCAAGGGGATATTTCTAAAATTACCCTTTTAATTGATTATTGTTACTATAAGAAATATGTATAATTTGATAGCCTTGTTTATATTCGTTACGTAGGTGTTTTAGAATGCTATTCAACTGTATAAAGTTTACGAAAAACCGTGGGATAGTCTAAGAGATAAAGCATTTTTCTAAGTTTTGCTAGTTATTATCTATAAGGGTATAATTGTAAAAAATACTTAAAATACTCCCCTTTCTTCCTTGCCTTAAAAATTATGCAAACTACAACTAGCTTATCTAATTTGGGACGAAGGGAGTAATACATAACAAATTTCAGTAATCTAAGAAGACCAACTAAATTCCCCCCAATTTTTTTAGGGTTTAAGGTTCAGCAGTATGAGGAAGGGGAAGAAATCACCTAAATTTGCAGTCATGAAGAGATTAATCAGCTCTAAAAAGACCAAAAGTAAGCTTCATAAAATATCTTCTCCTTTTATTTATTCATTTTCAGTTTGATTCTCACAAAAAATAAATATCTGATTTTATTTTTTTTGGATTCAGGACAAAATAGGATATTCTAAACCCTAGAAAGTAAGATCTTGAGAAGGAAAAATTACCCAGAAACGTGTAAATCTTCTTATTTCTTCTACTCAATTTAATCAATTTTTTTGATTTTTTGTGATGGGTTTAATTTCAATTTCTGAAATTTTACTATGCAGGCTTCAAATATCATCAGCTTTGTTCTTTAAGCATTGGGTCCTCCTTATAGGGTTTTGGTCAATTTTATCAATTTCTCTATTCAGAACAAGGTAATTTTATTTTGAAAACTCAGGGTTTGGTTAATAGGATTGAGCTGAACTTATTTGCGTGTTGTCGTCTATAGAGATAACCTCAACTGATGTTCTTTATATCACTTGCATTTTGTATGGTTGGATTTGGAAAAGGCAATGACGGATTGCTTGTATGCAAAATGTGAGTCTTCTTCTTTTGCTCGATATGCTTGAATGGTACTCTGTGATATTTATTGTGTCTGATTGGTTTGATATACTTATTTATTTTATATCGACTCATTTGTGATGGGATGAATTGGTGATGGTTATTCACAGAAATTGCAAGGATGAGATGTTGTTGCAGAGTGGTTGAAATGGATTTTGGTAATGTTCTGCTGATGGGTTTGCTTGTAGAAGCGTGTATTCTTGTGATTAGTCAATAATTACTTCAGACTTAGACACTGAACCATAGGTACAAGCTCAAACAGCTCAACTAGTATCTATAATTTGTGTTTGTTGAGTGTTTGATTTTATATCCTTATCCATAATTCACTGTGGTATAGTAATATTAGTAGTTACATTACCAGTTTGTCATTTTTAGCTAGTGATGCTCCAATTTTGTCTAGCAACTTGGTTTCATTTTTACATTGTGCCGCATACTTGTAATTGATACATCATTTGTATCACGTTTTTATGCTTGTCCAGTTCGCAAGATTAGAAGAACATGGAAGTCGTTGGATATAAAAATGGTGGTCACACAGGGACCATGGTCAAAGGGTAATGGAATTGGTTACCGTGTTCTGTCTTACTTGCTTTTGTTTGTTTTTGACAAATTACCTAATAGGTTTTACTGAGTGGATCTGTCGGTGCTGTGTCAATGATTTTTTATGAGAATTGAGAGTTATACAAACTTTGTCATATTCGGTTATGTCATTTATACAATAAACCCTTCTATTTTGATATTAAACGGAATGGCTATGTTTGTTATCGTTCAGTTCATTGAAGCTAATCATGGCTCCTCCTTGTGAGGATACAGTAAACCCTTTTATTCTGAACAAATTGTTGGTTCTTTTTGTTTTTGTTCTTCAGCTTATCTTGTGAGGATGACGAAGAGCGAGCAAGTCGTAGAGTATACAGAGGCTGCTCTCATTCTCAAACATGTAATGTATGCACTACCTGTGTTTGCTTCGAGTGTGATTTGTGCCGGTTTTCAGACTGCAACTGCCGGACTTGAACTGATTTCACAAGGAATGCTAAACCTTAAATCTTCAGAGTAAACTGTTTTCAGGACAAGGTATTATTTCCTAACATCAACTGATATATTCAGTCATCGAGTTACAATTTTTGTTGTCCTCAATTATAGCTGATTTAAATCTTTAAATGGAGTAATATATATTTATTTTCTTCTGACATGTTTCTCTGAAAAATGTCTTCTAAAATACTCAAAATTGCAAGTCTTGGGAAGTTACAGTGGCAGATCCTTATATGGGGTTGTTGTTTTTTTTTACGGAAAACCCGAACTTATATTAATGATAAAATCCCAAACCATGATTGATTACATGACTACCCAGATATAACGATTCAATGATTTCTACACATCAAAGCTAATTAAAAAGTTACCATACTATGACCAATTGTAATCTATGACTAATTGTTACTAATCGTTACAGTATTTTGTTGTAGGATTTGTTAGTTGGGTTCTTTATTACTTATTGTAACCTATTTCCCTTTGTCTCGGTAGAAACATTATTTCAGAAAGCTACAGAAAGAGGAGGTGAGAGATACGAGCATCTTGAGTTCCCGAACAAAGTTTCTTAACAATACAGAAAGAGGTGGTTATGGAGTTTGTGCTCAGACCTTCTTGACCATTATGTAATCTCGTATTCATCACCGACAATATTTTGACACATCTGGTGGTACTTGATGTTTTTTTTTAATGAATAACTTTGACAGGATATGAGGTGACAACCTCCCACTCAGGAATTGGATGCTAAGGATTTGCATGGAACTGAGTGGCGATTCCGTCTTATATTTTGGGGTGAGATTCATTCAGTCTCTTCTGTTTTTCCTTAAGGGATTGAATTGTTGGCTCCAATTGGGGTTCTATTATTAAGTGTTCTTATGCTTTGGATGTATGATGTCAATTGATTTCAACTAGAGTACTCCTTATAGTTGATATCTTCTTATTTTTAGTTACAGAAGAAGCTCTATATATAGAGTTGTGGCACGCTTGTGCTGGTCCTCTTGTGGCTCTTCCACGTGAAGGTATACTGATTTTTGCAAGTGTTATACATTTTAGCTTTACTGGTTTGGTCAATATACAAGATTTCAATTAGTTTTTTATGGTTTATCCAACAAAACAAGATTCATTCAAGCTAGTTTTGACCAGCTTATGTATGATTTCATTCTCTGTTCATTTATTTGTTGGATTTCTAATTAAAGAATTGTAGGAATAAGATGAGCTGACAAAATTTGATATGATTTGTAACAGCAAGATGAGCATGTGGTGGAGATTTGTAACTTCTCAGATGTCTTATTGTTGTTTTCATATCTCCTCATCTATGCGTTGGCAGATCTTTGGAGGAGGTTTTCGTTGGTGGAAGGACAAGAGAGCTTATACTCCTGAACTCATATTCAAGCTAGAGGTTCTACCATTAAATGGAAGCCATTAGGTCCCTTAGCAGCTGCAAGTTTTGAGTAAGTTTCTATGCAGTTTCTGCTTATAGTGATTTAAGTGAGAATGAACTGAACTTAGGAACTTAGTAGGTTTCTATGACATTCCTTAGAATTTGATACTTAACAGATTTTTTTTTGGTACTTAAGAGAATTTGTAGTCTTTTTTGAATTGATTGAATGTTGATATGAATTAATGTGGATTATGGATGGAATGAAAGGTGTCTGCAGGATATTTGGAATGCCCAGAAACTTTCCGGCTGGAAATGGACTGTTGGTCAATATTGACAAGGTAAAAACTGGTTAATGTTGACTAATTTTGAGCAGGTGAATATTGACCGATGATATAAAAAATGTTGTTACAATTTTTTCCGTAATGGCTTCCAGCTGTTTCAAGTCGACACGTAGTAACGGCCTAAGATTATTACAAAAATGACACGTAGTAACGGCTTTCAGATGTTACGACTGTATGTTACAAAAATATTCGTAACGGCTGAGCCTCTGTTACGACTTGACACGTAGTAACGGCTTGACACTGTTACAAAAGCCGTTACAACCCGAAATTATTAACGACAACATTGTCGTTATGAAATTTTTGTAATACGCTGTTATGAAACAGGTTGAAGCCGTTACAACCCCTTTTAGTAACGATTCAGTTCTGTTGCGAATCGATAAATTTGGTGTAGTGGATTAACGCACAACCTGTGATATTTTAGTTATAAAGATAAATAACATAAAGCGGAAAAAGAAATAACACAGACACCAGAAGTTTTGTTAACGAGGAAACCGAAAATGCATAAAAACCCCGGGACCTAGTCCAGATTGAACACCAAACTGTATTAAGCCGCTATAGACACTAACCTACTACCAATTAAATTCAGACTGGAATTTAAGGTACAGTCGCGCTCCTTATGCCTCTTGAATCCCAGCAGGACTCCACGCAATTGATTCCCTTAGCTGACGTCACACCAACTAAGAGTTGCTTCAACTCAATTGAAGACTTTAAACCAATTTGATCAAGGTGATGGAAATCGATAGCAATAGACAGAGTCTAGCTAACCTCAAAATACGGACTTATGCAACCCGAAGTGCATCCTATATTATTATTCACCTCACAAGTATAAAATTGGTGGAATCAACAAAGTTTGAGACGAAGAGAACTTTGATGATTTCTATCTATCTTGATCGAGTGAGCAACTCAACAATCGATCAAGATCGGGATACTTGAGTTATCATGATAAAAGATAACTGGACCTGGTTTCACGAATCCCTATGAAGTCTTTTTAGTTGCTAAACCTTAAAAGGGTTGGGAAGAGGATGACTCTAGTTACAACTAGGACACACCAAAAAGTAGTGTCGGGATTCAAAGATCCCAGTTGCTTGAAGTTCCACTTTTATAGACATTCAAAAAGCATAGTTTTCTTTAGGTTTAAGCTAAGTTAGCTTTGGAACCAAGCAATCAATATCCACCGTTAGATGAATCTTTGAATCTGATTTACATAAAAAAAAAAAAGATATACACTTTAGTTAGGTGAGGCTGTAACCGAACCGTGCATAAAGACTATTTTCAAGGTGGTTAGCCGAAACTAGCCGATTTGAACCTATAAGCTTAATATTCATTTTCATAAATACTTAAGACATTAACCTTGAGTCACAACCATGTGATCAAATAAGTCTAGTGTTTTTAGAGATTTGATCAAATGCTAATTGTCTCGTAGAAATATTTTTTATCGCATTTGAAAACAATCGACATGGTTAGTAGATGTAGAAGGTACAAATACCATAGCCGTTTGTGAGTCAGGTCAGTCACAATACGTGTACCGGTTTGTGAACTATTAAGCACAACCGAGTTCCGGTGTACACAGAACTATTTTGGTCTGCGTACCGGTATGGACACACAAACTGAGTTCCGGAACACAAAACTTTTCTGGTATGTGTACCGGTATGGATACCAAACCGGTTCCGTGACCACAGTTCTTTTTCGGTTTTCATATGGGTATGCGTACCGATACAGTTCACGAGTCAAACAGATTTTTACATGATGTGCATAAGGATATGCCTACCAAAAATCTTCAAGTCGACATATAGCTACTCTGCTACGTGTACGAGTACATGTAATACGACTTCAGATTTATAGGAATTTTCCCAGTTTGTAATACTGATAACACTGTCTTATATCTGAATCTATAGTAGTTCTATATTTCTCTCTAAATCGATTCAAAACATTCCCGAATAACATCAACGACACATATCACTTTTTCCAGGATATTTTCGAACGATAAAACTTGAATCATGATTTTTATTATGAACAATAAATTGTACTCAACCGAAATTCATCAAGAATGAACACAGTTCATTAAGATTAGTCATTATATTCCGAGGACTAATTATCAGGATAAACTTTACTCGAAATTCTTGAATATGCTTATGATAGTCTAATTAGTTATGCGACATCGACCATAGATAGAAAGATGAATATAACTTTGGAAATAGGTGGTTCAGTCTTCACTTACCTTTTGTTGATGAAGTTCACCAAAAGCTTCGGTTGAACTTTGCCTTCAAACAGTAAAACGCAATGATGACTGTCGTGATCCAATGTTTCTCAACTACATTTCTATCCCAGTCTGAGACTTAACTAATTGTAGACTAGAAATCAAGATATAGTTTTGACAACTAAATTTGACAACAAGCTTGAGATAGCAACACTTGTGAGTTCGACCGAGCAATGCTCTAACAATATTCCCCTTTGTCAATTTTAGTGACAAAACTATCAAAACATAAGGATAAAAAAAATTAAAGCTTTAAAAACTCCTCGAATCCATCATGATTGATTTTATTGGTTTCTTCAACTCCTTGAACTCTTCGTTATTTCAAGTCGCAATGATTCTGAACGTGTTCAACTCAGCATCGTTGTGGTTGAAGATCCATAGGGATAACAACATTGAAAACAAATATTCTCAATCGTCGTTATATAGAAACATAGTATTATTAGCTTCTCCAAAGTTTAATTGTATCCCAACTCTAAAGTAATACTACGGTGATATGTTTCTCCCTCTTAATCAATACTTACATCTTTTGAATAATAGGTGAAACCTATAGATTATTGATTCACTCCTCCTTACATAATGATCTGTAAACCATATATGTATGTAGTACGAAACTACTAAATAATTCTCCCCCTTTTTGTCAATAAAATTGGCAAAGGTACGAAATCGTGAGATCTTAATGAATACAACCAAAAGATATTTCAAGTTTTAAGGAAGTTAGAGATACTACATAATAATTAGATAAATATGTTATTATGTAACTCCTCATATCAACTTTTTTTAGATGATATCACATAATAAGAAAATACTTAGCGCTCATCTAAGAGATTTAAGATGCAAGCATCCCCTTTAATTCCACAGCCATACTCCCCACAAAGATATAGCAATTAAACACAAGTTCATTTAAGAACTCTCCCCCATTAGATGTCATTCCCAAGAGAACAACATGAGTGACCTTGCTTTATGAAAAGGAAGGATTTTGTCAGACATTAACAAATCACATGGATTTGTATCCGTAAAATCGACTTTAAAATAATCTCAACGCCAGTTACGGACAAAAAGATAATTTTAATCGATATGACTCAACATAAGAAAATCTTACGGAGTGTGTCAAGCAGTAAAAACACAGAAGTGTGATCACGAGTAGATCAATACTGCGAGAAAATTCTCAAAGAGTTTGTTCTATTTTCCGTTTATAAAAAACATAATAGATTTAACTTCTGAGCATATATGAAATATCAGCTCGTATCGAAAAACGTAAAGGCACATATATTTCATAAGACTTTTGTAATAATTAAACCTATAATGATTTCATACTACAAGTTCATCTTCCAATAACTCTAGAATTTAAATAAATAAATATAAAAACATGCAAGATGAAAAACGTTGGAAATAGCTTGTGTAATCACAATTTTTGATATACCAAACCCTAGTTATCCTTCTCAAAAGTAAGAATAAATTCTCACAAGAAGTTTCCTAGTAAATCAGAGAAATAAAAGAAAATAACATGTATTTCATAATCTTAGACTTCATCTATTTCTTCATACCTTTCTGCAACTCCATCGAAGAACGAGTCACCAACATCTTTAACCCGTTGAATGGTTTATATGTTGTGTTCCTGGCTTAGCACGTCAACCTTCCGATTTACAATAAAAATATGCTGTCTAAGTTTTGCATATTCTGAGATTAGCTTTTTCTGGTTTCGAATCATGACTTTTTGCTTTTCGATCATCTTGAACCGACCGTCGATGTGCTGATTCAATTGCAACTGAAGGTTAGCAATTTCAACCTTAGAGTCACTCTGAGCTTGAGTCAGATCCGTAAAGGAATTAACAATCCAGGAGTTATGTTCTTTGAGTCATCTTCATCAAGAATGATGGTTTCATGAGGTCTTTTTTAGCTTTACATTCTTTTGCAGAGATGAAAACTATAACTCAACTAATTATTCTTTCAACCAAAGGTTTATGAACAATAGGAATTCTCTACCTCCTTTTATAAGGAAACCCTAAGGTTTATCTCCTCTAAGTTAGGATACGTGAACCGGTTATGATCCGAAATAAGAGGAGGTTACCGGGTTGACAGCTAAAACAAAGACTAGTTTCCTCTTCTTATAACAATAGATTCTCAACTCAATAAAATTAGTGTTCTAGATACACTGCAGATTAGAGCACTAAGAATGACATTGTTCTAAGAGGAATTAACAAAACGAACAATATTTGCCTATTGTAATACTTAATCCCCTTTCAAAGAGATGCAACTAAAAGTAGTCAAACAAGAATCAGACTTGAGCAATCTCGATATCAGATCAATCTCTGATAAGTGTATAGTCCTTGCAACTCTCAAGTTAGTTTTAAGGACACATATGTCGAGGTTAATCAACAGAGTGAGTCAGAGTCTCACCACTAGTATTAAATGGAGATACTTCGAGATCGATTCTCTTGTGACTTTGTCTATGTTTTCTCTCCTTTATTCTATTACGTTTTTTGTGAGGTTTTGATCTAATTTCCTTTATAACAAGGAGGTTCAAAAATTCCTCTTTACTTGAACGTTTTTCTGAAGAAGGGTTTCTTCGAGGAGAAAGATGAGGACCTCTTGAGATTCGTTTCAGAGAGTCAGAATCACTTGGATTCCATTTTCTGAACTTATATCTCCTGGAATTACTTTTATTATTAGTAGAAGAGCTGATATTCATAGTGTTGTTAGACACTTTATTATGAAAGTTTTTGTGCTTATGGAATTTTCGTGAGGAATCATCCAGATTATTTCTTCCATAAGTTTTCTGGTTTTCTGCAAAGTTAAAATATATTGCATTCAGATTTTTTACTTCTTTAATTGCAAAGTTAAGCAGTTTCCGAAAATCAAAAATCAGTTTCTTTCTAGAATAACAATTCAGAGCAATATGATTCTTCCTTCCGCAGTGCGAACAGATTCGTGGAATAGAAACTTTTGTTGCGTTGTCACTACTAATAGCTTCTTTAGATGCTGGAAGATTGCGTAAACGTTTCTTACCAGACATATTTTCGGAAGTAACTTTCTCAATGCTTGGCATGTCACAGGGACAGTAACATCAAACAATGAGGTAGTTTTACTTTTAAAAACATAGTTTTATTCTTTCAAAGAGACATACTGTTCCTGAGCTAGAAGGAGATCTGCATCCAGTTTCTCTTTATCAAGATGAAGGTAGTCCAATTCTGATGAGTGAGACTTGAGTAAGCGTTCTTCTCTTATTGTTCCTTCTCTAATAGTATCTTCAAGCATACTAATCTTTTCATCCCGAATAGTAGTTTCTTGGAGAAAAAAATTGTATATAGTTAGAAAAAGTTTTAATATAACCAGAGTGTTCATGTTCCCTATCAAGGGACTTATCAAGCTCATCAAAATACCGAGCACACTTTTCCTCAAGATCTCTGATTTTAGAGGCTTGAAAATCAATGACCTCAGTAGATTTTTTAAACTTCTGGTAAGTTCCAACTCAGATTCTGATATTAAACCATTAGTAATTAGGGAAAGCATATTATCAGAAACTGACAACATGTGTTATTTTCCTCTGGATTCGGAAGAATCAACTAAGGAGTTATCCTTTGAGGTAAGTCCCAAACACTTAGTGTAATAAAAATCGGCAAAAGACATTTTTGTACGTTAATACAGATTCCACGAGATTTTCAAACACAGACTTATTAGGTCTTAACGTGTTTGCCTGCTATGATACCAATTAAAAACGCGGGGGTACCAAAATACACCACCAACTTTTTCTTAGGCAATATGTATGGACAAACTCAACACAACTCCGAGAGTTCAACTCAATCAAGGAATAGTATCTAGAGTTATATCTCTCCCTCTCTCTCTCTCTTGTAAATAAAACGTTTACAGAATCGAATCCATGAACCTATTTACAAAGAGATTACCTGGACGGTACCAAAGACAATTGTCCAAGAACCAATCAAGTCGTATCCAACAAACAAGGTCGGAGTATCTACTATGATTGATTAACGCATAACTTGTGATATTTCAATTATAAAGATAAACAATATAATGCGGAAAAAGAAAT
This sequence comes from Papaver atlanticum, assembly GCA_023531105.1. Taxonomy (NCBI): domain Eukaryota; kingdom Viridiplantae; phylum Streptophyta; class Magnoliopsida; order Ranunculales; family Papaveraceae; genus Papaver; species Papaver atlanticum. The sequence goes on along the minus strand of JAJJMB010010578.1, from coordinate 1,082,963 downwards.
AACACATACACCGGAAATTTTGTTAACGAGGAAACCGCAAATGCCGAAAAACCCCGGGACCTAGTCTAGATTGAACACCAAATAGTATTAAGACGCTACAGACACAATCCTACTACCAATAAACTTCGCACTGGAATGTAGTTGAGCCCTAATCGAATCTCTCACTGATTAAGGTACAGTCGCGCTCCTTACGCCTCTTGAATACCAGCAGGACTCCGCGCAATTGATTCCCTTAGCTGACGTCACACCAACTAAGAGTTACTTCAACTCAATTGAAGACTTTAAACCAATCTACCTCCCACAGATTAATCCTATATGTGATTACCTTTAAGATCAAAAAGTTTGATCAAGGTGATGGAAATCGATAGCAATAGATAGAGTCTAGCTAACCTAAAAATCCGAACTTATGCAACCCGAAGTGCAACCTAGATTATTATTCACCTCACAAGTATAAAACCAGTGGAATTAACAAAGTTTGAGACGACGAGAACTTTGATGATTTCTATCTATCTTGATCGAGTGAGCATCTCAACAATCGATCAAGATCAGGATACTCGAGTTGTCAAGATAAAAGATAACTAGACCTGGCTTCACGAATCCCTATGAAGTCTTTGTACTCTCTAAACCCTAAAAGGGTTAGGAAGAGGACGACTCTAGTTACAACTAGGACACACCAAAAAGTAGTGTCGGGATTCAAAGATTCCAGTTGCATGAAGTTCCCCTTTTATAGACATTCAAAGCATTGGTTACTTTAGGTTTAAGCTAAGATAGCTTTGGAACCAAGCAATCAATATCAACCGTTAGATGAATCTCTAGTTAGGTGAGACGGTAACCGAACCGTGTATAAAGACTATGTTCAAGGTGGTTAGCCGAAACTAGCCGATTTGACCCTATAAGCTTAATATTCATTTTCATAAACACTTAAGACATTAACCTTAAGTCACAATCATGTGATCAAATAATTCTAGTGTTTTTAGAGATTTGATCAAATGTTAATTATCTCGTAGAAATATTTTTTATCGCATTTGAAAACAATCGACATAGTTAGTAGATGTACAAGGTACGAATACCATAGCCGTTCGTGAGTCCGGTCAATCATAGTACGTGTACCGGTTTGTGAACTATTAAGCACAACCGAGTTCCGGAGTTCACAGAACCATTTATGTATGCATACCGGTATGTGTACCTTAAGACTATGACCGGTTCCGGAATCCACAGAACTATTTTGGTATGCGTACCGGTATGGACACACAAACCGAGTTCCGGAACACAGAACTTTTCTTGTACGTGTACCGGTATGGATACCAAACCGGTTCCGTGACCACAGTTCCTTTTCGGTTTGCATACGGGTATGTGTACCGATTCGGTTCACGAGTCAAACAGAATTTTACATGATGTGCATAAGGATATGCGTACCACAAATCTGAAAGTCGACATTTAGCTACTCCATTACGTGTATGAGTACATGTAATACGGCTTCAGACCTATAACAGTTTTCCCAGTTTGTAAGACTGATAACACTGTCTTATATCCGAATCTATATGAGTTATATATTTCTCTCTAAATCGATTCAGAACATTCCCGAATAACATTAATGGCACATATCACTGTTCCATGCAATTTTTGAACGATAAAACTTGAATCATGATTGTGATTGCGAACATTAAATTGTCCTAAATCGAAATTCATCAAGTATGAACAAATGTTCATTAAGCTTAGTCATTATAATTCGAGGACTAATTATCAAGATAAACTTGACTCAAAATTCTTGAATATGCTTATGATAGTCTAATTAGTTATGCGACATCGTCTCATCAATAGAAAGATGAATATAACTTGAGAAATAGGTGGTTCATTTTTCACTTACCTTTTGTTAATGAAGTTCTCCAAAATCTTCGATTGATCTTCGCCTTCAAATGGTAGAATGCAATGATGGCTGCCGTGATCCAATGTTTCTCAACTACATTTCTATCCTAGTCCGAAACTTAACTAATTGTAGACTAGAAATCAAGATATAGTTTTGATAACTAAATTTGACAACAAGCTGGAAATAACAACACTTGTGAGTTCGACCGAGCAATGCTCTAACATAATGACTGTTCGGTTTGGCAAGTAAGCCAAAGAACTAAAATCTACTTTATGGTCATTTAAACACAGATGTAGTTTTAATAGTTATAACAAAGGATTCGATACTCGAACTTTTGAAATGATTTGGTTTAAGATTAATTAAGAAAAATACTAAAGAAAAACTAATCATATTGGCCAAAGAGAGGGAGAACTAGGGTTTCGGATTCCACTACTGTTGATGTTTGTAAATTCAATAATTAATTTCTCTAATTTACTCTCAAAACTACTCAAGGCAATTTGGACCCAATCTCATGCCTCGGAGGATAAATCGTTGAAACTCTTTTTTATGACTTTCGTCGTTATTCTAAAGCCTATTTTTCCTTCGCTTATAAAATATCGGTAGCTTTAAACTACCTAAAACAATTATTCCGAAGCATATAAAGTCGTCATTCTAAAGCCTATTTTTCCTTCGCTTATAAAATATCGGTAGCTTTAAACTACCCAAAACAATTATTCCGAAGCATATAAAGAAGAGAAAAATTTAAATCAATTAAAACTTAACTAGAGAGTAATAATTAATGAAAACTAAAAACTAAAAATTACACATCAAAAAATAGTTTCCTCTTCAACCTTAGAAATTAATTTAGCTACTCATATGAAGAAAAATGGAAGAAAATTGATTAATCATTGTATTAAAAATAAGGTTGCTTACAACAATTTTTTGTTGCTAAAGATGTTCAGCAACTACAAGGCTCAGCGGCTAAAGTGCTAATTGCAACTGAAGATGTAAACCGATAGTCAGGTTCTGTTGTTCTAAAGCGACTGTTTGTAGCAGCTTATTATTCTTCGTTCTTCTTCTTCAATGGCGGCAGCAGCAGAATTGCTGCAGAGCTTGATTTCTTCATTTGTAGCTCTCTGTTACCTTTCTAACTCTCCATCCCCCTTCTCTTACTTCGCAGAACCCTGTATATACATGGCAGCAGCATAAATCTCCATAATATCTCGTTTCAATTCCTTATTCTCCATGGGAATATTTTTCCTTTTATTACGAAATCCCGCGATTTTCTTTCCTTTTATTCCTCTGTCACGATGATTACTCCAATCCAGCACATGCATTACATAGTTTAGACAGTTTCAAACACACACAATCCTGTGAAATCTCGTGACTCCCTAACCATCACCCGAGTCATTCTATTTTCTTCCACATGATTTTCTAGTCCAAATTAGTCGAATCAAAACACCATATCAAGCCTGCTTGGTCTTAACAGCCAAATAAGTCTAAAACCGTGATTGAATCTCACCACAAATCCTCCAAATTCCTTACAGACCTTCCCGGAGCAACATAAACCGAGAATGATAATTTCTCCAAATCCATGATTACAGCCAATTCTAATCGAAACCAACAACCATATCAATCCTGTTAAGCCCAAACAAGTCCAACAAAGCCAAATCCATTGATTGAATCTCTGCCGAACACGCCTAAAAATCCAACCCTAGTTCTGCACATTTGTGTTTTGCTCTCATTCGAATTCTAGCCAATTTTGATCGAAACAAAGACCCATACCAGCGCTGTTTAGGTCTAAGGAACAAACCTATCTGATTTCATACATTGAGTCTCATTACAACCCCTTCAGATGTCGAACCCTAAACTTGTTCTTCTGTAAAACCATTTTCACGCCAAAATCAACTTTCAAAAGGTTGAAGACGAAAGTGCCCCTTAACCACTCTGTTGGGTGCCGATAGTAACTGGGTGCCTCTTAGTAATTTCTGGGGTGTTTTTAGCAAATTCTTTGGGTAATTTTTAACAAGTTTTCAGGGGCGTTTTAACATAATTGTGGGGGTGCCCTTATCCAAAGTTCTGGTTCCTTTAACACTTTTCTGGGTGCCTTTAGTAATTTTTCGAGCCGATTTCTCCAAAAATGTTTATTTTCCAAAAATACCTACACACACATAAAACACCATAATAAGTACAAAAATGAGCACTAACAACATATAGAATTGAGACAAATTAGACACATAAATGTGTCTATCAAACACCTAAGAAATTAATCATGATTCAAACACATAAGTGTTTAATAAATAAATAAAGTCTTAGAAGTGTTTAAGAGAGTCCTAACAATGCTAAACATATTAAAATAATAAGTCTTTGAGCATTTGCTAAACATAGTCAGGACAGTTGGTACAACGGTTTGCCAACTGCAAGGCTTGTTCACGAGTTCAGGGTGCTAAGGTTCGCCAACCTTACTAACTACCGAACTCAGTTGACTTCGGTTCGTGAACCGGTTTCGCCAACTTCTAGCCAATTAATCCAACATATAAAATCCAGTTCACCATGGTTCGCCAACCGGGTCGTGAACTGTTCCCAACTGAGTTTTTGTATTTGCGAACTGGTTCGCCAACCTTCCTGTATTTTTGAATCTCAGATATCCATGGTTTGCACACTGAGTTCGCCAACCTAACCTGAGTAGATATTCAGTAAGTTCATATTCCGCTCTTTTAACGTTTGAAACATTCCCAAGTGATATAATCATTTGCATGGGAAATTTTTAATTGACCCACAAATTAATTCATAGAACTAATATTGTTAAGGACCTTTGAACATCCAATCGTTAAATCATATTTCGAGATTTTTCACAAGACAAGCTTGACTCGAAATATCTTCTTTGTTAATCTGTACTATAAGTCATACGACATAGTCTCAATAAATAGAATGATGATATAGTAAGTAAAACAGAATGGTTCAGTCTTCACAAACCTCATACAAAAGTTCTCCAAATGTCTTCGTCGATCTTCAGTCTTCAAGGGTGATGTCCGATACTTAACTACAATTCTAACTTATCCGAAGCTTGACTTAGTAGAGTATAAATCAAGATATAGTTTTGATCACCTAACATTTACAACAAGCTTGAGATAACAAAACTTGTGGGTTCAACCGATCAATGCTCTAACAATAGGCTACTTCAATCTGCAATAAAAGAACCAGAACTCCGGAGAAATATAACAGGCTTGAATCCGGAACAGTTGTCGGCGTACACTATAATAGCAGAGTCTGTTGAAAAAATGGATGGTGGTACTTTTTTTTTCTAAACAACGGTGTTGGAACAGGCAAAACATTTTTATATAACATAGTAGCTGGGAGTTTTCGACTCAGAGGAGACATAGTTCTCACTGTCGCGTCATCAGGTACCTCTTCTTCATTGCTTTAAGATGTGCAATATACTTCTCATAGAGAAATTAATTCACCAAAGGCTCAATATTAATGATATCATATCTGACAATACGACCAGAAGTATATATACCTATAGAACCACATTATATTAATGGTTTTAAAACAACATGACTTTCGCTGAATATTGCTTATATGAATTAATCATTAGATGTTAGATCTTAATTTTCCCATGATTTTTTTTAATGATTAACGAATCTGAGAATGAAAATTCAGAGACTAATTGTTGTCACAACTAATCTGAGCATCGATCTGAAATTCATTGACTAATTTTGACGAAAGATATACCTAATTATGAAGAAGGACTAATGTGTATTTTATTCATTGATATAGTTTATACGTTGTCATGTACCTGAGTACGATGACAAGATTGGGTGGATAGATTGAGGTTAAACCTCTCTTGATTCGTGAGAATCAAGCCTCTCTGAGTTCAAATGAACACAGCCTAAAGAACAAAAGTTCTATTGATTTTTTAATATTCGATGCCCTTTCCATTACAGACACAAGAGTATATAAATCTCTCAACTACTACCCTAGAATCCACGGCTAGATAGCCACCAGGTGGTACAATCACAACCCACCATTACAATTAACTACTAAACTACTAAAGACAGACACAATTACGATATGGGGCACCCCAAGGACATGACATTCCACTCCCCTTGAAAACATCCTTGTCTTCAAGGATGAGAATCACGAAAACTGGCTTGAGTGATAGATATTCATCGCCTGCGACACCTTCAGGAGGAATGCAGAAGAAACAAGTAACGATTGAATTAGTCCCTCAAACTAGTATGAGAAGCCCAATATCCCTAACGCTAATGAATAACGTTGAGAGACTCTTACACATTGCAAACCAGGCCCAACAACCAACTTACGCCAATGAATAATTATCAGGGCCATTGAACTTGACATTCTTGTGTCATTTTCCAAAAGACAAGCGAATCTATCTGCACAGCTGCTTGTATCACCCATGACCTGAGTTCCTATCTCTACATCAAACAGAGAGTTTAACTCTCTTGAGTTGGTCTTAACTAATTAAATATGCCCACTATCTTCACCATTCACATCTTGGTAAGCACTGATGGAAGTATCACTACCAACGATAATCATGGCTATGGTCCCACTGCAACAGGATCTAAGAACTTCAAATATGGAACTTCTCTGACTGCCCCAAGTCCACCCACTTTTATCATCAAAAATAGTGTATGTGTCCTTTAATCGAGTATCATGAATAATTACTAGTACACCACTGAGTTGAGTAGCGTGTTGTTGCTCAGTGAGTGATGCAATCTTACCATGTGCAATCACAAGTATGTGTGCTGATGATAAAAACTCTTCCATGCACAGATTGTCGTGTTTCATCATTTCGATATTGTCCTCAGCTCTGCAAAACAAAATGCTCCGACAAGTCTCGTTTTCGTCAAAGCGCAAAACTGAGAAATGAACTGCCAGACTAACACTTCTCATATTCCATGAACCAGGTGGAACCAAGCTGAACTTCCACCTCAAGTACCCTACCCACAGCAACATTTTAAGAATTTGATTTACCATGAGTAAATATTTAGCCTCCGAGCTAAAGATTTTCCCCGTGAGAATGAGACCTATAAGTACTTCAACTCTTAGCCCAGCAATCAACTGACCATCTCTTTGCGAAATGCAATGCTCTCTGTCTTCGTCTTTGTAAGGAACTACATGACAAGAATACGATGACAAGATTGGGTGGATAGATTGGGGTTAAACCAAGCCTCTCTGAGTTCAAATGAACACATCCTAAAAAACAAAAGTTTTATTGATTTCTTAATATTCGATGCCCTTTCCGTTACAGACACAAGAGTATATAAATCTCTGAACTACTACCCTAGAATCCACGGCTAGATAGCCACCAGGTGGTACAATCACAACCCACCGGTACAATTAACTACAAAACTACTAAACACAGACACAGATACGATATGGGGCACCACAAGGACACGACATACGTTTGAGCTATGAAACAAATTGTTATTTTGAATTAATATGGCATTGTTATTTTTCTAAAACTAATTGATCATACTTATGCTAAAAATCCGAACATAATTCTTGCTCAAAATATGATTATATATTAATTAATGTAATGTAATTCAGAATATGTTCAAGCAAACTAACTGATGCACGCTTGGCAACATCCTTTGTCTTTTAACATGTCATTGTTTATTTGGTTAGTTGAATTTGTATTTAGCATAACATAGTTCTCACTGTTGTATAATCAGGTATTGCTTCATTACTTTTGGTGGGTGGTAGAACTGCGTATTCAACTTTTAAGATTCCGATAGAGATAAATGAATCCAGTGTATGTTCGATTCCCAAACAGAGTTAACAAGCTAAGTTTTTTTTATAAAAAGAAACTGATTATATGGGATGAAGTACCGATGCAGCATAGATTTTGTGTGGAATCGGTTAATAGATTACTTAAGGATATCTGCGAAAACGAATTAGCTTTTGGAGGTATTACTGTTGTTATGGGAGGAGACTTCGGGCAAACTTTGCCAGTTATACCAAATGGGATGAAGTACCGATGCAGCACAGATTTTGTGCGGAATCGGTTAATAGATTACTTAAGGATATCTGCAGAAACGAATTAGCTTTTGGAGGTATTACTGTTGTTATGGGAGGAGACCTCAGGAAAACTTTGCTAGTTATACCAAATGTAGGCCGTGCAGATGTTGTAGGTGCATGTCTTAGAAGATCTGTACTTTGTAATAATATAATACTAACACTTAAAAAGAATATGCGTCTTGATCTACAGGATCCAGAAAACAAAACTTTCGCAGAATTCTTGCTCAAGGTAACATTCTCCGCTATTGCATTTTAAAGATAACACCTAAAGTTTAGATTTGAATAATATTTTTTGAAAATACAGGGGTACCAAAATACACCACCAACTTTTTCTTAGGCAACATGTATAGACTAAACTCAATTACAACTCCGAGAGTTACAACTTAATTAATCTCAATCAGGAATTATATGAAGAGTTAATATCTCTTTCTCTCACTATCAATATGTAAATAGAGACATGTCCGTGAACCTGGTTATACCGTGAGAGTACTTGGACGATTTCAAAGATCAATATCCAAGATCAATCAAGTCGTATCCAACAATTATGATGGACGTATCTACTTTGATTGATTTACGTACAACCTGTGATATTTCAATTATAAAGATAAACAATATAATGCAGAAAAAGAAATAACACAGATCCCAGAAATGTTGTTAACGAGGAAACCTCAGTAGCAGAAAAACCCTAGGACCTTGTCCAGATTTGGACACCAAACTGTATTAAGCCGCTACAGACTCTAGCATACTATCAAAACTTCGGACTGGAATGTAGTTGATGAAAATGTGGGGGTACCAAAATACACCACAAACTTTTTATTAGGCAATCTGTATGGACAAACTCAATACAACTCCGAGAGTTAAACTCAATCAAGGAATAGTTACTAGAGGTATATCTCTTTCTATCTCTCTCTTGCGATTAGAACGTTTACATAATCAAATCCGTGAACATAATCTCAAAGAGATCACTTGGACGGTACCGAAGACCAATGTCCAAGAATCAATCAAGTCGTATCCAACAAACTAGATCGGATGTATCTACTATGATTGATTAACGTACAACCTGTGATATTTCAATTATAAAGATAAACAATATAATGCGGAAAAATAAATAACACAGACACTAGGAAGTTTGTTAACGAGGAAACCGCAAATGCCGAAAAACCCCGAGACCTAGTCTAGATTGAATACCAAACTGTATTAAGCCGCTACAGACACTAGCCTACTACCAATTAACTTCGGACTGGAATGTAGTTGAGTCCCTAATATAGACTCCCACTGATTAAGGTACAGTCGCGCTCCTTACGCCTCTTGAATCCCAGCATGACTCCGCGCAATTGATTCCCTTAGCTGACGTCACACCAACTAAGAGTTGCTTCAACTCAATTAAAGACTTTGCACCAATCTTCCTCCCACAGATTAATCCTATATATGATTTCCTTTACGATCAAAAAGATTTCGATAAAGGTGATATGGAAATCGATAGCAATAGACAAAGTCTAGCTACCCTCAAAATCCGGACTTATGCAACCCGAAGTGCAACCTAGATTAATATTCACCTAACAAGTATAAAACTTGTGGAATCAGCAAAGTTTGAGATGAAATAACTTTGATGATTTCTATGTATCTTGATCGAGTAAGCAACTCAACAATCGATCAAGATCAGGATACTCGAGTTATCAAGGAAAGATAATTGGACCTGGCTTCACAAATCCCTATGAAGTCTTTGTAGTCCCTAAAAGGGTTAGGAAGAGGATGACTCTAGTTACAACTAGCACACACCAAAGTAGTGTCGGGATTCAAAGATCCCAGTTGCTTGAAGTTCCCTTTTATCGACATTCAAAGCATTGGTTGCTTTAGGTTTAAGCTAAGATAGCTTTGAAACCAAGCAATCAATTTCCACCGTTAGATGAATCTTTGAACCTGATTTACATAAACAAGATATACACTCTGGTTAGGTGAAACCGTATATAAAGACTATGTTCAAGGTGGTTAGCCAGAACTAGCCGATTTGAACTTAAAAGCTTTATATTCATTTTCATGAACACTTAAGACATTAAACTTGAGTCACAATCATGTGATCAAACTAAGTCTAGTGTTTTTAGAGAATTAATCAAATGCTAATTATCTCGTAGAAATAATTTAATCGCACTTGAAAATATTCGACATGGTTGGTAGGTGTACAAAGTACAAATACCATTGCCGTTCATGAGTCGGTTCAGTCACAGTATGTGCACGGTTTGTAAGCTAAAAAGACAAACCAAGTTTCGGAGTTAATAGAACTATTTAGGTATGCGTACCGGTTTGAAAACCTTAAGACTATGACCGGTTCCGGAGTCCACGGATCTATTTTGGTACGTGTACCGGTTTGGATACACAACCGAGTTCGGGAAACAAAGAACTATTTTGGTACGTGTACCAGTTTGGATACTAACCCTGTTCCGTGACCACAGTTCCTAAATGGTTTGCATACGAGTATGCGTACCGATCTGGTTCACGAGTTGAACAGATTTTTACATAGCGTGCTTAAGAATATGCGTACCACAAATCTGCAAGTCGATATATAGCTACTCCACTACGTGTACGAGTGCATGTAATACAACTTCAGAATTATAACAGTTTTCCCAGTTTGTAAGACTGATAACACTGTCTTGTATATGAATCTATAGTAGTTCTATATTTTTCTCTAAATTGATTCGAAACATTCCCGAATAACATCAATGACACATATCACTGTTCCAGGCTACTTTCGAATGATAAAACTTGAATCATGATTTTGATTTCGAACAATAAATTGTCCTTAACTGAAATTCATCAAGTATGAACAAATGTTCATTAAGTTTAGTCATTATATTTCGAGAACTAATTATCAAGATAAACTTGACTCGAAATTCTTGTATATGCATAATAGTCTAATTAGTTATGCGACATCGTCTCAATGATAGAAAAGTGAATATAACTTGAGAAATAGGTGGTTACCTTTTGTTGAATAAGTTCTCCAAAAGCTTCTGTTAGAGCACTGCTATGTCGAACTCGCAAGCGTTGCTATCTCAAGCTTGTTTGTCAAGTTTAGTTGCCAAAACTATAAGTCTTGATTTCTAGTCTACTTATAGCTAAGTCTTGGATTAAGAACTAAGTATGCGTACCTGTACGCGTACTGGTGGAAATTCAAGTCCCGTGAATTTCTACTGGAATTTGGAAGTGTAAAATGGTATACGTACCCGTACGCGTCCTGACGTAACCAAACTCAGTCCGGCTACTTAGGTATGCGTACCCATCATACTTAAGTAGGTTATGTTCTAAAATCGGTTTGTTCATGAACTAATACATTTATATATTAAGGAATGCAATCTTTTGCAAACCGTGGCTATAATGTTCATGAAATGATTCGAGTGAATAAAAATCGATTTTGCTTCAATTGTGTCTTGTATACTTCTATGAGAATATAAACAATTGAACAACTATCTAACTAGTTTCATTTGAGTCATTTGAACTAGTTATGATAAAGATGAGTAAGGTTGATATGAAAGTGTTCATATGGCTAACCATTGGTTAACTATTGTTGAACCAACTAAGTGTACACGTTTAGGTACGGTTACCTTTATCTAAATGATGGTACATTTTATTTGTGTATAACAAGCTAAGTTCGATCTAACGGTTGAAAGATATTAGCTTGAGTCTAATCAAGTTTTCATCTAACGGTGAATATTGAATGCTTTGTTACCAAGGTAACATTGATCGCAAACCCTGATTTGAAGACTATATAAAGGAGAACTCTAGCAACTGGGAAACCTAATCCCCACACCTCATGTGTGATACTAGTTGCTACTAGAGTCGATTCTCCTTTAACCTTAGGTTTTTCACGAAACCATGTAGGTTAACAACTTAAATACTTCATTGGGATTGTGAAGCCAGACCCAACTATTTTCTATGTAGTTGCTTGTTCTGATCTTGTTGTTTTCTATCATGATTGAGTACTATCTTCTTTGAGATTTGCTCGAGATTTATTGTCTGATAGGAAAGATTGAAAAGTAGTCACAAACATCTTCGTCTCATCGTTTGTGATTCCACAATATCTTGTTTCGTTAATCGATTAAGATTATTGTGAGGTGATTGATAATACTAGGCTGTTCTTCGGGAATATAAGTATGGTTTATCAATTGGTTCCTGTTAACCTTGATCTATCAAAAGACGGAACAAAACTCATAGGTATATCTGTGGGAGACAGATTTATCTATACAATAGACTTTTCTGTGTGAGACAGATTTGTTTATCAAGTCTTCGACTTTGGGTCGTAACAACTCTTAGTTGTGTGTGAGATCAGCTAAGGGAATCAAGTGCGCAGAATCCGGCGTGGTTCAAGAGGCATAAGGAACGCAACTGTAACTTGATCAGTGTGAGATTGATTAGGGTTCAACTACATTCCAGTCTGAAGTTAGCTTGGTAGTAGGCTAGTGTCTGTAGTGGCTTAATACAGTGTGGTGTTCAAATATGGACTAGGTCCCGGGGTTTTTCTGCATTTGCGGTTTTCCTCGTTAACAAAATTCTGGTGTCTATGTTATTTCTTTTCCGTATTATATTTTGTTATATAATTGAAATATCACAGGTTGTGTGTTTCATCGATCAATTAGGAAATCCAACCTTTGGTTGTTGATTGAAATTTATTGATCCTTGAACATTGGTCTTTGGTACCGTTCAAGTTGTTTCACATTGTGAAACAGAGATACAACTCACGGATTTCTATCTGTTTGATTTGCTGATTACATTGTGAAACAGAGATACAAATCTTGGATATACTTTTCTTGAGATTGAGTCTGACTATCTAGTTGATTATCTCGAAAGTATATTGGAGTTTGTCAATAATTCAAGATTGCTAAGCGAAATATTGGGTGTGTTTGTTAGACCCCCGCTTTTTCGATTGGTATCAGAGAAGGCAAACACTTTAAACCTAAAGAAGTTTGTGTTTGATTGTTTCCTAAAGTCTTTCCCAATGGGAAATTACTTTGGGAAACTGGCTCTTGGCCTCTGTAATGCACGCCAGAACTCCTTAAAGATTGTTCAGAGCTTATTGTCTATTAGACCTCTGGTCTCTCATGATAATCTCGTTCCATCTAATACTTTGAAAAACTTAGATGATGAGAAACAATCTAAATAAAAATTTAAAAGTTCTTCTAAGAAAGGAAGTCTGAGAAAACGTAGTCAACACTCAAAGATATGGAATCTCACTAGATTAACTCTTACTCACTTTGAGGAATACTATCGTGATGGATCAATTGACAAAGATCTGTTTAGAGTGTTTGGGAGCGTTTTTAGACTCTTAGAAAAGCTTAATTCGATTAAGAATAAGAATCATTCTGATAAAAGTTCTGTACCTGTCAAATCATGTATTCATGATGTACGAACTAGGCCTGCTATCAACTCATGTAAAATTGATAAAAAGATTTCTGATGAGTTCCGTGTAGGTTTTAATTATCGGAAAAACTCTTCTCTTAGTCATAAGAAAAAGGATTCAAAAATTTCTATTAACCCTGAGTATCATCATTACTATGATTATACTTCTGGTACATTTCACAAATATCAATCGGAAAAATTGCATGAGAATCTCTCTGCACATATCGCCTCTTGGTAACAAGCTTGGCTCTACCCCATTTGTATATAACTTGAGATGGGGCAAGTAACGGTTGGGTTATTTTTGTGTTTGGGTTAATTTATTTTTACCTCTTTCTTTTTAGAAAAATTCCTTAACAAGCTTTTTTTCTCTACCCAAGGATAATTAAGGTGATGAAGATTCTTTCTTCTATCCCTTTATTGCACGTACTGATGCCTTCAGTGTGCAAACCTTGGTTGTTGAATTCCTTAAGAAATCCTGCTTTCCTTTTGCGGGTCGCGGTTCATGAACGGGTCCAAGCCCATTATTGGGTATTTAAGAAGTACGGTATGCGTACCCTTCTTCTTCTCTCTAGTCCGCGTACGTGAACTATTCTAGGGTTCATGTTTTATCTCCATTAAAATTTCTTTAGAGATTCAAAAGAGACTAAAGTTTTTCCTCATCTTGAAGGAGCATTCCAAGTAAGTTTTTCCGTCTTCTAATACTCTCATTTTCTAAATCTTATGGGAAATTTCAAGGTTTCAAAGAGGGTTTAAAAAAACTTGGATTCATCATCTTCTAGCATGACTTTGCCTCAAAATCAAGATTCTATTAGGATTAGATTTATCAATGATTCTAGTAGTGAGATCTTTGAAAGAATTTCTTCTAGTGGGTTCATTCTAGAAAAAAAATTGGATAAGGTTAGTGGTCATAAAGAAGACTTGGTTTGTTTTGAAAAAATTAATCTTGGGAACATCTTTAATGGTCTTGGTGAAGGTTTTGACACTCTAACAAGAGTTTTCTATGCTAACATCCATGATGTTGATCTTGTTGACATGGAATTCAAGACCATGATAAATAGATAACAAATTCTTGTTAATAGAGAGTTAATTTTAAAGATATCCAAAATTCCCTTGGGTAATTTTCGCCTTCCTAGACCAAGATAAGAAAGACCATCATGTGAAACCATCTCTAATGGTCTATGTGGTAAAAGTGTTGTATTGAAAAATTTCCTACTAATTGTCTTAGTCTTGCCTTGATGGCCTTTGGTAAACATGGTATATCTAATCTTTGTCCCTCCACAATTGAGAATTCTCGGTGGAGTCGTGAGTTTTCGGAGTTGGTCTATTTCCTTGAGTTGGGTACTTTAAGTCTCGAAATTTGTGGATTTATCTTTTTTCAAATTGTTTCGATGACATCTTCCAACAATAAGTTAGGCTTTCCATGTTTGATTGGGAAAATTTGTCGCGATTGCTCCATTGCTCCTATTTGCAACTCCATTGAAACTCCCAAGCTTGTTTATCCGTGTACCTTCAAACGTATGAAAGAGAATGCTTATAAGAAACAAAGATGTGATATCCTTGACGGTTCTTGTGATTCTTCCACCTTGAGTCTTCTTCAACAAATTCACAAGGGTGTGTATAAGATCAATTACAAGGTAAAATGTGTACAAGAACAGCTTTGTGTAATTGCCACCAAGTTTCCCGAAATCAAGGAAGACACGGATAAGATTCAAGCAACCTTTATGGTTTCCGATGATGAAGATGATGCCTAAAGTTCTCTTTCTTTTGTCTTTGCCTTTCTGTCTAGGAAACTTCTTATGAGAATTTATTCTTTAATTTTAAGAAGGATAACTAGGGTTTGGAATAGCCATTATTGTGAGTACACATAGCTATTTCCAACGATTTTCATCTTGCAATGTTTTTAGATTTATCTATTTAAATTCTAAAGTTTATTTGGAAGATGATTTTGCAGTATTAATCTTTATGGTTTCATATATTGCAACTTGTTATGGGATATGTGTGTTTGCGTCCGTGAACTATGATTGTCCCATACGTGGTCAAAAGTTAAGTCTTCCATATGTCATTATGCAAATATTGATAAAAGATTGAATGAACTTTTGACAAACAAAAGTTAAGCCTATTGTGTCATTATGCAAATATTGATGGAAGATAGGATGAACTTTTGTTAACAAAGATTGAGTCTATTATAGGTCTCTATGCAAATATTGATGAAAAATAGAATGAATCTTTGAATATTCCACACTATTGGTTTTCATGATCCACATCCTTGTGTAAATACTGTGCGGCTACGTAAGTTTTCTTATGTTGAGCATTTCCGATTAAATTAATCATGGGTTCTCTTGTGGTTAATTTAATTGAGTATTTTGGATACAAATTCATATTTCATGTGATTTGTCAATGCCCAAAGAAATCCTTCTTTTCTTGTGAAAGTAAGGTCGCTCTTGTTGTTCTTTCGGGAATGACATTTTATGGGGGAGAGTTCTTATTTGAACTTGTGCTTAATTGCCATATCTTCGTGGGGAGTGCGGATGTGGAATATTATAGGGGTTATCTCGTATCTTTATAAACTCCTTGATGAATGCATTTAGTTTCGGCTATATGATTGCATCTAAACAAAGTTGATATGTGGTTCTCTTCTGGCCAGGAAGTATCTCTATGGAAATTTTATTAGGATCCCATTATTTTTCGTACCTTTGCCAATTTATATTGACAAAAAGGGGGAGAATTAATGTGTAGTTCACACTACAAATACATATGGTTTACGGATCATTATGTAAGGGGGGGTGGTTTTCATGTGAGATGAAGTATTGACTAAGGGGGAGTGATACATATCACTATAGTATTGTTGTCAAAGTTGTGATACAATTGAACTTTGATGCTGTGTAATAATACTATGACACTGTATAACAATGATTGAGAGCAACTGTTTTCTCATTGTTATAGCTACGGATCTTCAACAACGATGATGCTGAGTTGAACACATTTAGAATCATTGGAGTACTTGGAAGTGACGAAGATTTCGAGTAATGTTGAAGAACAAAGGAGATCAAGCATTTGGATGAGAAGCTACAAAGTTTATTTATTTTGTAATCCATATGTATTGATAGTTTTGTCACCGAAATTGACAAAGGAGGAGATTGTTAGAGCACTGCTCGGTCGAACTCGCAAGCGTTGCTATCTCAAGCTTGTTTGTCAAGTTTAGTTGCCAAAACTATAAGTCTTGATTTCTAGTCTACTTATAGTTAAGTCTCGGATTAGTATAGTAAGTGTAGTTGAGCTTTAGACTTGACGAAGAACTACTCAAGGGAACTTGTGGAACTTCATCAACAAAAGGTATGTGGAGACTTGAACTCATCTATCAATAAAAAGTCTATCTACTTTATCTCCTATTTGAGACAAAAAGTCGTATTGCTATATAGACTTCAATTATACACATTTGGTATTTCGAGCCGAGTTTATCTCGCTTATCTATTTCTCGAAATATGTGTTGGTAAGCTTTCACTTTAACCAAGTTCATCTTTTATTCTTGACGAAAGTCAAAAGATGATCATGTAAAAATCGCCTTGTAACATCTTACAGGATTTGTGTGAGACAGCCATTTGATATAGACTCAGAATGTTTCGTATTGATCATTCGATCACTTGAAAATTGCTTTGAAGCTAATAGTTTGTGTGAGACAGCTATTGTCATCTTCCAAGAATGTTTCAATGATTGAAATGAGGGTTTATAACATGTAACCATGATTGGATATAAACATAGTGTGTATTCACATTTGTGTAAAGTCCAAAACCGGGAACCATGGTATGCGTACCCGTACGCGTACTGGTTGGTTGTTGGAAGTCCGGGAACTAAGTATGCGTACCTGTACGCGTACTGGCGGAAGTTCAAGTCCCGTGAATTTCTGTTGGAGTTTGGAAGTGTAAAATGGTATGCGTACCCATACGCGTACTGGAATGCAATCTTTTGCAAACCGTGGCCATAATGTTCATGAAATGATTCGAGTGAATCAAAATCGATTTTGCTTTAGTTGTGTCTTGTATACTTCTATGAAAATATAAACAATTGAACAACTCTCTAACTAGTTTTATTTGAGTCATTTGAACTAGTTATGATAAAGATGAGTAAGGTTGAGATGAAAGTGCTCATATGGATAACCATTGGTTAACTATTGTTGAACTAACTAAGTGTACACGTTTAGGTACGGTTACCTTTATCTAAATGATGGTACATTTCATTTGTGTATAACAAGCTAAGTTCGATCTAAAAGTTGAAAGATATTAGCTTGAGTCTAATCAGGTTTTCATCTAACGGTGAATATTGAATGCTTTGTTACCAAGGTAACATTGATTGCAAACCCTGATTTGAAGACTATATAAAGGAGAACTCTAGCAATTGGGAAACCTAATCCCCACACCTCATGTGTGATACTAGTTGCGACTAGAGTCGATTCTCCTTTAACCTTAGGTTTTTCACGAAACCCTGTAGGTTAACGAATTAAAGACTTCATGGGGATTGTGAAGCCAAACCCAACTATTTTCTCTATAGTTGTGTATTCTGATCTTGTTGTTTTCTATCGTGATTGAGTACTATCTTCTTTAAGATTTTCTCGAGATTTATTCTCCGATAGGCAAGATTAAAAAGTAGTCACAAACATCTTCCTCTCATTGTGATTCCACAATATCTTGTTTCGTTAATCGATTAAGATTATTGTGAGGTGATTGATAATACTAGGCTGTTCTTCGGGAGTATAAGTCCGGTTTATCAATTGGTTCATGTTCACCTTGATTTATCAAAAGACGGAACAAAACTCATAGGTATATCTGTGGGAGACAGATTTATCTATACAATAGGCTTTTCTGTGTGAGACAGATTTGTTTATCAAGTCTTCGACTTTGGGTCGTAGCAACTCTTAGTTGTGGGTGAGATCATCTAAGGGAATCAAGTGCGCAGAATCCGGCGTGGTTCAAGAGGCATAAGGAACGCAACTGTACCTTGATCAGTGTGAGATTGATTAGGGTTCAACTACATTCCAGTCCGAAGTTATCTTGGAAGTAGGCTAGTGTCTGTAGCGGCTTAATATAGTGTGGTGTTCAAATATGGACTAGGTCCCGGGGTTTTTCTGCATTTTTGGTTTCCTCGTTAACAAAACTTCTAGTGTTTGTGTTATTTCTTTTCCGCATTATATTTTGTTATACAATAGAAATATCACAGGTTGTGCGTAGTTCAATCAATTAGTGAATCCAACCTTTGGTTGTTGATTAAATTGATTGAACATTGGTCTTTGGTACCGTTCAAGTTGTTTCACATAATAACTCTTGGATATACTTTTCTTGAGATTGAGTCTGACTGTCTAGTTGATTCTCTCGAAAGTATATTGGAGTTTGTCAATACAGATTGCTAAGCGAAATATTGGGTGTGTTTGTTAGACCCCCGCTTTTTCAGCTTCGGTTGATCTTCGCCTTCAAACGGTAGAACGCAATGATGACTGCCATGATCCACTGTTTCTCAACTACATGTCTATCCTAGTCCGAGACTTAACTAATTGTATACTAGAAATCAAGAAATAGTTTTGACAACTAAATTTGACAACAAGCTTGAGATAGCAACACTTGTAAGTTCGACCGAGAAACGCTCTAACAATCTCCCCCGTTGTCAAATTTAGTGGCAAAACTATCAATACATAAGGATAAGAAAAATAAAGCTTTGAAAACTCCTTGAATACGTCATGCTTGATTTCCTTGGTTCTTCAACTCCTTAAAAATTTTCGTAATTTCAAGTTGCAATGATTCTTAACGTGTTCAACTCAGCATCGTTGTTGTTGAAGATCCGTAGGGATAAAAACAATGAAACAAATATTCTCAAACATTTTTATACAGAAACATAGTATCATTAACTTCTCCAAAGTTCAATTGTATCCGAACTCTGAAGTAATACTACGGTGATATGTTTCCCCCCCTTAATTAATACTTACATCTTTTGCATAATAGGTGAAGCCTATATATTATTGATTCACTCCCCCTTACATAATGATCCGTAAACCATATGTATGTAGCACGAAACTACTAAATAATTATCCGCCTTTTTGTCAATAAAATTGGCAAAGGTACGAAAATCGTGGGATCGTAATGAATACAACCAAAAGATATGTCAAGTTTTAAGGAAGTTAGAGATTCTACATTATAACATAGTTAAAATGAAACTCATCATATCAACTTTTTTAGATGATATCACATAGTAATAATTACTTAGCGCTTATCTAGGAGATTCAAGATACAAGCATCCCCTTTCAAATTCCACAGCCACACTCCCCACAAAGATATAGCAATTAAGCACAAGTTCATTTAAGAACTCTCCCATATTTGATGTCATTCCCAAGAGAACAACATGAGTGACCTTTATAAAAAAAAAGGATTTTGTTGGATATTAACAAATCACATGGATTTGTATCCGAAAGTCTACTTAAAATAATCTCTATGCCAGTTACGGACAAAAAGATAATTTTAATCGGTATGACTTAACATAAGAAAATCTTACGGAGTGTGTCAAGCAGTAAAAACAAAAAAGTGTGATCATGAGTAGATCAATACTGCGAGAAGATTCTCAAAAAGTTTGTTCTATTTTCCGTTTATAAAAACATAATAGATTTAACTTCTGAGCATATATGAAATATTAGCTCGATTCACGAAAAATGTAAAGGCACAAATATTTCATAAAACTTTTGCAATAATTAAACCAATAATGATTACATACTGCAAGTTCATCTTCTAACAACTCTAGAATTTATAATAAATAAATCTAAAAACATGCAAGATGAAAATCGTTGGAAATAGCTTGTGTAATCACAATTTTTGCTATACCAAACCCTAGTTATCCTTCTCAAAGGTAAGAATAAATTATCACAAGAAGTTTCCTAGATAAAAATAAAAGAAGAAAAAACTATAAATCATATGTAGTCTGCGACTTTCGTTTTGAGTGAACCCAGGTTATCAAAGGCTTTTCCCAGTTCCGAATTAAGTAGCTTGAGATCCTTTTTGGCAGTACACAATTGTTCGAACACTACCTTGATGTCACTCATAATGTTTTCAACCAAATCTCGGGACATCTGAACAGGTATTGACCATGTATGTTCTTGAGCAAAGTAACATGATATGGTGATAGGATTATCGTAAAATTCAACAATACCTGTGGAACCATCATCCTCCATCTTCTTGTTATCTTCCTTTATGCTGTTTGTAAACTTAGGAGCATCCATGGTTCGTGAGTTATACCAGCACTTTGTGTATAATACAAGGTAGGTGTACCTTGAATGTATATATATATATATCAAAGTTTTTTAGGTTAAAAAAAACTGAGGGAAGAGAGATTCTTTCTAAAATCTTCTGAAGAGGTTTTGACTCATAGGTTTGGGTTGTTTTCGGAACTTAACGCATATGGGTCTGTGAGCATATGAATTGTGACTGGACTTAGTTATGCAGACAAATATAATCAACCTTGTTCTTATCTCAAAAGATAAAAATTTAGAGCACAAGAGATAGTTGAGATGACATAACCAAATATGAATTTACTGAGTGAAATCCAAAACAGAAAATAAATTACACAACACCAAGTACATTATGTGTCAAGAAGATGTTTCATATCATTCTTGAACATATTGTGCTTCCTCAATTTTTATGATCCAGGGGGAGGCACGTTTTACCATAATCAAGTTATGTTATGGTAGGCATCCGTTAAATGCCCATCATGAACAACAGGTTTATTTATGCAGAGGGTTCTACATAGAGGTGTACCTCTATCTCTATACAAATACCACCACATAGAGTCTTTTGAAATCATGTTTGTTTCATCACTATATGATGACTTTATATTTAAATTTAGACTTCAACTAGTTATATATATTTCTTATTTTACCCTTAGAAAATTAAAAAATTCTTTGAAAGTCCATTCCATCACTATTGACCTCTATCTGATTATTTTTTGAAATTATTAAACCTTATTCATAACAAATTCACGGAATAAAAATTATGAAAAAAATTAATGGAACGAAATGAAGAACTGAAAATAAACAAAAATATTACATATATAATAGAGATCCATAAAAGATTTCTCTTATAATCCCCAATGGAAAAGCGGAGAAATTATGTATGGGAAACCCCCCGATAAAGAAAGAGATCTGGAAAGAATTTTTTTATATCGTGGACAAAATTTGGCCAACTTATATTAGCATTAGGGTAAAATTGACATTTTGATATTAGATAGAGGTTAAGAACAAAAGATAGCACCAACAGGGTGCTATTTGGAATCCTCTAATTTGGTATAATTTGCCTCTATCTATGTAGAGGTAGAGGAAAAAACAAACACTAACAAAAACGGGGTCCACCTCTATATAGAGGTAGGTAGTGCTTTGCCACTATATAGAGGAAAAAACAAACATACTCCCTTGAAGTCATCAAATAACCAGCATTACAAAAGAAGTCTTCCTCCTTGTCAAATTTAAGAAATTTCCCAACACAACAGGGCAACAATATCAATGAGAACAAATCACCAAGCTACTTTAAGACCTAGACACCATTCTAACATAAACACTACTCCATTTCATTTATGATGCAAAAAATAAAATGTGAATTTCCAAAAAATATTTGAAAGAGGTTGAGCCCCAGCCGTAGGCCGGGGTGATTCCTAGTTTGTAACTAGGGAAAATGTGTGGAACATATGTGCTTTAAATGGTCTCTGCATTGGAGAAGGCATCTTGCAAGGTAAATGCTTCCCAACCTTTTATACAAAACTTATGCTCTTTGTTTGGTTACGTTTATGATGTGTCGATAATGTAGATTTATTTATTTGCTTGGTTATGTACTTGAAATGGTTATACTTTCATTCCTTGAGCTCACTCCTTGAATGTTTTTCATGTAACTAGTGATAAGTGTTGCATTGCTTGAGCCCATTCCTTGATTGCTTTTCATGTAATTATTGATAAGTGTTGCATTCCTTGAGCTCACTTCTTGAATGCAGTTGAGGGAAAAAGTGATACTTACATATGATGTTTGTTATTTATTCACGCATGCATGCTTAGGCGTTATCTAACTTTCCTGTTCTTTACCGGTTTGTGAAATCACTTCAAAAAACAATCATTCTTGATGATTAATTCTAGTTAATTTTGTGTATAGTTGGATAAATAATTGATGAGTATGGTCTGATTTTGTTAATTAGGGGACTGCTTTTTCGATATCGGAGAGAGATCGGCTTGATCTTCATGGTCTCTTCCTCCTAATGTTATAAGTTCTCAACAACAAATTGAAAGATTCAGTAAGTTACTTGAATGGTTTATGTTCGTTCTCTGTGTATGAATTTTAGATTGTACATCCTATTTAGTGAAAATGAAGTCTTGTTTTGTGGTAGTGATAATGGTGTTTCTACCATGGTTGGACTATTACTTCAGCGATGAGATACTAAACCTACTGGGTTGTTAGGCAAGTTGAATATGCGGGTAAATCTCTTCCGGCTCTGTCATTTTCCAGTGATGCTTGATGTGCTGGTGCAAACACAATTCAAATAGTTTAGAAGGTGGTAGTAGTACCTTGGTTGGTTTTCCATTTGAATCTTAAATGTCGGGTAGTGGTTTTAAGAAGATGGTGGTATATTCATATAGCCATTGTTTTAGGAAGAGGACGACTCTAGTTTACAACTAGGACACACAAAAGTAGTGTCGGGATTCAAAGATCCAAGTTGTTTGAGGCTCCCCTTTTATAGACTTTCAAAGCATAGGTTGTTTTAGGTTTAAGCTAAGATAGCTTTGGAACCAAGCAAACAACATCCACCGTTAGATGAATCTTTGAAATGCAATTGACATATCAAGATATACACTCTGGTTGGGATGAACCGTAGCGGTACCGTGTACAAAAACAACGTTCATGAATGGTTAGCCGAAACTAGCCAACTTAACTATAAGCTTGAGCATTTTTATAAACCACTTAAGAATTTAATCTTGAGTCACAATCATGAGATCAAATATGTCTATAGTATTTTTAGAGATTGTTAAAATGCTAATTATCTAACAGAGATAATTTTATATGTATCTGAAATTATTCGATAGGGCAAGTACATATACTTAAACCTTGTTCGTGAACTTATTTGTCATGGTACGTGTACCCTTAAGACAAATTAAAGTTCCGGAACATACAGACATTTTTCGGTATGTGTACCGGGTATGGATACCACAACGGTTCCAAAACCGACAGATCTTTTTCAGTACGTGTACTGGTTTGCGTACGGTTTCGAGTTCACAGATTTTTTAAGGTGTGCATACTGGTATGCGTACCAAAAAGTTGATGTTGACATATAGCTACCCCGGTACTTGTACTAGGTACATGTATTACGGTTCGGGACCTATAACAGTTCTCCCAGTTTGTAAGACTGGTATGCATATTGTCCTGTATCCGAAAATAATAGTAGTTCTATAGTTCTCTCTAAATCGATTCGAAACATTCCTAGATAACATCAATGATACATATCACTGATCCGGGCTATTTTCGAATGATAATCTTGAATCACAATTTAGATTACGAATAATAAATTGTCCTTAACCAAAATTAATCAAGTATGAACAAATTTTCATTAAGCTTAGTCATATATATTTCGAGGACTAATTACAAGATAAACTTGGCTCGAAATTCTTGATATGCTTACGATTGTCT
Source organism: Papaver atlanticum (assembly GCA_023531105.1). NCBI lineage: Eukaryota > Viridiplantae > Streptophyta > Magnoliopsida > Ranunculales > Papaveraceae > Papaver > Papaver atlanticum. The sequence continues at coordinate 1,058,993 of JAJJMB010010578.1, read as the reverse complement.
AATTAGTTATCCGACATCGTCTCATAGAAAGAAAGATGAATATAACTTGAGATATAGGTGGTTCATTCTTCACTTACCTTTGTTGAAGAAATTTTCCAAAAACTTCGGTTGATCTTCGCCTTCAAACAGTAGAACGCAATAATGACTACCATGTCCGTTTCTCAACTACATCTTCTATCCAAATCCGAGACTCAAGTAATTGTATACTAGAAATCAAGATATAGTTTTGACAACTAAATTTTACAACAAGCTTGAGATATCAACACTTGTGAGTTCGACCGAGCAATGCTCCAACAATCTCCCCCTCTGTGAATTTTAGTGACAAAACTATCAATACATTTAGATTAAAATATAAAGCTATAAAAACTTCAAAAAAAAATCCATCATGCTTGATTTCCTTGGTTTCTTCAACTCCTTGAATTCTTCGTTACTTCAAGTTGCAATGATTCTGTACGTATTCAACTCAGCATCGTGGTTATTGAAGATCCGTATCCATAGCGATAACAACTTTTGAAAACAAATATTCTTAATTGTCGTTATATAGAAACATAGTATTATTATCTTCTTCAAAGTTCAATTGTATCACAACTTTGAAGTAATACTACGGTGATATGTTTCTCCCCCTTAATCAATACTTACATCTTTTGCATAATAGGTGAAACCTATAGATTATTGATTCACTCATGTCGGTGAAACTCGCAAGTGTTGCTATCTCAAGCTTGTTTGTCAAGTTTAGTTGATCAAAACTATATACTTGATTTCTAGTCTACTTATAGCTATATCTCGGATTAGTATAGAAGTGTGTAGTTGATCTTTAGACATCACGTCGTTCACCAATTGAAGAAGAAGATCTACTGAAGAACTTGGAGGAACTTCGTCAACAAAAGTCATGTGGAGACTAAATCTTATCTATCACTCAGAAGTCTATTCAATTCTATATTCTAATGAGACTAAGTCGTATAGCTATATAGACTTTGTGTTATAAACATTTGAAATTTCGAGCCGAGTTTATCTCGTTTATATAATTCTCGAAATAGAAGTTTAAAGCTTAGAATGCTTCATCATCTACTTGACAAGTTTGGTTGTAAATAACTCGTTGTTGGAAACTAAATATTAAGTCAAGATGATCATGTGAAAATTACCTTGAACATCTTATATGATTTGTGTGAGATAATCATTTGATGTTAACTTGGGAAGTTTCGTATTGATCAGTTAATCACTTGAAAATTACTTGAAGATAGTGGTATGTGTAAGATTACCATTTTTGTCTTCTAAGGATGTTTCAATAATTGAATGAGAGTTTTAGAACTACTATCAATGTCTGGATACATAATATGCGTACCTAGTATGCGAAGTGTGAAAGACTAATTCAAGTCCAGAACTCTTGTTTGCGAACTGTGTTTGCGAACGAGTTTACCTGTGATAGGTCCGAAACTGTTGTTTGCGAACAGTGTTTGCGAACGACAAGACTAGGCAAGGTCCGGAACTGTGGTTCGCATACTCAGTTTGCGAACACAGTGATTAGGTTCTAAAATCGGTAAGTATGACAACTCATACTCATGAACTCAGGTTCGTTTGCGAACTAAAGTCCATGGAACTTTAATGTATTAAGGTATGCGAACTTGTTTTGCAAACCGTTGCTTTATGTTCATGAATTGGTTCTTGTATAAGTACTTTGTACAATTACAAACCAAACCGAATATGCTTCAAATTGTTCATGGATATTTCTATGAGATAGTGAACATTTGAACAACTCTCTTAAAGCACATCTAGATTCATTTGATTATCTATCATGATTGATTAATTGTCATATTTGATCTAGAAGTGTTAGATGAATATGGCTAATCTAAAAGTGTTCATATGGCTAACTTCGGTGAACTGTTATTGAGACAACTTGTTATACATGTTTAGGTACGGTTCATCCATATCTAAATATAAGTATATTTCATTTGTGTGTATCAAGCTAATACTATCTAACGGTGGAGATTGATTGCTTATTTTCTAAGCAGACATAGCTTGAATCTTAAATCAGGAGTTCATCTAACGGTGAATATTAATTGCTTTCTTACTAAGCTATCTTAGCTTTGATTGTAAGCAAACCTAATTTGAAAGACTATATAAGGGATAACTCTAGCATCTGGGAAACCTAATACCGACACTCTCGTGTGTCCTAGTTGCAAACTAGATTCGATTCTCCATTAACCTGGGTTTACAGTTCTTCTGAAAACCATTATTAAGGTTAACGACTTGAAGAATTCATTTGGGATTCATGAAGCCAGGTCCAACTATTTTCTCTATAGTTGCGTATCCTGATCTTACTTTTTCTATCGTCTTGAGTTTAATCTTCTCTAAGGTTTTCTTGAGATTTATCTCCGATAGGTAAGATATAAAAAGTAATCACAACAGTTTTTTTGTCTCAGATTCTTGTGATTTTGCAATAACTTCTTCTATTAATCAGTTAGGTTATTGTGAGGTGACTCATATTTCTAGGCTGCTCTTCGGGAGTATAAGACCGGATTATTAGTTGAGTTTCTTGTTCACCTTGATCTTTATCTAAAGACGGAAACAACAACCAGAATAGACTTATATGTGGGAGACAAATTTGTTTATAAGTCTTCGACTTTGGGTCGTAGCAACTCTTAGATGTGGGTGAGATTAGCTAGGGGAATCAAGTGCGCAGAGTCTTGCGAGATTCAAGAGGCGTAAGGAACGCAACTATACTTTAATCGGCGTGAGACTTGGTTAGGGCTCAACCACATTGCAGTCCGAAGTTAACTTGTAGTAGGCTAGAGTCTGTAGTGTCTTAATACAATGCGGTGTTCAAGTCTGGACTAGGTCCCGGGGTTTTTATGCATTTGCGGTTTCCTCGTTAACAAATTTTCTGGTGTCTGTGTTATTTTCTTTTCCGCGTTATATTTTCTTTATATAATTGAAATATCACAGGTTGTGCGTAGTTCAATCACAGTTGATAAATCCGACCTTGTTTGTTGGATAGGACTTGATTGACACTCGGCCATTGGTCTTTGGTACCATCCGAGTTATTCTCATAAAAATCAGGTTCACGGATTTCTATCTGTTTGATTTACTGGTTGTGTTTAGAAAGAGATAAATCTCTTTAATATATATCCTGATTGAGACTCAGTAACTTGGTGCTCTAGGAATTATATTGGAGTTTAGACCATACAGATTGCCGAACGAAATAGTTGGGTGTGGTTGTTGTACCCCCCGCATTTTCAATTGGTATCAGAGAAGGAAAACACGCTAAGACCTCATAAGTGTTTGTTTGTAGTAATCTGACTATATCGACAGAAGTGGTATCTCTGACAAACTCATTGCCGGGAATAAAAGTGTTGTTCTTATGGAATCTATCTATTAAATAGAAAGATTCGTCAGTCTCTCTTATAGATGAACACCTTGTTCCCATGAGACATGCAAATATTGATAAGTGTTACCCTTTTTGTCTTACTGACGAGTCTGACTCTGAAGTCGAAAGGGAAGCATCCAAATAAAGTGCAGTGATTCTACGACAAGTTAGAATTCAGTCCACTGAAGTTAATAGGATGAAACATAATGTCAATATGCTTATGTGTATGGTTAATGATCGTGACTCTCATTTAAAGATTCTTCGTCAAGAAAAGCCGAAGTAAGTTTATCAAGAACTTTACTCGAGGCCAAACTTGAGGAGAATGACTTAGAAATCAAGCACCTATTGAGTAAATCCTCTATTCAATGCAAGGTTTGTTCTGAAGAGTCCACTATACCAATTTCCTCTGGAAAAAATGAGATGTTAGAAAATGTGACTACCTGTAATCATGTTTCTCTAACGAAACCGGTTTCAGAAGCTAAAATGCAAACCCTTCCTATTGCTAAAGATGTGCTTATAACTTCCTCTAATCAAGGAATTACTGCATCTCACGGAAGGAAGAAAACTTCTAACGATTATGTTGAGCCTACTCACTCAGGTGATCAGAAAGCGTGTCTCTATTTTGACAAAAAGGGACATGTTCGACGGAAGTGCAAATTAAGGTTGGATGATAATTATATTGGTCGAATCCAACACACCTTAGATTTAATACTCATAGGTGTAACTGATATTCGTATGTCTAAACCAATCGGTTTTAGAACTCATCCTGTGAAATCTTCCAGGAAGATCGGTTCAATTTGCTCTTCTAATGTTCGAACCTGTAATAGTAGCTTTAACACGAATTTGTCAAGGAAGTTTAAAAATCCTTCCCAAACTGGGGTTCGGGATGATTTTCAAGGTGTGAAAAAGATAGCAGAAGAAGCTAATCAAAATGGAACTACAGAAGACAATCTAAATCTAATAATTGCAAGATATAAAGATCTCATTGACAGGCTGTAAAATTCCACCAGACAAACTTCTTCAGGTAAGGGTTCTAACTTAGTCTCATACTTTGATGATAGTAAGTTCCATGATCATTTTTCATACCAAAAAGGGAATCTTCCAAGAATAAGAGTTAAAAAATGGTTTAAACATAAGCATTATCCATTTGATGAGCATAATGCTCATTCTTGTGTTAATTAATCACAAGGTTTGGAATCTTACTCATAAAAATCATGTTGAGTAAGATATGCTAATAATCAGGTATGCTTCTGATGGCAATCAGTTTCTGCCTAGATGAGCTAATTTTGTTACTTTTCAGATTTTTATGGCTTGACTATTTATACAGTCAACTTTGGAATGTTGAGAAGGCAATTAAAGGATCTGCATAATTAGATTGGTACAAATAATTTTTGTGTTACTCTTGTGCTCTAAACTTTTCCTCTTCTCCGGAGAATGTAGACTTATTGAACTAAGATGTGTGACAATTGTTTCACTTCGCAAATTTTTTGTGTATCTACTATGCCATGAAAATTGGTCATTACAGTATCTATATTGTTCTCTCTAAAGCCATCTATAACCATTTAAAATCTCGTGGGTTAAGTTTGATGTTCGTACGGGTACTCGGTTGTTGCATGTCACGAACCAACTCTAAAACCCTAAAAAGTATATTCCCTGTGAAACCGTTTATATACCTATCCTATTGAGTTGATTTCTCTCACTCTAGGTTATTTTTCTTTTATCAAGAATGTCTTCTCCTTCTCGCACTTGCGATTTTATGAAAGGATTTCTTTATAAGGGTATCGGTTACGGATCCAAGTCGAAGAAGAAAAGAACACTAGAAGAAGAAGACATTGTCAAATCTCAAAACTCTGAAGACTATCCTGATGTCTAATGGTATTATGCATATACTCTTCAAGATATAGAGCATGAAGAGATGGTTTCTGCTGAAGTTGTTCATGATTTTCTTAAATACTTTGAGGAAGCAAAGCTGTATCTTGTTGATACTATGAAAGGTCTTGATGTGTTACGAACTGAGTTGAAAAAGGTTACTTATGACTTTGTTCTCATGAAGACACATGTTAAAGATTTTCTCAATGAGGATATCTTCTCTGAAGCTGTAGTAGATGTTGTTGATCACAAGCTCAAAGATCTCAAAACCTGTGAAGATTCAAAAAATGATTTGGTCGTTTTGTTTTTGGTTTAAATAATGTCTGGAAAACTTCTTGTGAGAATTTATTCTTATGTTTAAGAAGGATAACTAGGGTTTGGTATAGCAAATATTGTGATTACATATAGCTATTTCCAATGTTTTCATCTTGCAATGTTTTTAGATTTATTTATTCAAATTCTAAGTTTTTGGAAGATAAACTTGCACTATTTAATCTTATTGGTTTTATATATTGCAAATGTCTTATGAGATTTATATGCCTTTACGTTCGTAAATTGTGTTATTATCTCATATATGCTCAAAAGTTAAGTCTATTATGTCTTTATGCATATATTGATGAAAGATAGAATGAACTTTTTGAAAAAATCCGTAGTACTGATCTTTCCCTGATCCACTTTTATGTGAAAGTACTGTATTTATTCCGTAAGTTTTCTTATGTTGAGTGATTTCCGGCTAAACTAATCAATATGATCTTCTTGTGGTTAATTTAATCGATGTTTAATGGATACAAATCCATGTGATTTGTCAATGTCCAAAGAAATCCTTATTTTCTTGTAAAAGTAAGGTCGCTCATGTTGTTCTCTTTGGAATGACATCAAATGGGGGGAGAGTTCTTGAAAAAGTGGGGGTCTAACAACCACACCCAATATTTCTCTTAGCAATCTGTATGGACTAACTCCAATATACTTTCAAGAGAATCAACTAGACAGTCAGACTCAATCTTAAGAAAAGTATATCCAAGAGTTATATCTCTGTTTCTCAATTTAATCAGCAAATCAAACAGATAGAAATCCGCGAGCCTGATTATTATGAGAAACAACTTGAATGGTATCAAAGACCAATGTTCAAGTGTCAATCAATTTATATCCACAACCAAAGGTTGGATTATCTAATTGATTGAACTACGTACAACCTGTGATATTTCAATTATATAAAATATAATGCGGAAAATAAATAACACAGACACCAGAAATTTTGTTAACGAGGAAATCGCAAATGCAAAAAAAACCCGGGACCTAGTCCAGATTTGAACACCACACTGTATTAAGCTGCTACAGACACTAGCCTACTCCAAGTTAACTTCGGACTGGAATGTAGTTGAGCCCTAACCAATCTCATACTGATCAAGGTACAGTCGCGTTCCTTATTGATATAGCAACACTTGCGAGTTCGACCGAGCAGTGCTCTAACAATCAACCCCTTTGTCAATTTTAGTGACAAAACTATCAATACATATGGATTACAAAATAAATAAACTTTGTAGCTTCTCATCCAAATGCTTGATTTCCCTGGTTCTTCAACATTACTCGAAATCTTCCTCACTTCCAAGTACTCCAGTGATTCTGAACGTGTTCAACTCAGCATCAAAGTTGTTGAAGATCCGTAGCTATAACAATGAGAAAACAGTTGCTCTCAATCATTGTTATACAGTGTCATAGTATCATTACATAGCATCAAAGTCCAATTGTATCACAACTTTGACAACAATACTATGGTGATATGTATCACTCCCCTTTAGTCAATACTTCATCTCACATGAAAACTACTCCCCCTTACATGATCTATAAACCATGCGTATTTGTAGTGTGAACTATACATTGATGCTGCCCCTTTTGTCAATATAAATTGGCAAAGGTACAAAAACTAGTGGGATCATAATGAAATTCTCATAGAGATACTTCATGACTAAAAGAAAACATATCAACTTTGTTTAGATGCAATCATATAGTCAAAACTAAATGCATTCATCAAGGAGTTTATAAAGATACAAGAAAACTCCTACAATATTCCACAGCCCACTCCCCACATAGATTTGGCAATTAAGCACAAGTTCAATTAAGAACTCTCCCCCATATAATGTCATTCCCGAGAGAACAACAAGAACGACCTTACTTTTACAAGAAAATAAAGATTTCTTTGGACATTAACAAATTACATGAAACATGAATTTGTATCCATAAAACTCAATTAAATTGACCATAAGAAAACCCATGATTGGAAATGCTCAACATAAGAGAACTTACGGAGCCACATGGTACTTTCACATAGAAGTGGATCAGGGAAAGACCAATACTACGGAATATACAAAGATTCATTCTATTTTTCATCAATATTTGCATAAAGACATATAATAGACTTAATCTTTGCTATCAAAAGTTCATCCTATCTTCATCAATACTTGCATAAGGACATAATAGGCTTAAGTTTTGACATAAATGGGACAATCATAGTTCACGGACGCAAACACACATATCCCATAATTTTTTTACAATATATAAAACCAATAAAGATTAATACTGCAAAATCATCTTCAAAATAAACTTTAGAATTTAAATAAATAAATCTAAAAACATTGCAAGATGAAAATCGTTGGCAATAGCTACGTGTACTCACAATAATGGTTATTCCAAACCCTAGTTATCCTTCTTAAAACACAAGAATAAATTCTCATAAGAAGTTTCCTAGACAAAATAAAATAAGGGATAACGAATTTACTCATCATCTTCATCATCGGAAACCATCCAAGTGGCTTGAACAATATCCATATCTTCCTTGATTTCGGGAAACTTAGTAGCAATCACGCGTAATTGTTCCTGCACGCATTTTACCTTGGAATTTATCTTACCTACACCCTTGACAATTTTATGAAGAAGACCCAAGGTGGTAGGATCACAAGAACCGTCAAGGGTATCACATCTTTTTCTTTTGCAAGCATTCTCCTTCATAAGTTTGAAAGTACAAGGACGAACAAGTTTGGGAGTACCGATGGAATTGTCAATAGGAGCAATAGAATATGCTCGACAAATTTGCTCAATCAAGCAAGGAAAGCCTAACTTCTTGTTGGATGACGTCATTGAGAGCATTTGAAGAATGATGAATCCATAAATATCAAGACTTTGAGAACCCAATTCAAGGAAATAGACTAACTCCGCAAACTCACGACTCCACCGAGAGTTCTCAATTGTGGAGGGACAAAGATTAGATATACCAAGTTTTCCGAAAGACATCAAAGCAAGACTAAGATAATTAGTAGGAAATTTTCCTTCAATCCAATCAACACTCTTGCCACAAAGACCATTAGAAATGATATCATAAGATGGTCTTTCTTCCCTTGGTCTAGGAAAGCGAAAATTACCCAAAGGAATTTTGGTAATCCTTGATATCAACTCTCTATTAACAAGAATCCTTTCTCTATCTATCATGGTCTTGAATTCCATGTCATCAAGATCAACATCATGGATGTTAGCATAGAAGATTCTTGTGAGAGTGTCAAAGCCTTCACCAAGACCATTAAAGATGTTTCCAAGATTAAATTTTTCAAAGCAAACCAAATCTTCTTTATGACCACTAACCAAATCCAATTTTTTTTCTAGAATGAAACCACTAGAAGAAAGCCTTTCAAAGATCTTACTACCAGAATAATTGATAAATCTAATTCTAATAGAATCTTGCTTTTGAGGTATAGTCATGCTAGAAGAAGATGAATCTAAGTTTTTTGAAACCTTCTTTGAAACCTTGAAATTTTCCATGAGACCTAGAAATTGAGAGTACAAGGAAAAGGAAGAACTTACTTGATTTGTTCCTTGATGATGAATAAAACCCTTAGCCTCTTTTTAATCTCCAATTTTTTTTTTAGTGGAGATGATACATGAACCCTAGAAAAGTTCACGTACGCGGACTAGAGAAGGAAGAAGAAGGGTACGCGTACCATACTTCTTATATACCCAATAATGGGCTTGGACCCGTTCATGAACCGCGACCTGCAAAAGGAAAGCAGGATTTCTTAAAGCATTCAACAGCCAAGGTTCGCACACTGAAAAGACGGCACAGTGCAGTAAAGGATGGTAGAAGGAACTACATCACTTTAAATATCCTTGGATATCAAGGAATTTTCTCAAAATAAAAATAAATTAACCCAAACACAAAAATAAATCAAACCGTTACTTGCCCTATCTCAAGATGTATATACAAATGGGGTAGAGCCAAGCTTGTTACCAAAAGGCTAGAAGTGCAGAGAGATCCTCATGCAACTTATCCGGTTGATATTTGTGAAAAGTACCAGAGTAATCATAGTAATGATGATACTCAGGGTTAATATAATTTTTAAAATCCTTTTTCTTATGACCCAGGAATGACGTTTTCCGACAATTAGAACCTACACCGAACCCACCAGAAATCTTTTTATCAATTTCACATAAGTTGGTAGTAAGCATAGTTCGTACATCATGAATACATGATTTAACAGGTACAAATTTTTTATCAAAAATATTCTTTTCCTCAATCGAATTAAGTTTTTCTAAGAATTTAAAAACGCTTTCAAAAGCTCTAAATAGATCTTTGTCAATTGATCCATCACGATAGTATTCCTCAAAAATATTAAGAGTTAATCTAGTGAGATTCCATATCTTTGAGCGTTGACAACGTTTTCTCGAACGATTTTTCTTAGAAGAACTTTTAATTTTTCCTTTAGATTGTTTCTCATCATCTAATTTTCCAAAGTCTTAGATGGAACGAGATTATCATGAGAGACCAGAGGTCTAATGGATAATAAGTTCTGAACAGTCTTTAAGGAACTCTGGCGTGCGTTACATATGCCAAGAGCAAGTTTCCCAAAGAAATTTCCCAGAGGGACAAACTTTAGGGATCAGTCAAACACAAACTTATTAGGTTTATAGTGTTTGCCTGCTCTGATACCAAATGAAAAAGCGGGGGTCTAACAACCACACCCAATATTTCGCTTAGCAATCTGTATGGACTAACTCCAATATACTTTTAAGAGAATCAACTAGACAGTCAGATTCAATCTTAAGAAAAGTATATCCAAGAGTTATATCTCCGTTTCTCAATGTAATCAGCAAAACAAATAGATAGAAATCCGCGAGCCTGATTTTTATGAGAAACAACTTGAACGGTACCAAAGACCAATGTTCAAGTGTCAATCAATTTATATCCACAACCAAAGGTTCGATTATCTAATTGATTGAACTACACACAACCTGTGATATTTCAATTATATAAAAATATAATGCGGAAAAGAAATAACACAGACACCATAAATTTTGTTAACGAGGAAACCGCAAATGCAGAAAAACCCCCGGGACCTAGTCCAGATTTTAACACCACACTGTATTAAGCCGCTACAGACACTAGCCTACTCCAAGTTAACTTCAGACTGGAATGTAGTTGAGCCCTAACCAATCTCACACTGATCAAGGTATAGTCGCGTTCCTTACGCCTCTGAATCCCAGCTAGACTCTATGCACTTGATTCCCTTTGCTGATCTCACCCACAACTAAGAGTTGCTACAACCCAAAGTCGAAGACTTGATAAACCAATTTGTCTCACACGGAAAAGTCTATTGAATAGATAAATTTGTCTCCCACAGATAAACCTATGAGTTTTGTTCCGTCTTTTGATAAATCAAGGTGAACAGGAACCAATTGATATACCGGACTTATATTCCCGAAGAACAGCCTAGAAATATCAATCACCTCACAATAATCTTAATCATATGGTAGTGAAACAAGATATTGTGGAATCACAAACGATGAGACGAAGATGTTTGTGACTACTTTTTATCTTGCCCATCGGAGAATAAATATCGAGCAAATCTTAGAGAAGATAGTACTCAATACGATAGAAAACATCAAGATCATAACACGCAACTACAGAGAAAATAGTTTGGTTTGGCTTCAAAATCCCAATGAAGTCTTCAGGTCATTAACCTACAGGGTTTCGTGAAAAACCTAAGGTTAAAGGAGAATCGACTCTAGTCGCAACTAGTATCACACATGAGGTGTGGGGATTAGGTTTCCTAGTTGCTAGAGTTCTCCTTTATATAGTCTTCAAATCAGGGTTTTCAATCTAAGTTACTTTGGTAACAAAGCATTCAATATTCACCGTTAGATGAAAACCTGATTAGACTCAAGCATTCAATACCCGAACTTCAACTGACTTCGCCAGTACGCGTACAGGTACGCATACTCTAGCTCCCGGACTTTACCTGACCAATCAGTATGCATACGGGTATGCATACTAAGTTCTGGTCTTGGATCAACACATATGCAAGTACGCATACTGTGCTTATAATCCAATCATGGTTAAGTGTTCTAAACTCCCATTTTAATCATTTAAACTTTTTCGGAAGACGACAATAGCTGTCTCACACAAACTATTAGCTTCAAAGCAATTTTAAAGTGATCGAATGATCAATACGAAACATTCCGAGTCTACATCAAATGACTGTCTCATACAAATCATGTAAGATGTTACAAGGCGATTTTCATATGATCATCTTTTTACTTTCGTCAAGAATATAAGATAAACTTGGTTAAAGCGAAAGCTTACCAACACATATTTCGAAAAAAATGTAAGCGAGTTAAACTCATCTCGAAATATCAAATGTGTATAATCGAAGTCTATATAGCTATACGACTTTTGTCTCAAATAGGAGATAGAGTAAATAGACTTTTGAGTGATAGATAAGTTCAAGTCTCCACATACCTTTTGTTGATTAAGTTCCCCAAGCTCCCCTTAGTAGTTCTTCGTCTTCACTCGATGAACGTCGTGAAGTCTAATGCTCAACTACACTTTTTATCCTAATCCGAGACTTAGCTATAAGTAGACTATAAATCAAGACTTATAGTTTTTGCAACTAAAATTGACAACAAGCTTGAGATAGCAACACTTGCGAGTTCGACCGAGCAGTGCTCTAACAGTTCTGAAATGAACTTGTGCTTAATTGCCATATCTTTGTGGGGAGAGCGGTTGAGGAATTTTAAGGGGTTAACTTGTATCCTAATAAACTCCTTGATGAATACACTAAGTTTCGACTATGTGAAATCATCGAAAGAAAGTTGATATGTTTCTTTTTAGTCATGAATTATCTTTAGAGAATTCATTATGATCCCATAGTTTACGTACCTTTGCCAATTTATATTGACAAAAAGGGGTAGAATTATTTAGTAGTTCACACTACATATATATGGTTTACAGATCATTATGTAAGGAGAAGTAGATTCTATTCTAAAATGTAAGTATTGACTAAGGGGGAGTGATACATATTACCTTAGTAGTATTTCAAAGTTGTGATGCAATTAGACTTTAATTTTATATAATAATACTATGACACTGAATAACAATGATTCAGAACATTTTTTTTCGTATTGTTATTGCTACGGATCTTCAACAACAATGATGCTGAGTTGAACACGTTCAGAATCGATGGAGAACTTGAAGTAACGAAGAATTAAAGGAAGTTGAAGAGCCAAGGAAATCAATCATGATGGATCAAAAGCTATAAAGTGTATTTATTTTGTAATCCATATGCATTGATAGTTTTGTCACTAAAATTGACAAAGAGGGAGATTGTTAGAGCACTGCTCGGTCGAAATCACAAGTGTTGCTATCTCAAGCTTTTTTTTCAAGTTTAGTTGATCAAAACTATATACTTGATTTCTAGTCTACTTATAGCTATGTCTAGGATTGGGATAGAACTGTGTAGTTGAGCTTTAGACTTCACGGCGTTCACCAATTGAAGAAGAAGATCTACTGAAGATCTTGGAGGAACTTCATCGACAAAAGGTATATGGAGACTAAAACTTATCTATCACTAAGAAGTCTATTCAATTCTATCTTCTAATGAGACTAAGTCGTATAGCTATATAGACTTTGTGTTATACACATTTGAAATTTCAAGCCGAGTTTATCTCGTTTATATAATTCTCGGAATACAAGTTTAAAGCTTAGAATGCTTCATCATCTACTAGACAAGTTTAGTTGTAAACAACTCGTTGTTGGAAACTAAATATTAAGTCAAGATGATCATGTGAAAATTACCTTGAACATCTTATATGATTTGTATGAGACAATCATTTGATGTTAACTTGGGAAGTTTCGTATAGATCAATTAATCACTTGAAAATTACTTGAAGCTAGTGGTATGTGTAAGATTACCATTCCTGTCTTCCAAGGATGTTTCAATAATTGAATGAGAGTTTTAGAACTACTATCATGTCTGGATACACACAGTATGCGAACTGTGAAATACTAGTTCAAGTCCGGAACTCTTGGTTGCGAATTGTGTTTGCGAACGAGTTTACCTGTGATAGGTCCGAACTGTTGTTTGCGAACAGTGTTTGCGAATGGCAAGACTAGGCAAGGTACGGAGCTGTGGTTCGCATACTCAGTTTGCGAACACAATGGTTAGGTTCTAAAATCGGTAAGTATGACAACTCATACTAATGAACTCAGGTTTGTTTGCGAACTAAAGTCCCTGGAACTTTAATGAATTAAGGTATGCGAACTTGTATTGCAAACCGTGGCATTATGTTCATCAATTGGTTCTTGTATAAGTACTTTGTACAATTACAAACCAAACCGAATATGATTCAAATTGTTCATGGATATTTCTATGAGATAGTGAACATTTGAACAACTCTCTTAAAGCACATTTAGCACTATTGGAAAATGCAATAAAAAAGTCCTCCAAAAAAACAATTAAAACCTCTAAAAACGACTACTTCTGGGAGCCCTAACATTGTAGTCTTATTTTTCAAAATGACTGTGTCTGTGATTCTTTATATTTTTCAAATTACGTCTTATTTTGACAGTCCGTCAAGTAACACTGACAGGAGCAGCCATTTTGCTAGAACATATTTTATAAAAAAAAAATTTAAAATTGATGATTCAGCTAAATCAGTTTTGGATTCAGCTGAATCTTAAACTAGAATCAAATATAATAGCAACGAACAAGAAACTAAAATTGAATGAAATTCATTCAATAACCATGCAACATGAATTCTTAAGTTGAAACATTCCCCATTAAATCAAAATTTGAATTGTATGTATGTACAACACACTGATCATAACTGATTTCACTTGACACTTGGGTTCAGAATAACCAAAAAATTGTAAACAAAATCTGAACTAACACTAATACCAGTTCTAAGTTTTCTTAAACATAAGCGCAACCCAACAAAATGATGAATTATCTGATGATGAACTGAGCCGCACAACATACCTGCAACAAAAATAAGCTTAGGCATTAGTTAACAATTTAATTTCAACATGATAAGAATGGACTATTCAAAAATTATATACAAAAATGCAGAAAACTGTAGCTATATTTCTAGTTTTCACAAAGATATATAACTTTACAGTTGCAATGGAACACGGACGTTTGTTTCGATCAAATAGGATTATTGAGTATTAAACTTGTAACGCAATTTTATGATACAAATGCAGGGAAACACAAATATTTTCCATCGACAGAAGTGCAGATTACAACACAATGACTAGCACCGCAATAGTAATGAAAACACAAAATATCTCAAGTTTAGATGATTGAAAAAATATATCAAAAGCCAGACAGAAACTACAAGACACTCACATACTTAACGAACATATGATATTATAACCAGGTTAACAAGACAACATTTAAGCCTTAAAGAAGGAATAACAATCAAAAATTCTACCTGTCAAGTAAGTTCTTCGTGTATAGTGATCCCCACACCTCTTCGTGGTTGGCCTGGACAATCAAAAGGATGTTCATGTAGGGCTTCAGGACACAAAGCAGAAACGAAAAAAGTTAGCTTTTACATACCAAGATACATACGCCTGAATGTCCACGCTACATCGAGCAAGTCTCTAGCTACTAACTCTTGAGGTGGGGTTGCATCGAAAAGTCCTGCCAATCGTGATCCTTAATAAGCACTAGAATTTGTAAAATAACAAGTGCTTGTAACGTTGATACTTTAACTAAGATGTGAAAAAAAAAAAAAAAACTGCACACACTAGGCGAGGAAAGATCCTTTCGGCCGCTTTGTAAGGTACATAAGATGTATTGGATTTAATATATTACATAAAAGGAAACAATTCAAGGAAACAATTCTGTAAAGGGTAATACCAGGATAAATATCAATGTGAATCTTTTACCTTACTTTATTTACAGGTTGGGGAGTTATCTGTGCATAAACCTCGTCAGTTTCAGCATCTTCAGGTCTGCAATAGAGGTACAGGATATGTTTCTCAACAAATCATGATGACACCAAAGAATTCACGTAACACATTTTCGAGTTATACAGATAGAATGCACATACACATCAAGGAGCTCTGATGATTCTAGACCTTTAGAAGGGATTTCTGAACCTACCAACAAGATTAAAGTAGCCCATTATGTAACATTCTTTGAAATCAAAGGAACCCATGCGTTGAATTCGAATGGAACCCATTCTGCAAAATCGGGACATCAGCCAGTATTTTATATGTGACAAGAAACTGCCTTACGTTAAAAATAAAGTATTTTAGCTGCACCAGTGCTGCTAGGAATGATGTTGAATGAAGCATCCCTTCCACCTCTCCAGTCCTTGCTCGATGGACCATCAATCGTCTTCTGTGTTGCTGAAACACATGATTGAGTAAACATACGATACAAATCCATAGCTCTTAAAATTAATTTAATTCAACAAATGACAGAGACATCTAGACTAACCATTCATTTCCTGGACAGTGAATCAACAACGTATTCAGCTCCAAACTAATTGTCATAATCATGTTACACATCCTTTTCATGGAGAGCAATTACTAAACATAATAAAGTTTCAACTAATCAATAAAGTTTCAATTTTCGGATCAACAAACAAGTTGATAAGTTCTTAACTTCTTCTCACAAATGTATCAATCAAAAAAATTGAAACTTAATAAAATCAATATCAATCAAACAAAATCAATAACACTTAGTTCTTATAACAGATTGAACATTCAATCAACTTCAGATACTACGATCATAATTCATAGAGCTGCAACGAACAATTAAATACAATCCAAAATAAAATCGAAAAATAATCCAAGTAACAAGATTCACTGTAAAATCAATTATATCTAGGCGCTATTAGCTAAAATTCACAAATAAAGTCAATTCTGTCTAGAATGACAACTCACCTAAATAGATCTATAAACCAAGCATAGAAATCATCGATTAATCAATACCAAAAATAATTACACCATGTAATCACTAGTAATGAACGAATCAGTAACAACAGCCAGTTCAACATCATCTCTCTGTAGGGCAACTCTAGCAACCAACCTGTTGATTAGGAATGAAACAAGAAAATTAATTTGTGCAGAAAAACAAAAAGAGCGACTAAGAGAATAAACAAGGGTTTTGAAATCCTAGCTATACCTGGTCATGTTGAATCTTGGAACCCAAACATCATATTAGAAAGCCGAAGAGAAAATTAGGGTTTTATTGAAATTTGGTTGAAGAAATTGGCTCAAGTAATCTGATTGAATGAATTTGGAGTTCGATTTTGAGTTTAATTGAAACATTTTTAAGAGATTTGGTTTCGTTTCTTCAACAACTCTTTCTTCTTCACTTTCAGATCTTCTTCTTACCTTTAAGAAAGAAAGAGATTAATGGAAGTAAAACGAAGACGCTGTGAGAGAGAACTGAGCAGCGGGTTTAGGAGCAGAAATGGAGAGATGTGAGAGAGAAGGAGAAGACAGAGAAAAGTGATATAAGATAGAGATAGATAAGGTTTGTTTCTTCCCATAAAAACTATTTTCCAGCACAGTCCTAATTAAAGTGGGACCAGAAGAACAATTTCCTCCAGTAGTATTAATATAAATCCACGTGGAAGCTTTTTCATTTCCTAAACTGCCCCTTTGAATTATGACTGTTATGGGAGCTTGATTTTCTTTTTCCTATTTTTGTTATCAAAAAGACTTCCTTTGAGAGCCCAATATATTAAGAAACCCCTAGGAAGTCTTATTCATAATGCCTAATCAGACTTAAAAAACCCATTTTTCACTAGTGTAGATTCATTTAATTACCTATCATGATTGATTAATTATCGTATTTTATCTAGAAGTGTTAGATGAATATGGCTAATCTAAAAGTGTTCATATGCCTAACTTCGGTTAACTGTTATTGAGCCAACTTGTTATACACGTTTAGGTACGGTTCATCCATATCTAAATATAGGTATATTTCATTTGTGTGTATCGAGCTAATACCATCTAACTGTGGAGATTGATTGCTTATTTTATAAGCAGACTTAGCTTGAATCTTAAATTTAGGAGTTCATCTAACGGTGAATATTAATTGCTTTGTTACTAAGCTATCTTAGCTTTGATTGTAAGCAACCCTGATTTGAAAGACTATATAAGGGAGAACTCTAGCATCTGGGAAACCTAATCCCGACACTCTCGTGTGTCCTAGTTGTAAACTAGAGTCGATTATCCATTAACCTAGGTTTACAGTTCTTCTGAAAACCATTATTAGGGTTAACGACTTGAAGACTTCATTTGGGATTCGTGAAGCCAGGTCCAACTATTTTCTCTGTAGTTGCGTATCCTGATCTTACTTTTTCGATCATATTGAGTTTAATCTTCTCTAAGGTTTTCTCAAGATTTATCTCCGATAGGTAAGATATAAAAAGTAATCACAACAGTTTCTTCGTCTCAGACTCTTATGATTTCACAATAACTTATTCTGTTAATCAGTTAGGTTATTGTGAGGTGACTAATATTTCTAGGCTGCTATTCGGGAGTATAAGACCGGATTATTAGTTGAGTTTCTTGTTCACCTTGATCTTTATCTAAAGACGGAAACAACAACCAGAATAGATTTATTTGTGGGAGACAGATTTATTTATAAGTCTTCGAATTTGGGTCGTAGCAACTCTTAGTTGTGGGTGAGATTAGCTAAGGGAATCAAGTGCGCAGAGTCTTGCGAGATTCAAGAGGCGTAAGGAACGCGACTGTACTTTAATCGGTGTGAAACTTGGTTAAGGATCAACCACATTCCAGTCTGAAGTTAACTTGTAGTAAGCTAGAGTCTGTAGTGGCTTAATACAGTGCGGTGTTCAAGTCTGGACTAGGTCCCAGGGTTTTTCTGCATTTGCGGTTTCCTCATTTACAAATTTTCTGGTGTCTGTGTTATTTCTTTTCCGTATTATATTTTTTATATATAATTAAAACATCACAGGTTGTGCGTAGTTCAATCACAGTTGATAAATCCGACCTTGTTTGTTGGATATGACTTGATTGACACTCAGCCATTGGTCTTTGGTATCATCCGAGTTATTCTCATAACAATCAGGTTCACGGATTTCTATCTGTTTGATTTACTGATTATATTGAGAAAGAGATAAAGCTTTTTAATATATATCCTAATTGAGACTCAGTAACTTGGTGCTCTCAGAATTATATTGGAGTTTAGTCCATACAGATTGACGAACGAAATAGTTGGGTGTGGTTGTTGTACCCCCGCGTTTTCAAATCCCCCTTATATAATGAACCGTAAACCATATGTATGTAGTGCGAAACTACTAATTAATTCTCCCCCTTTTTGTCAATAAAAATTGGCAAAGGTATGAAAATCATGGGATCGTAATTAATTCAACCAAAAGATATTTCAAGATTTAACGAAGTTAGAAATAATACATAATAACATAGTTAATATGTAACTCTTCATATCAACTTTATTTAGATGATATCACATAGGAAGAAAATACTTAGCGCTCATCTAGGAGATTTAAGATACAAGCATCCCCTGTAAATTCCACAGCCACACACCCCACAAAGATATAACAATTAAGCACCAGTTCATTTAAGAACTCTCCCCCATTTGATGCCATTCCCAAGAGAATAACATGAGTGACCTTACTTTGATGAAAAGAAGGATTTTGTCGGAAATTAACAAATCACATGGATTTGTATCCTGAATATCGACTTAAATTAATCTCAACGCCAGTTACGAACAAATAGATAATTTTAATCAGTATGAGTCAACATAAGGAAATCTTATGGAGTGTATAGTGCAGTAATAACACAGAAGTGTGATCATGAGTAGATCGATACTGCGAGAAAATTTTCAAGAGTTTGTTCTATTTTCAGTTTATAAAAAATATAATAGATTTAACTTCTGAGCAAATATAAGGTATCAGTTCAATTTACAAAAACTAAAGGACACATATATCTCATAAGACTTTGCAATATATTAAACCAATAATGATTACAAACTGCAAGTTCATCTTCCAAAAACTCTAGAATTTAAATAAATAAATATAAAAACATGCAAAATGAAAATCGTTGGAAATAGCTTGTGTAATCAAAAAAATTGTTATATACCAAACCCTAGTTATCCCTCTCAAAAGCGAGAATAAATTCTCACAAGAAGTTTCATAGTATTTAAAATCTTTGAAAATTTCTTTATCACCTCCAAACTCCTTATAAACGACGGGCATAGGAACATACGGTTCATGAATGAAAGAGTTAGTTCCTGCAAACCTTGTAGGTTGTTGATTGACAAATGCTTCTTGTAGTTTAATAGATTTTTGTAGAATCATCTTCAGTCCCTGCACCTCCTTCTTGGTTTTCTTAAGTTCTTCAAGAAGAGTTTCAAACCTTTTTCAGATTGGAGCGATCTACTCTAGGTTTCTTCTTATTCTTCCTTTTACTCTTAAGAGATGAGTCAAACGGATAAGACATCTCTTGTTCCTTTTTAGTTGGATGAGTATCAACAACCATTGGAGCATAGATTTCACGAGAATATGTTTTCGTAAGAACAAAATGGATTTGTGAAACACAAATATTTTGCTCAATAAGCAAGACTTCTTATGAAACAGATATGAGACTTGAAGTAGAAGATATTTACCATGCAGGGTTTCGGAACAACAAGGGTTTACGTACTAGAGAAGATACATAAAACCTAAGAACAATGAAATGTCACTTGTATCCTTCCTCAGGTTTCCACATAGATCAGAATTTACAATATCATTAATTGAGACATAGATTAGGGTGAACAATTAAAGGATGGACGTCCAAATAATTCTATTCAAATTTGATCCAAAAGCCCTGATGTGCATAGTTCTTGTCTCTTTTAAGGGCACATGAGATGAGATGCACATTTCAACACAATTAATTTGTGTTGAGGTGAGCATTAGAGTGCTCACCACTAGATTCCTGCACGGAATTTGTAATATCCTTCATGGAATGTTTAGCTCGAACTCTTCTATTCGCTTGAGATTTTACCTTAGTTTGTGTTTGTACTTGAAACATTGTGTGAGTCTGTGACCCTCAATAGAAAAATAAGGACATGTCGGTTTGGAGATTGATTCAGGAACATCGTTAGCTGCTAAACACAGGGTACCTAAAAGATTAACGGATTTTTCATTAGTATATATACGAAAAATTCATAACATCCTCCAATGATTTTGATGAAGAGTCATCAATTAAATTATCAAGATTGATATGTCTATCGTTACAATCCTCAAAATTGATAATTTCACCCAAGAGTGGTACACTTGACCCTTCATCCTCTTCGGAATCATAATGATCGGATGTTTCATCAAGTGTTGAAGCCAAACTCTTGTTGCCAGTGCATTTCCTTCGATTTGGACACTCATTGGCAAAGTGACCGGACCCTTTATACTTGAAGCACTGTGGCATATCCTCATCTTCATTATCATTAGAATCGCTGTTTTTGACAGAAATACGATTAATTATGTGGCTTAGCTGACGTATGAGGCTTTTCTCTAATGAACCGTTTATTTCTCTTCCTAAGAAGTTCTCTAAACTGTCTTGTGATCAATGAGACTGAGTTATGAAGATCTTCATTTGAAAAATCAGGATCAACAAGATTGTTCACAGAGTTATCAACACTTTCACTTTTAAGAGTTTCAGTGTTTTCAGTTCCTTGAACGCAATATCGTTTTCAGCTTTGGATTGCAGTTCATGATCAAAGATCTTTAACTTTCCAACTAGAGTATTTCTGAAAGAGTTTCAAGGTTATTTCCTTCCATGATGGCATGTTTCTTAGACTCGTATCTTGCTGGTAAAGATCAGAGAATTTTCATCATAATGTCCTTTTGGGGAATAGTCTCCCCTAACGCAAAGCATGTATTAACAATTTCAGACACCTTTTGATTAAACTCCTCAAACGATTCTTCATCAGACATACGAAGATTTTCCCAGTCAGAATTTAGGTTTTGAAGCCTAGCTTCTTTTTTTGTGGTATCTCTTTCAAATACGGTTTTTAAGATGTCCCAAACATCTTTTGACCTAGTGCACGAAGTAACATGGTGCTGAAGATCTGGGATTATGGCATGGATAATAGCGTTTAACCCATCAGAATTATGCTTTACAATACTTATCTTGGTGTCAGTATATTCTACTAATGGCTTCGCAACAGTGGTTCCGTCTCTAACAACTTTCGGCGCATCGTATCAAATAACTACAAGTTTCCATATCTCAAAGTTAATGCATAATAATTTTCTACAATAAGTAATTCGAGCCATCAAATGATGGCGATATGTTTATCGAGATCACACTTTTTTTTTCTTCCATATAGTCAGATTGCTTCAAACACAGACTTATTAGGTCTTAAACGTATTTGCCTACTCTGATACCAATTGAAAACACTTGGGGTACCAAAATACACCACCAACTTTTTCATAGGAAACCTGTATGTACAAAACCTAAATACAATTCCGAGAGTTCAACTTAATGAATCTCAATCGAGGAATAATATTAAGAGTTGTATCTCTTTCTCTCACAATCAGAAAGTTTACAGAGACTAGTCCGTGAACCTGATTTACGTGTGAGAGTACTTGGGTGATTCCAAAGATCAATTTCCAAGTAATCAATCAAGGTGTGTCCAACAAACAAGGATGGATGTATCTACTTTGATTGTTTTACGTATACCTATAATATTTCAATTATAAAAATAAACAATATAATACGGAAAAGAAATAACACAGACACCAGAAATTTTGTTAGCGAGGAAATCGCAAATGCAGAAAAACCCCGGGACCTAGTCCAGATTGAACACCAAATTGTATTAAGCCACTACATACACTAGTAGGGGCGTCAATGGATGAATATCCGTCAGATATTTAGAAATCTGTATCTGATAGGTTAAGCGCTATCGGATATTCGATATCCGATAATATCCTATAGGATATCAAAAATCAGATATCGATTCCGATAGGCTAAGTTATTGGATATCGGATATTTATCCGATAATATCCGCAACTGACAAAAAATGTTAAAAACCCTTTAAAACATGTTCATACTTGAAATTTAAGTTCAATTTCTCAAACATTTCATATCGGATATTGGATATTAGGGTAAATAACAAATATGGTTAGGGTAAATCACAAATAAATCCATGTTCTATCGGATATCGGATATTAACAATTCAGATGGAGCCTAATCCGATTCCGATATATTAAGGAAGAAATATCCGATCTGATATCCGATAAAATGGATAAAATCCTATAGGATCTCGATTTTTACTCGGAAACGGATTCCGGATATCGAACATATATTGACAGGCCTAGACACTAGCCTACTACCAATTAACTTCGAACTGGAATGTTGTTAAGACCGAATTAAACCCTCACAACAATTCAGTTACAGTTGCGCTCCTTACGCCTATTGAATCCCAGCAGGACTCCACGCAAATGATTCCCTTAGCTGATGTCCTTTACATCCTAGGAGTTGCTTCAACTCAATTGAAGACTTTAAACAAATCTGCCTCCCACAGATAAGCCTATATGTGTCATTTTATTTTTTGATCCTAGATCAAGGTGAGACTGGAAATCGATAGCAATAGAAAAACTCTATCTAACCTCAAAATCTGGACTTATGCTACCCGAAGTGCAGCCTAGATTATTATTCACCTCACAAGTGTTAAACTTGTGGAATCAATCAAAGTCTGAGACGAAGAGAACTTTGATGATTTCTATTTATCTTGTTCAAGTGAGCATCTCAACAATCGAACAAGATCAGGATACTCGAGATATCAAGATAAAAGATAGCTGGATCTAGCTTCATGAATCCCTGTGAAGTCTTTTTAGTTGATAAACCCTAAAAGGGTTTTAGGAAGAGGGCGACTCTAGTTTACAACTAGGACACACAAAATTAGTGTCGGGATTCAAAGATCCAAGTTGTTTGAGGTTCCTCTTTTATAGACTTTCAAAGCATATGTTGTTTTAGGTTTAAGCTAAGATAGCTTTGGAATGAAACAATATCCACTGTTGGATGAATCTTTGAAATGCAATTGACATATCAAGATATACACTCTGGTTAGGATGAATCGTATCCGAACCGTGTACAAAGACAACATTCATGAATGGTTAGCCGAAACTAGCTAACTGAACTATAAGCTTAAGCATTTTCATAATTAAACCACTTAAGACTTTAATCTTTAGTCACAATCATGTGATCAAATATGTCTATAATGTTTTTAGAGATTGTTCAAATGCTAATTATCTCACAGAAATAATTTTATGTGCATCTAAAATTATTCGACAGGGCTAGTACATATACTTAAACCTTGTTCGTGAACTTATTTGTGATAGTACGTGTACCGGGTATATGTACCCTTAAGACAAATTAAATTTCTGGAACACACAGAACTTTTTCGGTATGTGTACCGGGTATGATTACCACACCGGTTCCAAAAACGACAGATTTTTTTCAGTATGCGTACATGTTTGTGTATCGTTCCGGGTTCACGAGTTCACAGACTTTTTAAGGTATGCATACTGGTATGCGTACCAAAAAGTTGTTATAGACATGTAGCTACTCCGGTACGTGTACTAGGTACATGTACTACGGTTCGGGACCTATAACAGTTCTCCCAGTTTGTAAGACTGGTATGCATACTGTCTTGTATCCAAAAATAATAGTAGTTTTATATTTATCTCTAAATCGATTCGAAACATTCCCAGATAACATCAATGACACATATCACTGTTCCAGGCTATTTTCGAATGTAGATTACGAACAATAAGTTGTCCTTAACCGAAATTCATCAAGTATGAACAAATGTTCATTAAGCTTAGTCATAATTATTTCGAGGACTAATTACAAGATAAACTTGACTCGGAATTCTTGATATGCTTACGATAGTCTAATTAGTTATGCGACATCGTCTCATAGATAGAAAGATGAATATAACTTGAGATATAGGTGGTTCAGTCTTCACTTACCTTTTGTTGAATAATTCTCCAAAAGCTTTGGTTGATCTTCGCCTTCAAACGGTAGAACGCAATGATGACTGCCGTGATGTCCGTTTCTCAACTACATCTTCTATCCTAATCCGATACTTAACTAATTGTAGACTAGAAATCAAGATATAGTTTTGACAACTAAATTTGACAAAAAGCTTGAGATAGCAACACTTGTGAGTTCGACCGAGCAATGCTCTAACAATATGAGCACCAAGAAAGATGCAAAAGGATTCAACAGTCTCGAGAAAGGAAAAAAAATTGAAGTAGAAATACCGGATGAGGTTCTAGACCCTTTAGCTAAGAAGCTCCACCAACAAATGTAAAGTTGGCATTTTGTATTATTATGGATCCTTACTTGTTGCCAAATAAATGCTCTTTCGATTCACTTAAACTGAATTCTAAAGATATTAATCTTTGGTTAGACACTTAAACTGAATTCTAAAGATACAACCAATTACGGCTTGCAGGCAAGTTCTGTATTTATAGATTAGTCTATGTTATTAATCTACTAGGTTTCATACCTATTTCATAAATAAATTAAAACAACCACGATTTTGAAATATGATGTGTGTAATGTCATCACAATCTATTCATACTAGAACACCGTTGCCACGGTAGGGAGGACCGACCGACAAAAAATGAAACACCGCTGATTGTAAAAGAAAATTTATGATCCCCGAATACAGATGCAACCAATTTACTTTTGTTTTCCTGCAAAAATGTTTGAATTTTTTTCTTCTTCCAATTTAACCTATTTTTATGCAAAAAATAAACAAAAATGATATAACTTGTTTTCGAGAAACTGAGATAATATCTGTACTCATATTCATTGTGTATAGGCCGTGTTATTTTTATTTTCTTTTTTAAGTATGGACGATGTTGCATCCTGTATGAGGTTTACTCGGTCAGAAGACTGGCAAAATCATCATAAAATAAAGATTGTTTACAATTTCGTATTGACTTGTGGTGTAATTTAGCGAAAATGCTACTTGCCGACCGGTTTTGTACACCAAAATTATACCCCGCCACCTGTTAAGAAAGTGAGCCGTACTCTTCCAGCTGGTTGAGCCCTATCTAGCTACGGTCGTGCTAGGGTGAGGTGGTAGGGTGATGTGGCCTGGTGAGATGAATTTTATCAACACGCCTTATGAGAGAGAAATAACATACTGAACTTTTCTTCCTTCATCACAGCAGAGACTCTTTTCCCGAATCTGCTTCTCAATTTTTCTCAACAAGTGGATTGATTTTCAAAAAGAAAAATCGTGATTCATAGTCCGGCTGTATTTGATTTTGGAAGATCTGTTTATTTGATTGATTAATTGAAAGGAGAAAATATAAGATTCTGTTGAAATTGAAATTATAAGTCTGGGGGTTAGATTAAGGTTGAAATTGCTCTGGATGAGTTGAAGGATGTGGTTATTGGTTACGATGTATAGGTTTGAATAATATAACCTTTGCTAATTATTTTGTGATAATTTTGATTGTTTAAACTCCAATCTTCTTGTGCAACTCAGTAAGGTTTTCTTCTGTTTCACAAGCTTTTCTTGTTTTCACCTTCACATCACAATCTTGAATCGATTTATTCTTAATGATATTGGTGATCGATATTATGGGTTTGTTTAAATTTTGTTTTCGGAGATTTGATTGGGGAATTTGGCGGCAGTGGTGGTGGTCATTCAGATCTTAAGATGAAATTTCACGGAAGGGTACAGTGGGATTTTCAGGGTCTTGTGATGGTGGTGGTGCGGTGGTGGTTGCGTGATAGCGTCGGAGGCGATGGTGTTGTGGTGATATGGCGGCGGTGGTTGTGGAGATGCTGTTGTCATATGTGATGGCAGAACTTCTGGTGGTTGTAGAGGTGTTGCTAGTGACGGTTGTGGTAGGTGAAGAAATGAGGTGGTGGCGGAGCTGCTGGTGGTTGTGGGGGTGCTGGAGTGTTGAAAAGAAGAAGAATAAAGAGAAAGGTCGATTAAAAACGAATGATTGTAATTGCCCCTGATATTTTCGAAATCAACGGAAAAATGTGCAGGCGAAAGAAAAGATGGAGGGGTTACTTAGTCATTTAACTGGAAACGGGAGAAAATCCAATCTTTTTATGAAATTGAGCATTTTTGTTAGGTTTCATTTGACAAAAAAGTGACCTTGACAAAAAAAAAATGGTCATAAAATGGACTCCCTTCCTACGGGCCATCCGATCGGATGGCCCATTTAATAGTGTAACCTCATTAAAATTTCATTAATCTTGTCTAAGTATTCTGTGTACTCAACCTTATTCTGGAATAGGGAGTTGGACAATATTTAAGGCAATGGCTTTAGGTGCAGTAGTGAGTTGAATTATTCATTTGACATTTCAAGAACATGTTCTGTTTTTTAAAATCTCTAGCATCTATATGAGGTCTTGTTAAGGTTTTGTTTTGACCTTATTTAATTCCTCCAGTGGTCTTTTGTGTACATATATACTTATTTCATTTTTGTGAAACTTCACTATTAAATTATAAACATTAATGTTTTTCTGACCCTGTCCGAACAACAATATAGGAGTTTTTATTTTTATTTTTGTCATTGACATATGATACATTATTGCTTGTCTTTTGAAATAGACTAGTTTTGGACTGTAGTTTTATTAATAATTAAAATCCATTCATACAGATTTCTCCTCCACTTGAGATTTAAATTTGACAAGCCCTCTCAATGTTTTTATATTTATAAGTCTGCCTTATGTAACACCTCGGGCCATATTTAAACAAAGCTTTAGTTTTTCTTAAAGTTTGCATTCTTGCTCTTGTATGAATTACTTGACCTTGTCGGTAACTAAAATAAGTGAATTTCGTTATCCATTTTCACTTTTGTCGCCGGCCTGAACCATGGTTGCCAAAATTTTCTGAAGTGAATGTATATTTTTATTTTCCTTTCGAGTGGCGTACCGGGGTTTAACCTTGTTGGGTGGTTTGAAATATGACCAATGAAAATGGAGAATTCACCGATCCGTTACAAATATTTTCTCTCAGTTTGAACCTTGAGCTTGTTCAATTGTTGATATATCTGTCTATTTGTTATAGGCTGATTTTAAGGCCACGACCAAACTTTTTGGTAAGGAGCTGATGGGAAATTGCTAGATGCTTGTTCGCAGACCCAAATGAGAGAGTGATTTCGATGAGTACGCAGAGCTCATCTCTTCTTAAATTCGCTCATATGACGTGAGTTGAATTACTCTTTTGTAGTGGTTTCTTTTCTTTCATCTTCTAGTAGTGCGAGTCCGTGAGTTATTGAAATATTGATATTGTTCATACCGCAATTACACCTCTTTTATAGACTTATACTATTCATTTAAACTTACCGAGTCATTTATGTACAAAAAAAACTACCATTACACTGACCTACTTAAGCCACTCATGAGACTTTCAATGAAGTCTTCGAAAGCTACAGAAGTCAAAGAGAAAAAGCTCAAGGCTGAGAAAGAAGCGACTACTGGCAAAAAGAAAACATGTGTGTGCTCACCGTATGATGTCACTCTTCATTTGTTTATCTTTTATTAGGTAGTCTAAATGTGTATGTGATATGATTGGTATTGATAACTTGATGAGATCACATTTACTTTATGCCTTTCTGCATTTTCCATATCTAATAATTATGATTTGTAATTGTGTTGAAGGGTTGTCGAGTTAAACTCATCATGCATTGATATCAACTTACCGGTAGGAGTTTCTTATATTGCGTCTTCTCTTATTTATGAAACTAAACCAAGGTAGTAGTGTCTTATTGAAATCTATAATAAAAGTAAATGATATACATATAGTTGTTTCCTTCTCTTTCTTTTGTAAGTTTTCTTTAGATGTTATTCTCATGTATCATTGAACATATCAATATCAATATAAGTGGTGCAGAATGTGATTGATTTATCGATTGAATCAGAGGGTCATAGGGTATTTGCAAGATAAAACAGAATGGGGGCAATTTTTTTGACCAGGTCAATAAAGACCGACCTTCTTTTTTTTGTTGCAAAAATTTCGCAACAACTGGTTTCTATTGCTAATTTTTTTACCATTAAATACTGGGTCAGTCATCGTTGACTTAGACAAAATTTTGCAACTAATAGTAAAAATTTCACAACTGTTGCAACCCAGCAACAGCTACATTTCTGTTGCGAAATTACACCACGTTTCGCAACAGCTGAGTGCAGTTGCAAGCCCGATTTGCAACAGTGAAAGACAGTTGCTAATGTCCATTTTTTGTGTAGTGTAGGATCAATGTATAAATTCATAAAAGATAATGAAAAAGCGTGGGTACTACACCACACCCAATATTTTGTTCGGCAATCTTTATGGACTAAACCTTAATAATATTCTGAGAGTAAAAACTCAATCAAAGAATAATACTAAAGAGTTTATCTCTTTTTCTCAAATCAAACAGATAGAAATCTATGAGCCTGATTGATGTGAGAAATACTTGGACGGTACCAAAGACCAATATCCAGGATCAATCAAAATCCTATCCAACAAACAACGTCGGATTTATCAATGATGATTGATTAACGCACAACCTGTGATATTTCAATTATAAAGATAAAAAAATAATGCGAAAAAGAAATAACACAGACACCAGAAATTTTGTTAACGAGGAAACCGCAAATGCAGAAAAACCCCAGGACCTAGTCCAGAATAAACACACACTGATTATAAGTTGTTACACCAAATTCCTACTACCTATTCGGACTAGATGTAATACCTGCTTCAGCTGTATTCAAGCACCTGTAAAACTCCTAGCAGAACACCGATTCTCTTTAGGAATTCTTTTCGTAAAACTTCTAGCATAACACAAATTCTCTTTAGAAGTTATTCTCGAAAATCTTCTGGCAGAAGCACTCTCAAAAATTTCCTAGCAGAATGTTAGTTCTCTTTAGAAGATGTAACAACAACATTGATACTTTTCGATATTTTGTTTTCACAAAACACCGATTTGATTTTCCTTTAGATGTGAATCAAGGTTTTGGAAATCTTGTGTTTGTTTTGAGAAATACAATTACCAAGTAAAAGTAAAATCAAAACAAACTTGTAGATTAGGGTTTATTATACTCTTCAAAAAAATTGAAGAGAAACTTAATTATTCTACAACAAGAACAACTAGAATAAATCTAGAGATATCTTGTTTAAAACTTCTTAAGGATTTTTACGAGATACCTTAATCGAAGTTTTCTTTCTAGTTCCGATTTCGACTAACAAGTGTTGGTATACGATCGAGAACTAAAATCTATCAAAACCTAGGGTTTATGATCAACAACTCTTGAATGGTCTTATATCAGAAGAGAAGACCTTAGAATAGACAAGAGATGAAAAACCTAGATTACAAGTTGTACAACAATCACGAAGATTATTATCAACTCGGCTTTGTGATCCCCAATACAAAGACTTTTATCTCACCCTTATTCACAAAGAACAAAAGACATGGAAAACAACCTTATGAAGCGTACACCAATTTTGCAAAGGGGATAAAAACCGTGTAGCACTCACGAACCCTTTATTTATAGTGAACAAGGAAGCTTGAAAGCTAAGCACAACTATTTTCCTTTTTCAAGACTCTCCTAATTATGGGAGTTCCTAAGTTACAACTCTTGCCAAAATAATTAAATAAATAATTAATTTAGCAAATATTGTATTTATGTGAATAAATCACAATTTATCTTAGGAAGGAATTAAAAGATATCACAAACACTTTAATATGGTAATCAAATATGTTTGGAGTAATATCTATCTTTCCTAGATAAGGAAACATCAAGAACATGACTAAAAAAGGCCTCTAGTCACGTAATTGGGCTCAAGTCCGTGAACCGTTACAAACAGTTCATGGATTGTTCCTACTAACAAACTGTAACAATTACAGCAACACTTATAATTGTTATTTTAATAAATCACTCATAACTTCATCGTTATAACTCAGAATTGAGTGATTCTTGGCTCGTTGAATTCGTAAGCTCATTCACTATAACATGAGAACCTTTCCAGGATAAAGGTTATTGTCACAAAAGTCGTGGCTCAAATAACCTCGAGTATATATACATAAATGTATATTACCGTCATAGGAATTGTTTCATAGAGTGAGCATTTGTTTCGATAGATTAGAAAGGTAGAATTGAACAAGAATCCAAATGAAATCAATTACCACATACCTTTGTTGATGAAGTTCTCATTGATGTCCTCTTGTAGTCTTCAATCTTCATCCTTCAAGAATAGCTCTTCTTAGACCTAATCTAGTCCGAAACTAACTTTAGTATACTAAATCAAGAATGCGTTTTGGAAACTAAATTTGACAAATAGCTTGATATACCAACGCTAGTGGGTTCAACCGAGCAATGCTCTAACAGATAAAGCATTCGACAAAATTACACCTTGAGTGAGCTACTACTAGGTGGTTTAGACGAATAGAAACTGGTATTTTAGAGCTTCCGTACTTAGTGATATAGGGAATTTAGGGGATACCATTGAGCTATCTGCTATTCCAAGATTGATGATAATATGTGATTAATATATGAATGGATGAATATAATAATTCGATGACGGTTCAGTAACGGAGAAGGATTCCTCGATCATATTTCTCTTTGTTGCTTACAACTTAATCTTTTGATTGTTTTGTTTACTTTATTTTAATATGAAACAAGACCCCTTTGTGACACTTTTGACAACTAAATCTCCATGTTCTTTGTGGGAACGAACTTGACTTTCATTATATTATTTATTAATTAAATGGACTAAAGATCACTAATTTGATTGCACCTACGACACGCATAAAAAAAAGAGTTATCCCAAGTATAGAGTTTATTTTTAAACATAATTGGTCCAAGTTGGAACTAGAAATTTTTATTTTTATATATAGAGGTTCTACAGTATTAGTATATATGTTTGTTGCCGGGTACAAGTCATTTTCAGGAGCAGCACTCTGGAATCATTCTATTCCCAGCGTTCTTTTTTTATTAATTATTATTATTTGATTCTAATAGGCCATAGTTGTTTCTTCTTCTTCTTTTTCTTTTTTTTTTTTTTTTTTTTTTTGATATAAAACTTCTGTCGATTCATTCATTAATAGCAAATCAAAATTACATGGATATCAGGTACATCAAGAATCAAAATAAAACTAAAGCAAATGAAAGCAACATACTAGTAACGGTACAAGATCGAAAATTCTGACAAGAAAAAGAGAAGGAACTCCGAGAGAAACGACCTAATACAAGAATGATAAAACCGATTAAATCGAAAAGAAGATGGTCTTCTTAACATGTATAAACCATTTGATAGTTTGTCTTCTTGAAAAAGTGATGCTCCAATAGACGTGGAGTAATCTGTCCAAAAACTTGATTGGAGAATTGAGAACATCGATAACAGGAATCTGATGTCGTACTTGAGAATCCACATAATGAAAGAACAAAAGCTATTAAAATAAATGAGAATCACCATTAAGGTGAAGGCGAGAATCACCAATAAGGGTGAAGGCTAGAAGTACAGACAACAAAAATAAACCCTAAAAATCTAGAAATCTCACAGAAAAATAATTAAACAAATAAAATCTCGTAATTAAAACACAAAATTAAAATCTTTGCTCAGATGAGGATTGGATCTGAGCAAGAAGATGAAGGAAACTAGTAGGGTTTTTTTTTGTCTTTTTTTTAGAGTAGAGGAAGAGAGAGGAGAGAGAGAAAAAATTGCCACAAAAATTAGCCACCATAGTTGATTCTTAGGGAAAGAGGACTAATGTAGTTGTTTTTCCCAAAATATGACAGTATTAACATTCTGTTTAAACTAGATGACTGCTGCAGCAGTGGAAGGCCGACCGAGATGCAGTGTTAAGCATGCGGGTGCTATTTTCTTTTATGTTTCCTCGTATCTGGAAGTCTCGTTGTCTTTTATACTTCCACGTATTTACAAAAAATATATGCATGGAACAAGTGTAAGTGATGTGGTAATTCGGATAGTTTTGCTATGAAAGTAATAAAACAAAACAAACCTGAACCTAACTTTCTTCTTGGACTCTTTCTCTTATTCTTTTATCCTTCGTTTATCATCCTAGTTAGCTAGGCTTCCTAGCTTGTGGCGTTAAAAACTAGCCATACACATCAATCCTTTAACAATGAGGATCTCATCTCGTCCGTTCTCCTCACTCCACCGCGTACAGCTAAAGGGCATGGCCTACACGTGGTCACCGGGTATAAAATGAATTACACGTGGTCGTCGGGCTTTATGTCGTGCACCATTCCTTCATTTCTTGCTCTATAATTTCCATTGAAATAGAGACATAATTGACAACCCTAGTACCCAACTCTACAAATTAATTTTTTTACAGCTATCCCATAGATCCTAACATTTCCTATTTTTCTTATAGCTTGTCAAATTACTATAGTAGGGACTATGCTTTCTTTTATTTCTTCTCTGTATCTTTTTTCTTGAGCTTCATATTTCAAAATCCAAAGAAATTTGAAAAAAAAATGATTGGTAATATCCAATTTTTCGTTTCATTTTTTTCCTGTACATATTTCTCATTTTACCGGTTGTTCTTTGATTAGCAAAGAGTAGTCAAACCCTTGAATCAATTAAAATTTACCGTGTTTGGACAAGAGAGTTCCACATGCCAAGAGAACAATGGGTCTAGAATTTGTAGTGTGGTGGGATGGAAATGAAGGTAAATGGAAAGTATTTACAGCGTGTTCGTTTCAAAGTTTTTAAGTCTGAGGAATTCAATTATAGGGTAATTCAATTCCTAGAATTCAATTCCAAGAAATGGATTCCTTGATCAAAAAAATAGTGTTTGGCTGAGATAATTGAATTGCTAGTAATCCAAATTAATCAAATAACTTTAAATGTCCCTATTTCTTCAATCTCATCATCTCCATAGTCAAAATTACAATCAAATAATACATCAGAATGTAAAGAAGAAACTAACACCACCATCACCAGTACCACCGGCAGAAACCACCAGCAGCAACCACCACCATCACCACCAGCAGAAACCACCACCATCGCCACCAGCAGAAACCACTACCATCGTCAATACCAGTACCACCCCACCACCACCAACCACCAACATCACCACAAGTAACCAACATCACCGCCACCACCATCACCAACCTTATTCAACTTCGTCTCTCGTTATGAGTATAAACTGTAACACATATCCGATCATTAAGGGATAATTTTGACATTTTACGTTGATTCCCTGGAATTGGATTCTATTCCACTCTTCTACTGATGCAATTGAAAACTGGGTTTTGGGGGTAATTCAATTCTCCAGGAATAGGATTCCTGGCTCCCAAACTGTGTTTGGTTCAGAGAATTGGGGTGATTAGTAGGGCTGCCAACGGGTCCCATTGTACCACCCGGAACTGAAACCGGTTATTGGAGCCGGTTCCGACGGGTAATTATCGGGTCCGGGTATATATCGGTTCTCTTGAATATTTTTATAAACTCTAAAAATCCTACCGAAACATTTTATGCATAATGTCAATAACTAATGAGTTCAACTATTCCATCGCTAATACATATGTAAAGTTAAGTTGCCGTAATATAAACCACAAAAGATTGGCAGACTTGAACTTTTATAATGTTTCCAAAAAGAAGAAGAGAACATAACAAAAAATTGGCAGATTTACAAATCTATACTGTTGCCAAAAGAAAGAACTGCCTGTGCGAATCTGCGGGTCTGCTTTACAAGTATTAACAAAAAGAGAGGAGATTGCAACTTGCTGTTCTTTGGCCATGTCAAAAAGAAACTTCATTTGTATCAGCATACATCCTGTCCTGCAAGACATGCAAATGAAAATTTTCATATGAAGATAAGTAATCATTCTCAAGTACGTGCAGCCATAGAAATAAAACATTAGTCAAGGCATAACAAATGAATAATAAAAAGATTCAAAAAGTTATAAAGTAGTAATAAACTTTACTTTGCAATCATAAACTTAGTCGGACAATATTTGACGCTGCTCAGTATTGCCATCATCATTAGTTCCATCGACTTCGTCTTCTGGTAGCTGACAAATCGCATCTAAAATGGTCTTAAGGGTGGGATTATCTGAACCAAGCCCTTCATCTAACATAAGAAAATGATTAGTCACCACATGCAATACATAAAGTGATCAATATACCAACATATATATAATGGTTAATACACAAACAGTTTGAACATATAACTTACTCTCCAGCGCACTCCTTACCCAATCTTGTCTGCATATCAAAGCTTCAATTGTCTCTGGATGCATTGAAGAACGAAATTTATCTACGACTCTACCACTGGTGCTGAACACAGATTCAGAAGCCACGGAGGATGCAGGAATTGCTAAGATATCACGCGCTATCAATGCAACAATTGGATACCTTCGTTCATAAACTTTCCACCATCCCAAAACATCAAAACTGCCATCACTCAAATTAGTCATACCACTTCCTTGGCTTATGAATTTCACCGAGTTTCTCACTTTTTGTATTTCTTCTTTTATTTGAAGCATTCCATAATCAACAATAATAGCTATTACATGAGCAGAACACCGAACTTGGAACAATTCCCCATCCAAGAGCAATCCATTATTTGGCTTTAGTTTGTCAATAAGTTCACTTACCACTACCTCGTTGGTTGAAGCATTATCCAACGTAATTGAACCAATCTTCCGATCTATATTCCAATCTAACAACTTATCTGACAGCACCTTAGCAATGTTGGCTCCAGTATGCTTCCCATCAACAATGCTAAAGGATAATATTCTTTTTTGAACTCTCCATTGGTCATCAATATAATGGGCTGTCAAAGCCATATAACCTTTTTTCTGACTATTACAAGTCCACATATCAGTAGTAAGGCTTATGCAGCTCTGCACCTTACTAAAAGTCTCATACAAAAGCTTCTTTTCGTGATAATAAACCTTCATACAATCTGACTTAGCAGTCGTGCGCTTCACAAGTTTAAAGGTGGGTTGTAATGAAGCCAGCACCTTTCTGAATCCAACATACTCCACCATGGAAAAAGGAAGTTCATGCAAAATAATCATCCTTGCGATAAGGTCACGAGTTACTTCTGGAATGAACTTGAAGTCATACGCAGTTACAACACCATCTCCTACCTCAGAAACCTTCAAGAGCATCTGGTTAATTTTCCTTTGAGTTTTTTTGAATTCAGTACAACTTCTCAAATGTTTGGTCAGACTACTAGTCCCGTTTTCACTTCTCGCACCAAGTACTGCAGGACAGTGCTTGCATTTTCCGCTAACCACTACCCATCTTCATATATCATCTCAAAGTCTTTCCATGCCTCTGAAGTTCTTTTACGCTGTTGTGGAACTGGTGGAGACGTATCCATAGCCATAGTACTAGAATCACCAGCTGTAATTTCTATTTCTGGCACCACAGCAGATTCAACAATATAAGTTTGAAGTGTAATCGGATTATTGAGCTCTCAATTCTCCCAACCGAACACGCTGTAAATGATGTCTGTTCTTATATATTAACTCCTCTTTCATAAAATGGTAGAATTGACCAGTGGGAAGTTTGAAGTGTGCTGTTTGTCAATATCAGTTTTTTTGAAGTTAAAAGGTTTAAATTTTATTGAAAAAGAAAAAGAGAATACAATGTTTGTCAATATCATGGATGGTATTTTGATGGGATGCAAGTGATTCCAGATTCATTCCAGGAGCACCACTTGATGGAGTCTCGGCAAGTCAATGGCGGTACTTGATGAAAGAGAAGGTGATTACTGATTAGAGAATTGATGATTCTGCTCCAAGTGATTTGCAACTTCTTCGGTTGTGATAGGAACTTGGCGAAATGGGTGAATATCTATTGATGGAATGTTCTTCATCTTTTTCACTGTTTTTTTTTAAATCAGTTTCTTCAAGTCGGAATGAGTCAATGAAAGATTTTATGGGAATTTTGCAAAATGGATGAACGTGAATAATTCAAAAAATTGATGAAAAATGTGCTCTGTTCGGATGTTCACTTTTTGTTGTTGTTAAATGTGGGTCGAATATGGGCCATTGGTCGGACTCAGTGAAGTTCGTATTCAAGTGGTTCATCTTCTTTACCTGTTTCCCTGCTACTCTAATTTGTTTAGATCCGAATGATTTGCTAAATCAACAACCTAAAAACTCAATACCATCCATCACTCCAGAATAAAAGTAACACTGGTGGAGCTTACCCTCCTTCCCATTGGCTGGTTACCGCAACCACGCTTTCTCATTGGCTTAGACAAAAACCATTCGTATTCGTCAGATGAAATTTGGTAAAATATGGTTCGTTGATGGGGCAATATGCGGTGTAGATTGGATAGGTGGTCGATACATACCCGACGGACGGCTCTCATTATTTGTTATGTCTGACCACTAGATAACCAAGATCTATGATTGGACGGCCTAAAATTATTACATATAATTACACCGAGTTTACATGATTTTTAAAAAAATCATTGCTGTCGAATTTTTCTAAAAAGCTTACAATATTAATTTCGAGTATTTGAGATACAAATCCAAAAAAAAAAAAAAAACTATATTTATTTCGCATATTCAAAATAAAAATCAAAAACATCGAATAAACATGTTTATGGGGTAAAAAATTCATATCTTTATTTTTTGAATCATACATTGGGTAAAAAATCTAAAGACTACTATATTAATTTTAAGTATTTATGATAAAAATCCAAAAAATATTAAAAGATACTATATTAGCTCCGGATTTTATGAAAAAAATTCCAAAAACTCGAATAAACATGTTTATTAGATAAAAAAAGCATATTTATATTTTTTGGATTGTTTAAAAGGTAAAAAATTCTAAAGTTGCTACATAAACTCCGAGAAATTATGATAAGGATCTAAAAAGTAAAAAAAATATATTAAATTAATTTTGGATTCTTATGAAAACAATCCAAAAAATAGAATAGACATGTTGGGTAAAAAAAATCAGTTTTTAATTTTTTGGAGCGTTTGTAAGGTAAAAAATCTAAACAAGCCAAAAAATCTGGAAAATCTTAAGAAATAATAACATATAAAATCTAGAGGGATCTTAAAAATGTTAATGACGTTAAATTAAAAATATATTTAAAATCGTAAAAACATTCCATTAATAATAAGTCTCTAATATAACTATCCAAAAAATAACAATATTCTATATATTTTCTAAATCGTAAAGTTTGTTTTGGAAAATATACAATAATTCCAAAAATAATATTCTCTGCCAAGCCTCATCTTTTTTTGTCGCCGCTTCTCTGTTAATTTTGTTGTTGTTGTTGTTAATGGATGTTTACATTGATTATCATCAGATATATGGTGGTCGTTTTTTGTTGATCAAATGAAAAGCGCATTCGATTGGTGGCGGTTCACTGGATTGATGTTAAGTTTGCTTGAATGGTAATAACCTTCAGTTTCGATATGTGTATCGTTTGTGTATTGAAAAGATGTGATTTTTACAACTAAATGATCTACGTCTGTGTATTTGATTTTGTCAACTCATGTGATTTTACTGAACTTATGAGATTTGTTGCTTGAATAGTAATACGCTGTTGTTAAAGGGCACGATCAACGAGGGATGGACCCTCAGAAGGAGTAGTAGCTGGTAAGTTGTCCCTCAAGTTTTGAAGTAGCCAAATTAAAGTTGTATGTTAGTTTTACCTTTTACTCAGAACAACTATTTTGTTTTGAAACAGTTGAAAAATCCATATATTGAATGGGGCTAGCTATTCCAAGGGTGGGCGCTTTAGTAGCATAAGAAGATTGGCACGTGGTCACTGATCCACTACTACTTAAATTTTCGGTAAGAATTGTGCATATATAATGTTTTTGGAGTAATACTCGAAATAACTGGGTTTTTTTTTTTTTTTTTGAAACAGCATAACAGTCCATGAATGGAATAGGTCCAGATATTCTAAACGGAGCACGCTCAAGTAGGATAAGAAGATTGATGCGAGATTATTGCTCCAACCTATGGAAAGTTTTGGTTGGAACTGTGCTGTGCTGATCATTTTCAAAACTGCATTTCCTTGATTACATCTGCGCATGTTATGAACCAACTGCAATTTTTTGTTTTCTTAGTATTTTAATCTTTTAAATAGTGACTAATTTTCTATTTTGGAGTGTCTATCATATACTACAACAACAAATATAGTGTTGCGATATAAATAGTTTGATTATGGTAAGTCGTCATGTTAATCTCAACGGCATGTGTATTTGGTATTTTATTTTTCTCTAGCTAGAGTAGTGTCTGTATCAGAATTTATTTTGAATACCATTTGGATGTATTTTATATGTCTAAACTATACTCTGCTTTGAAGTTAATTTTTAGGTTCATAATGGCTATAAATGGAAAGGCTCTGCTCAACCATAATTCTGGGATCGGTTTTGATGGAACCTCAATGATAGGGTGAAAGTTCTTTAATGAAGGTAATCATTTACCTTATCACCCGCTAATATGAGTAGCTAACTAATATGAGCTTGACATTACTCTGATTGACTTCTATATCATTGCGCAGTCTATTGCTGGCGATAAAACTATTACGTTTTACCTGAGACAGATTTATACCATTTTCTTGAGAACATTTATTTTTCATTAGCATAGTTGCCGAACAAGTCACTAGAACAGATCGTCTGCTAAGCCATTTAAGCGTTCCAGCTACTTAGTTCACCCATCGTGAGATCAGTTTTATTTTCTTTACACAGGTAATATTTGTCCTTCCAGTTCCAATTTTGTATCGATCTTATGGTCAAAGTTGAAAAAATTATCACTAAATTAGAATACACGTTAACAGTACAATTTATACAAACTTATATGACACAGTTGTAAGTTATGTACTCCACATAATTTTTTCATATTCTTCATTTAATTTAACACACAAAATTGTCATCAAGTTGGTCGGATTGTGGGAATTGAAGATAGAGACTATGTTTGGCGTTCTTTGAGGTAATGCACTTGATTAGATTCAGGAGAACTGTAACACTTACACGTGCTTAGTGATGCATAATCACCACTTCTACGATAATTGATTGCAG
The DNA here is from genome assembly GCA_023531105.1 of Papaver atlanticum. Taxonomy (NCBI): domain Eukaryota; kingdom Viridiplantae; phylum Streptophyta; class Magnoliopsida; order Ranunculales; family Papaveraceae; genus Papaver; species Papaver atlanticum. The sequence continues at coordinate 1,019,454 of JAJJMB010010578.1, read as the reverse complement.
GTTTACTTTTTGGTTTATTGGTGGGAGAGCAATGTTATACGTAAGCTAGATGGGTACGTTATTTATCCTTTTATTATTGTTGTATAGGTGAGATAGACTTTCTATAATTATTATTGTTGTATAGGTGAGATAGACTTTCCATAATGGCCATGATTATACAACTCCAATCTCTATTGACCAAATAGTGGATCTTTCGATGATTATCAAGGAAAGAATAATTTTAAAGGTATATAACGGTTTAGGGAGGAAGAGCCGCAGCTCATCAAGTGTCCAATGCAACGTAAAATCAATTAGGTTGAGCACAGATAACTCCCTGACTGATGATCGAGTAGTAAATGCAGCTGCAACTGATGGAGGTAAAATGTATTACATCATATATTTAGTCGCAAATTGATCATGTAGTAAATAAATGCAACTGCTCGGTAGGTTTTCTTTCCCTCCCTCCACCGTAAATTCCCTGCAAAGTAGCATTAATAATATGTTTTAAGTTGGTCCCTTCGGAGTTCGATAACATAGTCATTTATGCTTATCCGTAGTCCTACCGTAAAAATTATTCATAATTTTTTATGGGGTTCATCAGACTCTACAAGAAAGAGAAGCTGGGTGGTTTGGAAGAAGGTTGTCTTACCTAAGTCAAGAGGGGGCATCGGTATCAAAAAGCTAAAGCTGGTAAATAAGGCTCTGCATTGTAAATGGATCTGGCGATATGGACAAGAAAAGAAAGCTCTATGGAGACGGATTGTCAGAGAGAAATTCGGAGGAAGGTATGATTCTTTTTTCCCAAATGAAACTTCGAAAGTTTGTGGGTCGTAGTCTTTGGTCTGGTATTCTAAAGCCTCAAAAGTTTGTCAAAGATAATACAATGTTGATTCTCAAGAATGGAAACAGTATTGATTTCTGGACTGATAAATGGATTGGCAATGATACATTAAAGAACAGATTTCCTAGAATTTATAAAATTTCCAGAACTAAGAAAGCTACAGTAAGAGATATGATGAATGAAGATGGTGCGTGGAATTTCAACTTTAGAAGGTCTTTACATGAGCAGGAGATGGGAGATATTGCTGAGTTGTTACAAGTTTTAGGTGTGGTTACAACTCTTTCTGATGAAATTATTGAAGATTGCAGGAAATGGCAGTTTGGTCCGGAGTTTTCAGTGGCAAACTGTTACGCTTCTCTAGACGTGGATGGCTTGCTAGTCTTCCCTCAAAAGCAGGTATGGAACCCTAGAGTACCTTTAAAAGTCGCTTTCTTTGTGTGGACAATGTGTCATGATGGTACTCCTACTCTTGAAGTTCTGTATAAAGCTGGTAGAGTTCAATCTAGTTTATGTCTTTTCTGTGGTGTTGAACAAGAATCACAAAATCATCTTTATCTTCATTGCTCTGAAACAAGGAAGCTCTAGCATTATTTCCTGGATAGTTTTAACATGTTATGGGTTTTCTCTGACACGGTAAAGCAAAATATTTATGAATGGGGAAGAAGAAAGAAGACTAAAACATTCATGTATCAATTGTGGAGCTTATTACCATTTGTCATCTGGTGGGTTATTTGGAAAGAAAGGAATTGCAGGTTATACAAGGGTTACAAGAGGAACTTTGATCAGTTAATAATTTCCATCAAGTGTACACTGTTTAGTTGGTCTGTTAACACCAAATTATTTCATGGTTATTCTTTAAGCACACTGATTTGTAATTGGGATGCCGTAGTTACCAACAGGTAACCCGGTTCTCTTTGTTTTTTTCACTATTTTTCATCTTTCTGATGAAATCCAGTCTTTTATAAAATTTGCCCTTTTGCTCTCAAAAAAATAATATATTTACAGTTCCTACGGATAAAAAAGTTAGTACGTACCCTTGCGCCTTATCCCTTTCACCGTTTTCGAACTAAATGATTTATAAATTTACTCTAAAAGGCAGATCCTACTTTAAGAATTATGACGTGCATATCCTACTGGTGGTAATAGTTTTTTGAGTAGCTTGAACTTAGCATGTTACGAATCCTGGAACAACTACTATATGTCATTTTCGGAAAAATATTTTACCAGTCAATATAAAAGAGCATTTATATCTAGCTTGGAAACCTTTTATGGAGTATTACACATGTCAAGGAAAAACTCTAGAAGAACTTCCTTGGTTGATTTGGAACTCTATCTATACAAATAAAATGCAAACTTTTATGAAAGTAATTAAGGTACCTGAATATTTATTGTTTGCTAAATGCAGAATGAAAAAAGTCAAAGATGGAGAGTTCAAGCTGCGGGTTCTAGCTGTGGGAAATTTGAAAGCTGAAAGGATCCCCATCTTTCAAAGGAGGCCGGGATTTCGTAATGTGGAGAGGGTTTATAGGTGGAAATAAAAGTTATGGGGGAACTTTTTCCATGACAAGAGCTACTTTGGATCCGGAGATCTTAACAATATGGTGATGGTGTCGAAAATGTTGGTTTTCCTTATTATTAAGCATAACCATGTTGAATTGCTTAGGAATGTTCATCTGAATCAATCGTATTTCGTTATTGCATTATCATTGTTGAGATTTAAAAAGTTTCCTATCCAACAACAAACATTCCCGTTTAATCCATTAGGCTCATTACTATCAGAAAAAAAGTATGTGACAGAATATCTCCCTTTCATGTCATTTGATAAGGAAAATCTAAACTGTGATGAAATAAGCACAAATCAGCCGTACCTTATGTTTAATCCTTCCCAAGAAAATATTTTGGTCCCGAGAAAAAATTGCATATGAAATATTATATTATGGTTACTCTGATGAATAAAATCTGAGCTTGGGATCAACTCCTTTGAAACTCTGGATACTCAGCCGAATTTTGCAAAGAAGGTGGAGCATGACTTCAGTGCAACTTGATTGCAGGTGAACCACCTGCATTAGATGTTTTTTGTGGGATTTATGCCAACTGTCAAGTATATTTTTACCTTGAGTAAATTATTTCATAAAGAGCTTGATGGATCCCCAAACAAGCATATATGTTGGTAAAATGTATGCCATGTTTATGAGCTGAAATGGTTACTATATGAAAAAATCATATATGGTTGTGTTCTATACAGGTACCACTGGAATAATCATGAATTAGTGGAACCAAACTGAAGCCGGTAAAATTCTCGAATAGCTATATCGGAAGTCTGGGTACCTGTCAGGTGTTTATCAAAATACATCGGTTTTGTATTTTTCATTTAGTTTGAACTTCTATAATTATTTTTGTTCCTTTATTAAAACTTTAATTGAAGATTAAATTTTATTTTTAAAAATACGAAAAATTAGAAAAATCCGAAGCCAATACGAAAAATACTAGAGACAATTCTTTTGTTTGTGGCCTAACAATGCTAAAAATTATCAAGGTGGTACTGGTTTCTCAATTCAAACCAAGCAAAAATTAAGTTTGTTGAGTGTTAGTTCGATTAGGATGTGAATTGTTTGTTTTCTGAAGAAAGATGTATCAGTGCATTTTCTTGATTACATCATCTTCGACTGGAAGCACTTCATATGCTTCGCATTATTCAGAGTTCGCAATCTATTTTATATTAATATCATTTTTTTAGTATCTCTAATATCAAATGTTGATACAACTATATAGTGAGTGTGATTTTTGAAGAAAAATATATCAGTGTGTTTTGCACTGATATATCTTCTTTGACGCAAATATCATGTTACAGAGCGTGGTTACGGTAACCAGCCAATGGGAGGGAGGGTAAGCTCCACCAGTGCTACTTTTATTCTGGAGTGAGGGATGGTATTGAGTTTTTAGGTTGTTGATTACATCTTCTTTGACGGGAAGTACTTTGTGTGCTTTGCACTATTTATAGCTGACAATCTATTTTATATTAAAATCGTGTTATTTTTAGTGTCTTTAATGTCAAATATCAATACAACTATGTGATTTGCCATTTAACTACAAGAAGTTGGAGCTTGGAAAATTATTTGAGTTGGCCGCTTGATTTTTAACTCAAGTATATGATTTCTGAAGGAAATTATATATGTGTATTTCCTTGATTATATCTCTTGGACGGGAAGCACTTCATATGTTTTGCATTATTTAGAGTTGGCAATCTATTTTATATTAATATCATGTTTTTTTTTTATTTTCTGTACTATCAGATATCGATACCTATATAATAAGTGTGATTTTTCATTTAACTATAAGAAGTTGGAGCCTGAAAGAGCAGTTAAGTTGGTTCATTGATTCTTAACGCAAATATATGATTTTCGAAGAAAGATATATCAAAGCATTTTCTTGATTATATCTTCTTTGACGGGAAGCACTTCATATATTGTGCACTATTTAGGGTTGGAAATCTATATTAATAGCGTTTTTTTAGTGTTTCCAATATCAGATATCGATACAACTGCATAACAAGTGTGATTTTTCATTTAACAAGTAAATGAACTACTTAATGATTTCAAAGGTTTTCTTTAAGAGGGTTTCTTAATTTCCAACACTTTAAACAATGCGTAATTGGTGAATAATTTGGTTCAACTGTTAATCTACTAAATGATAATTGATGTTTTCATTATACACTGCAGTTGTTAATTGGGACCCCTTCTTGGAGGGTGAATAATTTGTTTCCAACTGTTAATCTACTAAATGATAATTGTTGTTTTCATTATACACTGCAACTGTTAGTTGAGATCCTGATGTAATTTTATAGTGGGAAGTAAGGTTGTCGTTCACTCGGACTTGATGAGATTGATTTCAGATTTAAAAAATGAAAATACTAGAAATAAATAAAATATATACAAAATATGTCACAGGATGAAGAATTTACTGGGACTCAGGATTTCACTGTTTTTCATATTCAAGTGGTTTAGAAATTAATCCTAGGCAATTATAGCTCAAAATAAAAGAAATATTAACTCTATTCTTTGCCAAAGTAGATTTCATAAAACATTAGTTGTATATTGCAAGCATGAAGCATCAAAATTACCTAGAACGAAGCATGCGTCATCAAACAAAGTCACAAATAATTAATTGAAATCATAAATCGTTAAAAATCAGTGCAAAAAGTAAATAAAGAATTATCACAGGGATGAAAAACAGCTTCCTTCGTCGTCCCAGTGATGGGGTCTAGCTCCGCATATTGAAAACACGCTCAAAATTCATTTTTATTGCTCAAAGGGTGTTTACAAAGATGAAAATGGAGGGAAAATGATTAAACCAGGTTTGTAACACCTATTTTTGTTACAAACAGAACTGTTACAGAGAACGATAAAAACTCTCTGTCGTTGTCTCTGTAGCACAACGACTGTTCTTGTGTCTCGTATGTTCTTCGTGTTCTTGAGGTGCAGCAGCAACAGAAACGTCTCTGCAACCTCTGATTTCTTCTCTGCAGCTCAACAATCACCCCTAACTCTCTATAACCCCTTATCCGACTTCAGGCAACTCTATTTATACTCACAGGACCCATATATCTCGCTATAAATGCAAATAATCTTCCCAAATCTTCTCATTAACTCTCGGGAATAATTCCATTTTTTCTCTCTCTCCTACATGCGCCTGTAGGTGTCTAGCACACTCCAAATCAATGCAACACGACTCAAAAGACATTGAACATGCTGCTTCCATAAGATTTCTTCCCAAAATAATCAACCAAAAGCCCGAGATATCCTCAAGATACGTACCTTCCTCTGTTTTGCTTAATCTCATGGAAATCTTCTTTATATTCAAATTCAAGACACGTACCTTCCATGTTTAGATAAAACAGGGTCAAAGCAATCCAAACACGGCAATAAATCCGATGAAATCTCTTCACAAATCGATCCAAAATATTCTACACGAACTGAAAATTCAAACTGAATTTTCCCGCCCAAAACTGTTTCGCGTGAAGAAGATGAAGGTTCCCCTTATCCTCGGCTGGGGTGCGAGTAGCAGTTGGTTGAAAATAGTAAAAAGGGTGCCCCTTATCAACTGGGCGCCCCTTATCCAAAATGTGGGTGCGAGCTGAATTTTCCAAAAATGTTTATTGCTAAATAATACCTGCAAACAAGTTTATTAGTGATAAAATGAGTCCCAGCTAATGTAGTTATGGGTGAAAATGCGTCGCACTTACGTGCTTATCAGATCCTTCTTGGACGGGTGCAGGCCGAAGCCCCGCCTCACAAATTGGGGATCAATTCATATCGTACCCGGTATGTAACACTGGTTAAATACTAAAAAAAGTATAATTATGCTTTAGTATTTATAGTTTAAACTATTTTACTTTTGAGATTAAGTAGACTATTTATTTTAGTTTATTTTTAGAATTGATTATTGTTTTGTTAGATGGTTTGAAATTAGTTTTCAAACTATGTGAGATCTTTGGATTATAATAGTGTTATACATTTGATTATTAGAAAATTTTAACTGTTAATTGCCAATTTGCTGGATAGTAATTCTATAATAGCTTATTAGAACTCTCATAGGGACGGGTGCGGGGCAAAGCCCCGCATCAGTGGACATGACCAACGGTGTAATAAATTCCAATAGTCCCGGTGCGTAGCACGGGTTTCAAACTAGTCTAATGAATTTCTTGAATAAGTTTGAACGGGAGATATGTTTGTTAGGCTGTATATGAAGTAAGTTTGTTATCAATCTGTTTGATAATGTAGGCACCATAATCAACTCAGTGGTTACGGTGGTGTTAGTGGTGAAGAAAAATACGGAGGTGGTGGTAATGTGGTCGCTGGTTACGCCGGAGATGGTGGGGAAGGAAGAGAGAGTATTTAGATTTTGGTTAATATCTCATTCGAAGATTCCAACTCAAAATTAAAGTGAAAATAGGGAGGGGCAACTTAGATATTTCCATGTGTCCGGACCAAAATATTTTTGGACACCGAACAAATCCAATCTTTTTGTGTCAAATTGGAAAAAAAAGTCATTCTTCACATTGACACAAAATCACCATATATAGGGTCCTCCCTCGCTTCGCTCAGCCCAATTAGGGCAAGGCATTAAAAATCAGGTTTGCCACACCCTGCTTTTTGGATATACATAGAGCCACGAGAAAAAGCGGCAGTGTATAATTTATAACCTAACCAAAAACTAGTAAGAAATCACATATTATGCACATCTACCCTCCTTTAAAATGGTAAGTCATATGAGCTCACACGTCGCACGGTGAGTGTGACACCCCCCTCAAATTAAATTAGATAAAAGCTTTGGGCATTAGTAAACATGGAGAGGACACTTGGATGGACTCTATTGGTCGAGATATTAAAACATGAATTATACTTTGTTTACACCCTGTATTTAACTGGCAGTTTGTAACACCGTTGGCCAAAACGTGGGTATACAATACTTATGTGTGAATTTACACCTAACTAATTACTTACACTTGGTTTACACCAAATACTTCACTGGACGTTACTCACGTCCGTTAGGTATACAGTACATCCATAAAGAACCTAACGCTTTCCTTCTGCCATACTTTTCTTCTTCTTCTGCAACAAATCCCTACCATACTTTTGTTCTCCGAAAAAACCCATGATCTGATTGAGATCGAGATGGAATTGAGTGTTACCACTGCTCAACAGATGGAGATTGGAAGGGGATCTGAGATTGATGTTGAGAGATGAAATAAAACGCAGAGAGATGATGAGAAATAAGAGAAAACCATGGGAAATTGAGATGATAATGGAGATTGAAGATGGGTATTGTTTCTGCTACCTTGATTTGGTGTTGTCACTGCAGGGAAAGAACAGTTAGGGACCTTCGGCGCGCCAGTCTTTTATATTTAGTCGTGTTTCATTTAGTTCGGTTGATATTCTACATGATGTGAATCAGTATCGAAACATGAAAATGGTGTAAATTCTGTTAGAGACGGTAGTAAAAAGGGTCATCAAAATTAAGAAAAAACTATCCTTTCTTTTTTAAACATGAACATTGTACTCTTTCTATACATTATCTACACTTAATATATAATAAATTTTGGCGAGTTCATTTTGAGTAGCTGTTAAAGCCACGAACTGCAGTAGCAGCACGATGAATTTTTGTGATCTCATCAATCATCACTCATGCCATCATCACTTATGCCGCTTGTGTGCCTTCGGTGCATGACCTTTTGGATTTGGCCGCACGTCCCAATGCTTTCGGCTTTGGGGCGTCAAAATCCTTTCAACTAGTGGGATATCCTAGATAACGTGGATCAAATCCCACTTTGGGTTGTTGCAGTTGCACTCAGCTATCCGTATATTCCTAAATAACTAAATCTTTGTAGAATTTTGATAACCAAATGTGTTTGCAAACTGAATCTTCGTATTGGCAGAATGGATGTGCTCTAGCCTAAGTTTTCTATATTCTGTGCTTCTCGATCTAAACTCCAGATAACATCTGATCGAATGATTGATTAGTATGAGTACAGTTGGCGTAGAACACTCAAAATCGAAATGCAACTACAAAAGATTAACAAAATAAACATTTTATTATGTTAATTACCGTTTCTCAGACTCCAGCTAGTTTTCAACATAAACACATACACTAATTGCAGCAGAATTGGAGGCTGAGTTTAATATGAACAATTGATATATAAAATTCATTTCAATGTCGATCCCTAAAAAAATAGCAAGGAATTAGAGTGGAAACGAAAGTAGTCTTCCTGATTACTGTACCATACCAGTCGTTATTCAATACTAAAACACTGGGAGAAAGAGAGTTATGATGATTACTGTATAGACAGTTTAAAGGGCGTTGCATTTTTTCAAGCTGTGGGGGAAGAGGAAGTGCCTATTATTCAGCGATTGATCTGCAAAGCTTTCATTTCAGATATTACAATTTACAATATAAGTAGGTAGATTGGAATTTATTTTACGCTCACTTGGATATACGATGGTGACGGAAAAAATTAGATGCCTAGTCTAACCGTAAAAGGTCACTTGTTAAGAACATACAAATATTGAACTCATAGTAAAACCAAGTGTTCACCCATGTTTCCAACTCCAACAACACATCTTGAAGTCCACCAAAGCTTTAGGAATACAATCAATTGAATGTAAAAACACAAAGAAACGTTTTACTTAAATTGCAAACAGGACTTAACACACAAAAATTGACTTTGATTGTGGCTTTTGTAGATATAAGTCTGCATTTAACTTCGTTGCACTTGCCAGTGGACACCATATATGATGTTTTTATCGTCCATTTTGACGTCTTCAGACCAATTCCACTTGCACCAGCACAAAGAAGATCAAGTTAATAGTCCGGGAAAAGGAAATAACAACAACAAAGCAATAAATAAAAAGGAAAAAAAAAAAAAAAAAAAAACAAAGCAAAAATCATAGAGAGATTACAGTTTCACTTGAAAGACAACCAATTCAACCCGGCTTTCATGCAAACGGATGCTTGCAGAATAATTGCATTTTCCCTTCTTAGTTAAGTCACCATATTGATAGTTAGTGGAGAGTCCACTACTACGAAGAACTGTAGAAAAATATTTAAACTTGATAGATGAAATATAGAGACGGATATCCATAAACTTATAGATCTAGCTTCTGCAATTTTAGCAGGATTCAGTCCTCATTTTGGGCCATGGTACAATGCTTAAGTATGAAATTTTAACACCACCCTCGATCACTTCAATTCACCATTATCTTTGCATCTTTCATAACTGTCAACAACAATATAATTGTTCTTTGGATAACCGTCAGTAACAACACTGGAAGACATGAGAAAATGAACATGTCACATAATATTCCTAGTATTGGTAGTTAAAGCAACAGTAAATACTAAAAATCCATGCTCATACAACAAAGATTCAAAGTATAGAAATGATATCCATTTCTTTTACAGTTGTCTACTCCTGTATAGAAACGAATTAAATGTCTATCAGAGACTTAACGGGATAGAAAAGTAGAACAATGTCTACATAATACATGAATACTCAACATAGATTTGAGATAGAGTTATTAGATAATTAGATTACATTACACCTTGATGTGATAATCATGCAGAAATTGTATGTTTTCACTGCAGAACAGTAAAAAAAAATCGTTCCAAAAAGAGAAAAACATGTAATGTATGTCTTACACGATTTTTGAATCTGACTTTTCAACGAAATTATTTTGCCTATTTTAGTGCTGCTCAAACATACACCCCAACTCTGCCAGTCGGCCCTTCTACCAATGATTTGAAAAATGGGAAATGAACGACCCAATCAGTAATTGAAACTTAAACTTGATCAATGAAATAGTGCAGATACAATACAATGCTTATGACCAAAAAAAGAATCAAATGTGACTGATATTTATGAATTTAGACAAGTTTCTGCAATTTCCATAGACTTCCAAAATATGTCTAGTAAAATACGATTAAAGAAATAAACCGTACAAATGTAAGCAGGAAATTTAAGCCGCCTTCACCATTTACATTGTTACATTCACCATTATCTTTGCATATTCCAAAACTGTCAGCGACAACCTTAAGACATGAGCAAATGAAGATGAAAAATATTCTTTGGATTAATAGCAACAACAAAAACCTGTAATGACCCATCCCTCCACCGATACTGTCCCAACTTAGCCATTGCGGTTATCCGGCGGTGTGGGGTTTTCAGCGGACATCACTGCGGTTATCCAGCAGCAGCTTCCCGGGAGGTCACCCATCCACGGATTTCTCCCGCCCGAGCACGCTTAACTGCATAGTTTTCTGCCAACTCTGCAGCCAATTGTGCTGAAAAGGCCTCGGTATAATGTAGACGTTCCTTGCCTCTTGTGAGACTAGTATCTAGATCAACGGCCTAGCATACTCTCCCATCCGAGCACAAGCGACCCATCCCTAGTTGTATCCCAACTAACACCGATATTGTTTCCACTTACCCACTGCAGATATCCAGCAGTGTGGGATTTTTAACGGCCCTACTGCGGTCATCCAGCAGTAGCTTCCCGAGAGGTCACCCATCATGTGACTACTCCCGGCCGAGCACGCTTAACTGAGAAGTTTTTTCCCACAACTCAATCAAGTATACCCATCAGGCCTCGGTGTAATGTAGACGTTCCTTGTCTCCCGTGAGAGCAGTATCTGGCATAATCGCCCAGCATACTCCCCCACCCGAGCACAAGCAAACGACCCCTAGTTGTATCCCAACTACTTTCGGCCGATATTGTCCTCACTTAGCCACTGCGGTTATCCGGCAGTGTGGGGTTTTCAACGGGCATCGCTGCGGTCTTCCAACAACAACTTCCAGGGAGGTCGCCCATCCCAGGATTGCTCCCGCCCGAGCACGCTTAACTGCAGAGTGTTCTGCCAACTCTGGAGCCAATTATGCTGAAAAGGCCTCGGTGTTAGGAAAAGACAAATAATTACTTATATTCCATTCGGCCAACCACTGCCGAAGATCGGGGGTATTACAATACCACAACCTTATATTGGAGCCGTCCTCGGCTCCAGAATATATTCGCAAGCCCAGATCTCCGACGTTCCCTACCCCTCATGAGAAGCACCTGGACCAACCCCCATCCAGCGTACCTTCCCACCTTCGGCAGGTGACCCGTCGTCGGCTTTGATACCATTTGTAATAACCCGACCCTCCACCGATATTGTCCTCACTTAGCCACTGCGGTTATCCGGCAGTTTCAACGGGCATCTCTACGGTCTTCCAGCAGCAACTTCCCGGGAGGTCACCCATCCCAGGATTTCTCCCGCTCGAGCACGCTTAACTGCAGAGTTTTCTGCCAACTCTGGAGCCAATTGTGCTGAAAAGGCCTCGGTGTTAGGAAAGGACAAATCATTACTTATATTCTATTCGGCCAACCACTGCCGAAGATCGGGGTATTACAAAACCCATGCCCAATGAACAACAAATCAGAATAGCCGAAATAAAAATATTTTTGTTGTCAACAAAATTACTACGATGAAGGCTACCATTTGTAGACATCTACTTCATTTTTCAACTGTCTACGATAAAGTCAACAATTGAAAATATGCATTTACTCTTTCAGTGGTCTGCTCATACATAAAGAAAAAATAAATGTGTATTAGGGAATTGACAGGACACTCAATGCTCGGTGAGAAAAATTGGATGTTTTCACCATTGACCATGACATCCTGCAATTGAAAAACCAAAAAGATGTTAAATTCATTAGATTCCTTAATTAATGAACACCAATCATTCGTACATAAAGTTTCTAAAAACCATCAATCACCCAGGATGAGAAACTTGTTAGATATACTATCAATTTAATAATACAAAATTCAAAATGAAATAGCATCCACATACAAAAATAAGATTAATTAGGGAGTGATGAAACTCACACAAAAAAAATCGGAAGAAGGACTCTCGTCACTCACCCAACTCCAGCGACGTCACCAACTCTATGGAATAAAAAGATGTACCATTCAAATTTACAGTGAACAACTAAGAGGAACTTTTGTACCAAAGACACCTTACAATTTTTGGTCGAAACTTGGCCCTGCAAAACATCGTCAACTTTATTTCTATCATTTTCTCAATCTACAATAACAAAATATAATGATAGGGAGAGACGAAGATAATACCTGAAAAAATCATGAGCCATAATGAAGAACTATCACACAGAGCGAGAGGGAGATTTGTGAAACAGTTTCGATGATCAATGAAAGAGTTACTTGTCGAAGGAATAGGTCAGTTTGGGCAGTTTTAAAAACTACTTGTATGAAAGACACGTATGGAAAAAGGGTGGAAAAGGTAGAGGCTGCGACACATATGAGAAATTTGAATCGCCTGCAGTTTCAACTTTAATTGAATACGGATTCCACTCAAAGGAGCAATCAAGATTTCTTTTAAAAGGTAAAAGGAACGGTAGATGAACTCACAATTCATCCTGACCCCTAGTTGTGTTTCCAGAATCCATCCCGGCCAGTCTTTGTCTCCTCCAAAAAGGAAACCGTGTCATAGTTTATTGATATGCATAATTTTTATTTTGTTGTGATATAGAGAAAGAAAGAAGGAGACACAAAATAGAGGAGAGGAAAAGAGAGAGAAATTCTTATTAATGTGTACAATAGACAAACATTAGAGCCTCTATTTACAGGGTTAGACACAAGGACATCCTAGTAAAGATTCACCCTAGATATTCTTAACATAATTACACGTTTATTACACTCCCCCTGATGACATTGTGTCTAAGTTAATTGCCTCGTTAAAACCTTGTCAGGAAATTCCAAAAGGACAAAACCTGATTGAAGGGAAAAGAGTACAACTGACAAAACTTAGAAAAGATTTGGACATACAAATGTTGCCCTATTAAAACCTTGACAAGGAAAACGCAGTGGGAAAAACCTTGATGAAGGAAAAAGAGTATAACGCGATAAGTCCAATAAAATGCACCTTATGTGATGGTGCTCCCCCTGATGAGTACTTCAGTAAATTCTTGGCTTGCAAATCTTTGAGTCGAGACTTCCCAATTTCGATGAACGATTTTTTGAATGCAGATGATTGTAGTGTTTTCATGAAGATATCAGATAGTTGATGAAGTCTTCTTTTGCACAAGCAGTATTGTCTTCGATTAATACTTTTGCAGAGTCTACATTCTTCTTCAACATATTGAGAACTTGTGTCATGGATTGCTAGCTTCCCGAGATGATTTGCAGAAGTTGTTGATGTAGTTTCTTCAACAAAGTGTCAAGATATAGATAAATTACCATAAGTGAAGAAAACTATATTTGTAGTCATACCGTATATGGATCAGAATGACATCCAAATTCACGAGGGCTTGCTATGTTGATTTGGTCAAACAAAATGACCTAGTTAATGGTGAGAATCCACCAAATAACCTAATTTATACAACTCCCCCTTGGATGACCACCATGTTGAACTAAATTGCCTCACTAAAACCTTTCCAGTAAAACCCAATGGGAAAAAATTTGGACGAAGAAAAAAGAGCACAGATATCAACATTTTGAAAGAAAAATAAACGTCAACAAGATGTTGCCTCGTTAAAACCTTGTCAGGAAAACCACATGGGGCAAAACCTGAAACGAAGGGAAAAGAGTACAACTTTCGACGTAAATATGGATGCTAATTAACTCAACTATATGAGTGTTTATACAAACAAGCACCGAAATCATAACTATGGTCTATATTATAGACAAGTTTTAAGCAAGCATAATATTTTAACTGCAGATTTGAGAAAAATAATATTTATGCTGCTAAAGCATGGATTTTTGTGTTTTTAAGGACTCCTCAAGAGACCCATAAAGTTGATAGCATCAACTAATTAATCCGGATTCTTGGTTTTACACCAAATTTTAAAAACACATAGAGGATTGTTCAAACTGACATAATCGAGTCAGGTGGCTGTCATAAAATTTGGATATGTTCCCAACCACGTTTCTTGTGTAAATGTAATACGAGTCCTTCAAGGACCACCACGCCAAAAGCATCATACATGGAGAACAAAAATTTATTGAATCAATCCTAGTGTCTGAGATAAATAGAACCCTCAAATCGTTTTTACAACGAAGAAATTTCTCGTATAAAGACGCAATATGACTACACCAACCTGTAATTAATAGGCTTGGCATGTTTATGGTGTTAAGTTTGGATCCAAAATTGCATCAATCGAGAAAATAATCCAACCTAACTTGGATTGTATGCCAACCAATCACATAAGTCGATATTTCTCCGCAGATGGGTTAACAACCACCATCTTTTATTATTTCAGTAGCTACCGTGAATAATCGACAATCATATTAGCTTACTATTATCTCACATAATTCTCAAATGCATGCATTTATTGAAAAATTCAATCAATTTTGGGTACCAGCGCCCGCGGGCATTATAATCTTCTCATCTTCAAGTGAGAAGATATTATATTTGAGAATGTAAGTTTGGTACACTCAATTGGAGCACTACCTGTAGCCTCTTATAGAACGCTACTTATCTTCTAGATGTGACTGGATTTCCTCTTAAGAGGCAAAGCTTATATAAAAGCAAAATGAGAAATTTCACGCCGATCATATAATGATAGCCTTAATCGGTTTTAGTGATGAGAGAAAAATTGATATAACTTTTAAGTTAATGAACACCAACGTCCGGTAGTGTATAGTTTCCCCCTGATTATGGCGGAAATTATTTTATCTCATATACGAAAACAAGTTTCATTCATAAAATATTATCCGATTAATTCGAGACATATAATTATTATAAAATATGTCTTTCGACATTAAAAAAATGTTATCTTAATAGATATATATATATACATACATATTTAACATCAACCATGGATTATGTTTGGAACCCAAAATTAATTGGTACAAGAACATATATACGCGAACTCTCCAAAAAAATAAAATTATGGACACTTATGTTAGCAAAATAAATTTATAGAAAGATCAATTAAGTCGCTTTAAGGACTAATTATATAGGCTAACAAGCCAGGTGCGCACTCCTTGATCTTTAGTGTCCAATTCCAACTATAAGTGGAAAAACTTCAAATTTTGGAGAATAATACAAGGAAGAGAACTAAAAATTGCTAAATATCCCTCAGGAATGCGGCAATTCTCCATCTCATTGATGTTTGCAATTGTGAATACATGATAAAAACATCTCATCCTTCTAGGATTTACAGAGAAACCAGTTTCAATTGGTTTATATGATTCTTTTTAAGAAAATAAAGAAATCAGTGTCATTATCAATATTGAAAGAACAAAATCCATTATTGGTTGAAAAATTCACTCTTTATTGGAAAAAAAAATGAGAGTATGCCAATTTATTTTCTCCCATCTTATAAAAATGATGGAGAAAAACCAATACCGATTGTTCTATAAGGCACGCCAAAATTGCATCGACAAAAAGGAAAAAAAAAATGTCGCGTATGGAAAATCCATTTTTTTTTTGAGTTTGGTTTTCAAATCACATGATCTTCATCGAATGGACGAAGTGTAAAGACCCTCAATCTCGTCAACGCTATTAGACTAGTCAAGAGACAATTTAGCCGATAATGACTCGATTAGTTAATATAGATTTTAATTAATAGAAATTAATATAACAACGATCTAGATACGAAACTAGTATCACTAGATAGATCTCGAAAAGTTATGCGAAATGGACTACTCGAGCGTGCCAAGCGGATACCAGACGAAGAAATAATCATCAGATACTTTTGAAGGGCAAAATGATCTTTCTACTTTAAACCGACCTGGCTGCCCTTATCAATTTTCTGGGTGCCTTTGTAAGTTTTGGTCGGCCTTATCCCCAACCCAATTGAAGATAAAATTCATTCTCTTATCTTCTTTCTCTTTCTTCTTTTTCTTCTTTCTTCTTATTTCTTCTTCTCATCTGTTCGAAATTTAGTGACAAAAATTGAGTTTTGAGATCATGAAGTTCAGGGAAAGATCAAGGCGTGACTGTTGGTAGTGTTTTGGATGTCGATTTGTTGTGAAAAGGAGAAGAAGTGATATTCAGAGAGAATCAGGAGGTTAGGGCTTGAATTTGAGTTTTAGCCATGGAAGAATTGAGTATTTGAGGATGGATTTAAGTGGTTCTTGATGAAGAGCAGAAGGGTTGAGGTTTAATTAAAGTTCTGAAGTCGTTTTGGAGATGATCAGAGAATTAGGGTTTCTGAAGTTGAGTTCGAATTCGATTGAGGATAAATAAGAAGAAGTTAGAAGATGGGTTTATTCTTAATTGGTGTTTGATGGAAGTTGTGGGGTTGTTCTGAAGATTGATTAAGAAATTGCAGAATTAGGGTTCCTCTGTAAATCAATAATGGTGATGAAGATTGTTGGGTGCTTATAGTTTAAGATGAGAGTTCAATTGAGGCAAAGGAAGGAAGAATTCGACCTCAGTTGCCTGAGAGACACTGATTTGAGGTAATTGCTCTTATTAGTAAAATCAGTTCAATTTCAATTTTGGGTTTATAAGTCTTTCCATGAATTGTGAATGAAGTTTGATGTGGTATGAATATGTTTATAGATGTGATAAGGTTTAGGTTGTGTTGGTTGTTAAGAAGATGATATGTGTTAGAATTATGCAGGGGTTGAGCTTTATGAACAGAAATGGGTATGATGAATGGAGTTGAAGTTGTAATTAGATTTTATGCAGAATCACATTCACAGGGGATTTATATTGTCTTGAGATGAAGTTGTGGATGGAGTTACAGATAATAGTAAAAATGTGTACATGAATGAATCAATAAGTGTGGTGTTGAGCTAAATTTCAAATGATGGTGTTATAATGAGATTGAGTTTGAGGTTTAAATGTGGAATTGGGTTTGGTTCAG
The DNA here is from genome assembly GCA_023531105.1 of Papaver atlanticum. NCBI lineage: Eukaryota > Viridiplantae > Streptophyta > Magnoliopsida > Ranunculales > Papaveraceae > Papaver > Papaver atlanticum. The sequence continues at coordinate 1,002,270 of JAJJMB010010578.1, read as the reverse complement.
TTGATAATGGAATTGTAAGGATTATGTTGGTTGGCTGATGCAGTGAAGAACAAGTGGTGACTTAATAAGTTACAGAACTTTGAAGATGGTTGTAGAATTGAATGGGTAGTAAGGATTGTAGTTGTATGTGTGAAGTGGCTGCAATCTGTAATGTTGTTGAGTTTAAGTCACAATGGTTGTGGCTGAGATGAATTGAACAGAATGGAGATGGTGGTATGCAGTGACAGTGACAGTGGTGTTGTAGTGAATGGGCAAACCAAATTACAGTTGGTGATGATGAAGTTGTGGTGAAGTCATAGTGGTGGTGGAGTAGAGTTTAGCTGTGGTGATGCTGTAATATGCAGGGAAGAGTCAGGGTGGTAATGAGTTTGTGAAAATGATGGAATGAGAACTAATTGAGAATCTGATGTCACGTAACTGAGTTATAGGAATAAAGGTTAAATGAGTGTGATGAGTTGAATCTCTTTAGTGATGCCTAGAGCTGCAATTGCAGGTAATCAAGTTATTGTTTATAAATGAAATTCATTGTTGTTTTGTATTTGAATTGAAGTTGAATTGTTAATCAAGAAGTTGAGAATATAAGATTAGAGTTGAAGTTTGTCTGAAATAGAAGTATGCCTGTTAGTCATCCCAGTCAGTTGTCTGACTTAGCTGACTCAGTTAATCTGACTGAGTTGAATCGTTTTGACTCAACGAGTTTCCCTTCTTGACCTGAGTTGACTCACCGAGTTAACCCTTTGACCCAGTGAATCTTGACCGAGTTGGATCGTTTGACTGGACCTAGACTTAGACGTTGACTGTTAGTTGACTCCTTCTAACTAAACGTTGACCGTTAGTGACAGTTAGTTGACCAGTTAGACCAGGCTCAGGAATTAATGGACTTGTTTGATGGACTTGGGCTTAGAACCATTAGATAGACTTGTATGATTCTTGTGTAAGCCATTTTGGCTAGATTCTTAGAGTTCTTGTGTGATTAACAGTTAGTCTTTATTAACAACGATCGATTTAAAGGATGAACCTGTGGATCGTGGATCTCGAGGTAGGCGTGGCTTGTCATCAAAAGAGGTGGGAATTTACATTAACTCTTTTGTAACCATTGTTATTTCTTTTACAAAAGTTTATGTTTAACAAACTCCTGCATTGTCTGGTTGTGCTTTCCTTGCATTGTTTCATTTTATATTCCGAAAGTTCTGTTATTTCTTTTAATCTTTCCATGGTTTGGAACGGAATTGTAATGCTTTGTTTGTCTTCATGAATGTTTGGAAATAAGAATTTCCATCTGTGGTATATAGGATACGCTCCTTCTTTTATACTTTTATCCACATCTGGGTGTGTAATTGTCACCCAAATTATCTAGGTGTGTAATTGTCATCAATATTACGGGTGTGTACAGTCACCCACAGACTATCTAGGTGTGTAATTGTCACCAATACCCCGGTGTGTAAATGTCACCACAGAAATAATTATTTGCAAGGAGTTAGTTCCATATACATGTTGTTAGTTTAGTGTGTTGGTTGTCTTTTATTATTTGGGGAAAACATGGATTGTTTTCCAAATCATGCCGATGTTTACTTAAAAGTTAAATGTTATTCCTACTGGGCACCCCTTTTAGGGATGATGTGCTCACCCATTCCCACTTTCAGTTTCAGAGATAGATCAAGATGTGCACGTGGCGAAGAAAGCTTCAAGGAGTTAGTTACGTTAGTTAGTTAGCTTCGGCTATATTTATTTTGTGTTTATATTCTACTTGTAAATCAACACACTATTGAAGATGTATCATTTGAGAGGAGTTCTTATATTTATTTCAGAGCGGGTTTAGATTTGGGTTAATCTTTATTTTAGAACTTCGGAATTATTTCTTAAATAGAAGATTTAGATCCTTAGTGCCTCAATTTATAGTTAATCTTTGGATTAGTCAGCTGCTAGCTTTGGGGGCGCTACACGAAGATACCAAAATTAATTGGCCGTAGGTTTTCCAACCATGCATGTAATTAATTACCGTAAAAGTAATCAAATTACGATAACACCGATTTTTGGTGATTACAGTTCATTAGAAGAATTAAAACTATAAACCATCTTTTGATGGATTTTTTTTTCTCTCTATAAAAAAAGATTAGAGAAAAAAAAAAGAATATCAATTTTGTGATTGACGATGGTATCTCGTAATAGAAACCACTACTCCTTGATATCTCATATTCTTAAGATCGACGAAAATTATAAGATCGAGATTTCTTGTCAGGAAAATAGAAATCCATTGTGATGTAAAGACTAACAAATATAGCCTTGAGCCTTTAAAGAAAATTCGTACTTAGTGCACAACCATCAATAATGGATGTTATACCTTCAAGGTAATAATAGATGGAATTCTGAAGATAAACCATTACATGTTTTGTGCCGTGCAAAGAGGAAATATCCATGAATATATATGCACCAGAGAAAAATAAAAATAAAAACTCGAATTATATTAATTACTTATCAAAGTAAAGCATATAACACGGTTAACATAAATTAAAAAAATAATCAAACAAAGTATTTCTGTTTGTTATTACCACATATACGACTGAAAAGTGATTCTGATCACTTTTAGTATCTCTCCTCGTTTGATGCCACTGCCAATACACCATGGTCTAATGATAAGTGCGTCAATTGCTGACCAATTGTATTAAACCCAATCATCGCCAAAGAATCAACTCATGCAAAAGAAGACAAACAAAAATCAGTAGTGGAATAAGGATTCCAACACTTAGGAACCAGGTACATGAACAAAACTAAAAACAAAATAGAGGTGATCAAGCCAATTATATTAAATACAAATAACTTCGTAAAGAAAATGTAAAGATTGTAAATCTATGATGCAATAGCAGTTCTGCATCTTTAAGGAAACCGCCTTATTCAATAACCCGATCTGAACCAAGCTCAGTATTAAGGCTTGCTGATAACGTGTTGTGATATAGAGAAAGAAAGAAGGAGACACGAAATAGAGGAGAAGAAAAGAGAGAGAAATTCTTATTAATGTGTACAATAGACAAACATTAGAGCCTCTATTTATAGGGTTAGACACAAGGACATCCTAGTAATAAACGAGATTCACCCTAGATATTCTTAACATAATTACACGTTTATAACATATTTTTGTGTAAGTTTGTTACATCAAAGATAGCTTGCTGTGCTCAAGAGCCGTCTAATGGAATAAGGCTTTGCACAGTTGCAACAAACTATTGCTTTGACTGAGATGTAAGTGCGTTGAGTTACAGTATTGTGATTTTATGTGGAAGCTCTTCAGCTTTTTTGGTATCAGTAGAGTTAACTAAACTGCTTGCTACTTTCGACCAGTATTTGGACTGAATTAAGTGAGAGTATGCGACTACAAATTTAGTTAGTATTGAAAAAAAATCATACCAAACTAGATAATCTCAATCACCTTAATCTTCGCGAGAGTATGGAACTACATTTTTAAAATGGAACACCGAGATTAAGCCTCTTGATAACGTATCTAACTAGTCAGTTATGTGACTACCAAGGATACCTTTTTTATTTATTTATTTGCACTTTAAGGGTATATTAGCTTGAGACTAAATTTTTTGTGACCCTGTTATAATCAGATGATGTTGGTGTTGTGTAAATTTTTTGTATGCTTTGAACGCAACCTCCCTAGGCGCAAGGGATCCACGAGCTTACTTTGCAGTTATGTGGGTTATAATTATCCCGGTACTATATGATCTTTAATGGGCCTCTCTTTGTTGGTGCAGTGGTTGTAGTATGTACATCACCCTGTGTGGGGATAAATCAATCAATGAGCTCAGTCGTCACATACACCATTCTGGAATTGAGCAACCACCTGTCGTGGCCGTTCTTACTGGACTATGTTAAAAAGGACCAAGGTATAACCTATAATTGTCTCATATTCAATTACCGTGTATCTGTTTTTAGATCATGTTATGAACACCGAACACCGTGGGAAGGATGCTCCATCGGTACCCCACCAATACGACCAAAATATATTTTAAACATGACACTCCTGAAGTAACTCATATAAGAGATGGATGAGTGCTTATTTGTTGGGAGTCTCAAAATTACAGAGTCTCGCTATTTTAGGAACCTCATCATTGGTCCCCGAAATTGGGTTCCAGTTTGTTTGTGTAAGTAGTTTGAAATTTGCGTCTTTTGTTTCTTTTTGTTTGCAGTGATGTTCATGAGATAGAGCAGGAATTGATGATGCCGGATATGTGACAAGTGGGTTTTGAATGAAGCAGCTTGAAGAAGATGGTGAGTTTATGGTTGTTTGTCAGCAAAAGAGAGCAAAGTATTGAAGCCCTGTTACATAATGAAATTGATTGAATTAGGTGAATGTTTAGGAATTGCAGGCAAGTGAAGAATAGAAAGGCCGGAAGTGGCTGAAAATTCATCAGATTACAGCCGATAATCTAACGACATTCTGGTCAGACAAGTAGACTCAGCGACTCGGATACCTTCAACTCAGACCAGTCACCCGTGTTAGACCTCTGACTCAATAGCTGACTTGACCCCTTTGACCTTTCGTCTGCCGTTATCTTGACTGCTGACTATAACGGACCGTGACGGAATATTCTGTCAGATGAGTAGAATCTCAGGTGTCCGACAGTGGCTTTTTCGGCAAGATTCCGGTGATCCTATAGATTTTCCGGCGACCCGAACATACATAATTTTGTGTAAGTTTTTCTCATGGGTTTGAAGACATAGATTTGGAAATTGGATGAAAATTTGGATTTGGAATTAGACTCAATTTTGAAATGTGGACTTATTCTATTCCTTGGAGGATTGGGGAGCAATTGAAGCCTATAAATACAGAGGTTCTCTACAACACACCAAAATCAGAAAAACATCATGACGGGCAAAGCGAAGCCGCGCGACACCAAATCAAAAACGCATAGGACGGGGCGAGGCGAGACGAAGCCGAGCCACATCAAATCAGAAATCCTAAGCACGCATTCGCCTCGCCACACCAAATCAAAAATCAGCGACGGAGCGAGGCGAAGCCGAGCCACACCAAATCAAAAATCCTAAGCATACATCGGGACGGGGCAAGGCGAAACCGAGCCACACCAAACCAAAAATGCATCACGACGCGGTGGTCCGCGACACCAAACCAAAAATATGGTTAAAAGATCAAAAAAATGATGGTGGATAGTTTTCAAGTCCGTCCGGTGCGTAGCACAAGCAAAAAATCTAGTTAGTTGGTAAACTTGTGTGACACAAAAGATTTAGTAACTATATCAACATATCTGGGAAGGATCATCAAGTTGCACGATCAAGAAATTGCAAAGATAAAGGAGACTCACTAAGATAACATACTTCCCATAAAATGTGAATATCATTTGACATCAAAAAATTTCAGAACAATGATACAGCAATAAGAATTTTTCTTTTTCTTCCAAAACTAGTGAATCTCTATAGACGTCCTTTTTCTCCTTAATAGCTGTTTCTCCATGATGGTAAACTACTTATATAAAGCGGGCAATTCCATCTTCTTCACAACAATTTACCTATCTAGGCTCTCCATCACAGTTATCAACCTCCTCATACCTTAGCAACTTTTCTTTGTTCAATCTGGCCTGTCAAAGGACACTGCATCTCTGTATAACTGATTGGAACCATTGTTGCTCCTGCAAATAATAGTAGCAGTAATTATTGTTTTATACATGTAACCAAGAGAAGGCAATACATCTAGGTTTTACTTCCATGCCCATGGCCCTTAGCATGTTACTCAAAGTAATATATTATTGTCCAGAAGGTGTAGATGGTAAATATAGATTAACCCTGTTATTTAGAAAGTAAAGACTGCAATAATTGTGTGAGTGTATATTTATACACGGATAGGATTCAGCTATTTTTTAAGGGAAGAGAATCTACAACATATAGTTTTCTTGGTTGCTCTCAAGCTACAAATAGAAGTTGTATCAACCGATTTCCAATGTTCAATTATAAGATCTTAAAGGAGTACCATATCTGTTGTATGCAGGTACATCGAAATTCAGATTGCTGCAAAAAATTGCAAGAAATTTCTATTTGCTGCAAATAAGTCTTACCTCCGATGCTTTCAGCAGATACAACACCCAGTTCATTCTTCGCAGTAGAAAGATAGTAAGCTCGTGCATCTCCAAGAGAGAGCTTAACAAGGAAATTGTGTTAAAGATGGCAATAGGAAGAAGTAGAATGATGACACTAACAGTCTCATGCTATTAATTACTAGGATAAAGTGTTTCCTTTAGAGGGAAACACCCTGTATTCAGTATGTAACAGAGAGCTAGCAGGTGACTGCTAAAAACTGATCAACCAAACAAACCTTGTTGAGAGAAAGATTGAGCTACTGACCTATAACACTTAATTGTTTGGTAAAGGTTACTTGCACCTCGACAGTGAAAAATTAGGGGGTAGGGGGAAATGTCTTCACAAAAGTGTTTTAACTTCAAAGATAAAAAACACAACTGAAAAAAGCTTAAAGATGCAATTGAAATATTTATTGAATTGAGGCATTAGAAAATTAAAAAGCATCGGAGCCAAATAGAGTGTGCCTTTGCAGATAAAGGATACAACAAGAGACTTCACTATATCACCAGGGCGAAAAGACAAGTGCATATCCACTTTATCAATTTCTGTGGCTCGAACATCTTGTTGCCTGTCAACATACTTTCTGGTAAGTTTAACATCAGTAACTTAAATAAGTATGCTCAAATCTACGTAACTCAATCTTACATTCCTGTGAAATACAACGATTTGTCTAAGCCAACATCTACCAACCCAAAGGGAAAAGAAAGAAACTGTAAACATCACCCCTTGCGGGCTCGGAAGGCGTAGTCGTTTCTTCTTCAATTAATAGGGGCTATTCGGCGTACGGTCTGCCTACCCATGGGGTCGAAGATTCCCACTAATAGAATCCAATTCGCAAAATGACAACACTGACATGCATAGCAATTGGACTCTTCTCTGGGCATTAGCACCTGTACTTATTTGCTTAGCTCATAGTATGCCTAACTCACCATTCTTGATCCAAAATGAAAACATTACTAAACACACTTCAACAGAATGGCAACCAAGTTCCATTCAAAACTATACTATAAATATTGATCCTCAACCAAGAACAGGGCATTTTCCCTGTTTGAAAAATAGGTATGATTTTACAGTTTTTATCCATACATATTAACATTCTTTTCTTACTACTAATAACCAATCAACTCTTCCAGACTTTGAACAATAATATTTCAGTTCCCTACTTATATACACATACCCACAGTTTCTTAAACTTCTACAATTTTTCCTATCATATACATACTCAGAAACATAAGTTCAATAAAATTTCCATGACCTGGAATAAGCATACATACCTGATAACCCCGCTAAACTTTTCTTTCACCGATTTGGTACCAACACACATAATATCAGCTGAAGCCATCTTAGCCATCACCTTAGTTACCCTAGCAATGACGATGGATCCAGGTTCAGGAACGGCACCATGAGCTTTATGACCAGTAATCTCCACAATTGATCTCTTCTATCAGACAGACAAACAAAACTAAGAAATTCAATCATTGAAGATTCACGAACCGAGAAAAAGTTAAAACCTTAAAACCCTAAACCCTACCTGATCAGGTGAATCGGATGAAGGAGGGATGATGACCCGACGTCCAGTAAGAGAAGCGTATATAGTTTTATTGTGTAAGTATGCACCTTTACCTGGGATTAGGGTTGATGAATAACCCAACACTTCTCCTGGTGTTACCATTACTTCTTCCTTCTCTTTTTCTACTTCCATCACCATATCTAATTTCTCTCTCTCTTTCTCTTTCTCAGAATTCAGAAACGAGGAAGAATATGTCAAACTTGGTAGGTGTGGCACGAACTTAGGTTAAAAGAGATTGGGCCAGCGAGTCAATTCCGAGTGGAACGGAGTTGTTTTGCGATAAAACCAATGTAGTTAATATCCGATTTTAGTTTGTCTCAAGGTTTGAAAAACGGGTCACATGTCGGGTCACGGCCATTGGACGTGATCGTCATAACGTGTTTTGACGGGTGTGAGCACGTTTCGAGCAAAAAACGCGTTGTCTAGGGAAAAAACGCGTTTATTTGATGTTTTTATGAAATAACTGGTGTGATAACGGTTAAATAGAATAAATAAATAAATTATAATATGAATTTCCTATCTAACGGTTTTAATATGCGTGAAAACGGCTATATCAGGTCTAAATAACGTTGTTACTACGTTTTTTTATTTTATTTGTTTATTAATTTATTTTAATTTATTTAATTGTGATTCTTAATCTTTTATTTTAGAAATAAAAAATTGATTAAAATAGTATTTTTTATATTTTTTTTCTTCTAAAAGACGGGTATAACGGGTATGAAAACGGAAAAAACGGTCTAAAAAACTTATGTTAAAATGTTGTTTAGACGGAAAAAACGTTAAAATCAATTTTAGAAAAACGGTTATCACATGCGTAAAAACAGATATAACGTGTCTAAATAACGCCGTTTTATACTATTTATCGGTGTTATTTAGACAAGCGTATCGGTAACCCTCACGAGCACGCTACATAGGTATGAGCGTTTTAACGGCCGTTTTCTCGGAAAAAATGACCGTTTTTCAAACCTTGGTTTGTCTCGGCATAGGCCTATACACTGGTACAACTTTGTGTCGGGGAGATTATTGTTGAAATATCGGTGCAATATCGGGTCCAAATTATATACCTATAATTTTTATAACAAGCACTTTTCCACACATTTTATCTATTAAGATATCTATCAATGCTTATACAACAGTAGTGTTTGGTGAGTCACTCAGCGGCCAGGATACATCAATTTTTCCTAACTAGCGGCTATGATCTCTTCATCCCTCCTAGCCTAATCTAAATTTGGTTAATCCAATGGTTCTCCCTGCTTTGAGACCACGTCATCCATACTTAAAGTTCTTGCTTATTAAATTTTGTAACAGAAGAATTATTAAGAAATGTCCAACCGACTACCTACAAATTTTTTTTTGTAAATAAGATATTGCATAAAAACTAGGACTCAGAGTGAGCCAAGGTTACATAAGAAGCAGAGCCATCTAATATGGGATTTGAGATACTCCCGATATTAAATTTATCTACTAAGAGTTGTTTTCTACTACAAGCAGGTGGGATCATATCCCATTCAATAGAATTGTTCACATTTTTAGCAAATTTGGCTAAGTTATCTGCCACTTGATTTCCTAGTCTAGGAACAAAGACAAAACCCTAAAAGTTGTTGCAAAGATGAGCTAATCTGTGAGCTTCTTGCATGTAAGCTTTAGCTCTCCAAGATATATCTGCATTTTGACCATTGATATAGTTAAAAAGACTTTCGCAATCTCCCTCAATACTGAAGTTCTTAATCTGCTTCTCTTGAGCCCAAACAGCTGTTTGCCAGACTCCTATAGCTTTTGCTTCTTGTGGGTCAAGGCCTGCCGCATGTCCTGCCTTTCCTCCTTCACAATCTCCTGTTTCATTTCTCAATAAGTAGATGGTAAAGATTCAGAAATCCAAGTAGCATCTAAATTAAATTTCAAGTTTCCAAAACTTTGAGCTTTCCATGTAAAACTGTTTTCCCTTTTCTGCTTATTTTTAGAAGTGTTGCCTTTTTTGGTAGACCAAAACTCAATATGTCTTAGGATTTCCAGGTTTAAAGCAGTACTATCCTTAATTTTGTTTTCAAAAATTCTGTCACATCTTTCCTTCCAAATGAACCACATTTTTGTGAGTAAAAGTTCTAAAGAAATATCCTTCCTAGGGTTTTTCATCCAAGTTTTACAGAGGTCTAATATTGTGCTAGAATGATCTATGTTCAAGGGGACATGATTAGGAGCAGAGTTCCAAATAGAAGTAGCATAAGGGCAATGAAAAAGAAGATGTTTTGTTGTTTCAATTTCATTCTTACACATAGTACAAATAGGAGAAACATCTTTAATTTTACCATAAAGTTTAGCATTAGTAGGCAGGGCATCTTGTAAGCATTTCCACAAAAAAAAGTTTAATTCTTTCAGAAATATTAAGTCTCCAGAGGGATTTCCAGAAGGATTCAGGTAGGGATAGACTGATTATATCCAAACCATTTTCATTCAGCTTTTCATACATAGATTTAACAGTAAATTCTCCTGATTTGGTTAGTGTCCATCTTAATTGGTCTTTCCTAAGATTATGATTAGTATCCCTGAAAAGGTATATTTGCTTAATTTTGCTAGCAATGTTACTAGGGAATGTAGAACAGATAAGGGTGGAGTTCCAAGATGCAGTTTCAGAATCAATCAAATCAGATATCCTAACAAGATTGTTGTTACTATTTTTTTTTAGGATTAGCATATTTTGGGTTAATCCAGGGATCCAGTTATCTTCCCAAATATTGATATTTTGGCCATTTCCTACTTCCCATATACTGTATTTTTGCACTAAATCTAGTCCTTGTTTTATGCATTTCCAAGTCCAAGAGCTTCTAGCACTAACCTTAGTCCTAAGAAGGGATTTATTTCTGAAATATTTTGGACCCAATGTTTAGGCTCCTTTAACAATCTCCAAGCTACTTTAGCTATCATAGCAAGGTTAAATTTAGGAGCATCTCTAATGCCTACACGTTTGTAAACCGACTACCTACAATTAATGACCTCTTATCCTCTTAATCTTAACTCATTTTTTTCATTTCTCGATTCAATAACGGTTCAAGCTTTCCATTCATCTTCTCCCACCAGATGATTTGCGAATTTACACAAACAAAAACGCTCGCCTAAGCTTTAATTTCCTTCTCCATATAGAAAATGTCTCAGACCATCCGAGAACTGCATCAGTTGCACCGGCTCAACACGTAAGTTTTGCCTCCTTTCTTGCTTCCGTTTACATACTCTGTCCATGGTGGATCCCTGTTGATTCATATGAATTTGATTAAAACAACCAATTTTTTTTTATTTTTTTTATTCTTTCCAAAAGAAAATTACGATTTCAGTTTCAAATTCTATTTCAGATAAACAGTTTCCCATGCAAATGTTTCTCAATTTGCCTGTTATAGTGTTACTTTTCTCTTTTCAGTGCTATTGTTTCATTCCAATTTGATTAATAAAATTAATTGTGTTTTTCCTTAAAAGAAATAATCAGCTTCGATTTGTAGTTCCACAATTTTCCTTCGAAAATGGTTTTCAATTACCTGTGATAATGTTAAATTTTTATTTTTAGCCCTACGATTCATGCGAACTTGATTAATAAAACCAATGGGTTATTCTTTTTGGTAAAAAGAAATTAATAAATCAGTTCGGATTTGTATTTGAGATCCACAATTTGCCTGTGAGAATGGTGCTCATTTTGCCTGTCATAATGATATTTGATTAATTATCTGATAATTTATTTATTTTAGAATGCCCATAGCTACCAAGACAACAACCTAAATGGCATCACAGGTGTTGCAAAATCCAGATGGTAGTAGGATCCTCATCCACACAGGACACGCTCAAGAGCTTACGGTCCCTTGATGAAGGAAACTCAAGCATTGTTACAGTTCGGGTTACAAGAAAATGGGAAGAGTTGGACTTCATGTAGCAGGTACCAATCCCGACTGTTTAATAAAATTTGAATATATATAGATCAAATTGTGTTCACTAACACGTTCATTGATACAGGGGGATCGGCGTAACAAATTTTTACTATTTAACACTTCAGTTTAGGTTTTGGTGTTTGTTATGAATTTCGTAAATTGGTTATGCGTAGACTCTTGGGTTCTCCCCATCTTTTAGTGGACTCTTTGATGTAGTCTGTCTTTATCTTTTTCGAAATATCAATCATAAGTTTCGAGATTCTTCTAATCAATGAAGATTGGTTACCTGAAGACTTTATTCTGTTGCATTCCTAATTGTTGTCCATTTTCTTTCTTGCAGGATAATTATGAACAAAGAGGAGAAATACCCGGCAATGAATTTTGTTTTACGATTACTTTTTGATGGAATCTTACTTTTTACTTCATATACAGGTAAACTAATAAATCGGTGACTGAGTTTTTGGTGTTAATTCAGATTTATGCGATGATTTATTCAGATACCATCCGTCACTTTTACTTAACAAGAACAGTTAGTTTGAATAGTTTAATGAATAGTTTTCGAAGAAGTAAACTAGGTGTAACCAAATTTTAGTGTTCATAACTTTCCAACTGCAACGACTATAGATAGAAGTAATGGCAAGTGGCAGTACATTGGATTTCGTTTGCTTCTGTAAACCATACAACGGCAGCAACGGGTCATGTAAACTGTTAAGGTGTAATTTGTTTTATTAGGATAACGAAGAGTGACAAATTGAACAGGTATGTCGTCTCTATATTGAAAAATGGATTTCACTGATCAACAATTGAGATCATGCAGATGTGTGGTTACCAGGTTTGAACGTTATAATCTTGATTTTTTAAGGAAGGTTCTTTTGTTAGACCGTACTTTTAATCATACAAGCACCCTATTTTGATACCATAGACTGCCAGATCTCATATTCTGGGATGTTCATTACTTGAGTATTTATAGTTAAAATCCATGATTTTTACTCTGCCACCCACTATTAGTTTGTTTTTCAGTGTTTAACCGAGTCGACCATTGTGATTGTTTTCCTGTTCTAATCACTGCTAAAATTTATTTTAGTTTTATATTTTCGTTCTTGGACATGTTCGAAATAAATTCTTCTTGACTCAACATTTTCATGTAAATCGAGCTATACTATTTGTTATCCTTTTGTAGGGAAGCATGGACCGAAGCCAAAAGTTAGTTTTGCTTTCGCATGATGACACTGTGTGGCTCCTTCCCCCCAATAAACCTTAAGGTAAACCATCTGGGACTTCTTTAGTCACAGTTATCATGTGGATTTAGCAGTCTGATTGGTTTTTATTTTATAGGAAAGAATGAAATGAGCCCAAAATTGTGCATCATCGTCATTGCCGTCATACAGAAAAATCTTATTTGGAAGTTTGATAAGCAGATTCGAGAGGGTGGTCTGTACTCTATGGAGAAATTACACTTGACCGCTGCTAAACCCAAGTTCCAGCCCGCGCACAGTGAAAAGAGGGGGTTCTTTCGGTGGAACACCTCCCTCACCGCTTTGGATGCCTATTATGTGTCCATTATTCCCCACCATTTCTGTTTCACAGCACAGAGTTTGAAGCCCTCAAATAGAACCTTCATAACATACATCTTACAGGTAATATAAAAATAAATATTACGTCTGTGTTGTTTACGATGTATTAACAGTTTTGAATCCCAACAATATTAAGAGTAGTTCCACTGTAATGTTGTTACACAGTTTTAAGCTCGCGCAGCACTACTAACATTTGAAATTCAACTACAAATAATATGATCAGTATATAATCTCTTTAGGAAATCATTTATAGGCTATTCCAAATCCAAACCCAACTTGACACTATTTGTAGCAGTTCAAATGTATTTATGACTACAAAAAATATTGCAAGTGATGTGTTATTAACATTTTTGGTTTCCTGATCTTTGCAACTTTTTAATGCAGGTGTGGTTGGTTTCTTAAAAACCATCACCAACATCCAGGTGCTTCAGAGGTGTGCAATCAAGCCGAATGCGCGAGATCACAATTGAAAATCTCAGGTGTTCACACTTTACCATTGACATCACAGAATTTTTCATGTTTTAATCCGTTAGTGCATTTACGTAATCAAATTCTTATTTCCTGCGTCAGGGGCTCAACTATGAGGATTAAGCTGTGGGGTTCTGCCACAAATCAAGTTTGGAATGACCTTATTGATTGCGACTCCATCCTCGGTCCTGTATTGGTTGCCGTTTGCTCCACTTTTGTGAAGAATTACCAAGGTATCCAAGGGGACATCAAACTTTCTTTAATCCATATTCTGCAGTGTTGTTTACCTGCTACGTTTAAAAAAAAATGTCCAACTCTTCTTCACACTATTTCTCAGGGAAAATCACCCTATCATCGGAAAATGCCACCATAGTCTACACCAATGCAACATACCTGAAATCGTTGAAATGCACGGTTCAGTTTAGATCAACATCTGAAAGTTTGTCCAGCTGACTGTTAACGTGGTTTCTTTAATTGTTCATTTTATGAACATCTCTGTAAATTGGTTTTTTAATAACCCGCCTTACAGACATTCGTATAGATTAATTTCTTTCGACAATGACTTTTGCTTATCTATTTAGAAGATTTATTCAAATTTTAACTGTTAAAACTCAATGCTTTATTTTGACCAATTAATATGTATGCCAAGGATAAAACATTAACGAAGCTGAAGCAACCGGAGATCTCAAACAATATTACTTATACATACATGAAAACATCCAAGTTTCAGAAACAATATAATGTTTTTTTCTTTCCAGCTGAAATAATAGGTTTATAGCTTATACCACCAATCTGTAGTTTCAAAAAATGAGTACGTGTACCAGTATTGCGAAACATTAATTGGTGTTTAGAAAATGCTTGATGCCCCAGCTTAGCATAATGCCAAATAGTGCGTGCCGCATTATGCTTACATGACAGGAGGGTTTGGTGCGTCACCCAACGGTTAGGATACATTGGATTTTTTAACTACCGGCCCAGATCTTCACTCCCCTTCTAGAACAACGTACTTGATTTGGTGAATCCAATGGCTGGCTTTTCCTCGCGCCCCACGCAAGGTGCATTAACTCTTTTTCCTTAATTGGCGAAGGGTTTTCCTTTGTATGTAACGACACAGCTGTGTACAATGATTTACCATTTCCATTCTCTTTTCATGTTCCGATTAATGGCAATCTCATCGTGGTCCGAGTAATTAATTTCTCTTGCCTTCCCTATTCCATAACGGACAGAAAACCTACAATGTCGTTCTATTCTCTCCTCACAACAGAAGGCATTCCCAATCCATATTGATTTTTGCCTACCTCACAAAAAAGAAAAGAAAAAGAGAAGCTCATCCTTACGTTTTGTCTAGGTTTTAAATTGGGAATTTTTGATTTATATTTTGGGAAGAGCGATGATAATATCCAGAGTCTTAGCCCTAAATCCTGCACCTTTTCCATCTTCACGGTATAACCCCAAGAAATTGTTTCTGAAAAAATTGGACAATTCATTTTTTTTTCTTCTATGCATCACAATCATGAAGAGGTTTCCAGGTAGTAATACTTTCCATTCATGATCTAATTGAGTAACAATCGTCACTTAAACCGTAGAAGATGGATTTCAGGCTTTTCAGTTGGGAATCTTGATTTCTGATGATTTTGCGGTTTATTTTTAGTTGTTCGATAAACCTTAATTTGCTACCTATGGATTTTAATTTGTCCCTGTTTTTAGTCATTGATGTATTTTTCCTTGAAAGAGCAAGGTATTGCACCTTTTTTTTTTTTTTTTTTTTTTGCTTCTTTGCATTTCGTCTTTTTGACTCCAAATTCTATGTATAGTGGTCAACTTAGCCTGGTGGAATATGTATCAGGATGTGCTTGGAAGATTTAGCTGATGACTACAACTAAGTCGGGTCATTTTGAGGCAAGACAAAAGAAAACAGTAGGCTTTAGACTGTATGTTGTTAGAGGTTCACACAGTCATGCAATTTTTCTGTATCCTCCTCTTTCTAGGGTGAACTTAAGATAACAGTCACTATGTTTCCTTTTAATATATATAATACGTCGGATTCTTATTTTTATGCTCCTGTGTAATGGTGTGACTACGTTAGGAAAAATATGATTTCTACTATGTTTGTAATGCTGCCTCAATTGGCATGTTGTGCATTGAAGGTTGCCACTTCCCCTTATTCATAGTACACATTTTACATTTAGATTAGGCTGTTTTATAATGTCATTAAAGTTAAAAACCCTTGATCTTCTTTTTCGTAAACTAAAACGCTCAGCTTTGCATTTCATGCTCAATATATAATCTCTCGGACAATTCGAAAACAATATCGCCCCCTTACTTGAACAAGTAGGTTTCTCTCAGTGTTATGTGTTTTCATAGACTCATTGGCTAAGAATCAGCTGAGCCATCGATATCGGCAAGAGACGTAGGTGTAATTGTGTTTTTGATTTTGTTTGTTTTTAGGTTTGCCTTGCGCAGAGCCATGACAAGCTTTTCAACCAGCTACGGGAGACAGGAAGATACTGTAGATACCTAAATTTCTATTGGCAATTGTCTTACTCATCTCTAGGCTGTGCAAGATGGAAGTTGTGTTCTTTCCTTGAGATGTAAAAGGACATCTGTGCATTTAATGACTTCTCCATATATAATCTATTAGCCGATTCGAAACAACATCGGTTCCACCCCTCGGATAAGTAGGTTTTCTCTCATTCCTCTCTTCAGTTTTGTTGTATATGTTTAATTTTTTATTGATTGTGATATATTTTTCTTCAGTTTATTCTGCAAAACTTGAGGGTTTCTCAGGTAGTCAGGTTAGATAAACCTTTGAAGCCTTATATGCCGTAGAAGGTAGGATCGTCAGCTATAAAAAAAAACATTTTCAAGAGCTTCCGAGCCCTGGAAGTTGGAAAATTATGCGTCGTGACAGTTCGAGTCACTAGGAATTGGGAAAAGATTCACTTTATGTGCGCCAACGACATTACTGTTGTGGAGATTGTTGTTGTCGATGAGCAGGTAGCAACCTAGGTTGTTCTCCCATTTTCTCACCTCTTTTATTTATACGTTTTTGAAATTTTAATGCACCATGCGTTTAGTAATATATGCAAAGGAGTTACAAATCATCTCAAAGAATCTTATATAAAAGTTCGACAAACGAATCCGAGAGGGGAGTTTGTACTCTAGGGAGAAATCACGTCTGACCACTGCCAATTCCATGTTCCGGCCATCAAACTGCTAAAAGAGCGCCTTCCTTAGGTGGAACGCCGCAGTCACCGCTTTGGATGCTTACTCTGTGTCAGTTATTCCGATAAATTCTGTTTCAACGAGTTTGAATACCTCAAATTGAAGCTTCAGAACATATATCTCATAGGTCATTTGTATATACATGTATTGTTCCCAACCATTACGTTTTCCTAACTTTTAGAGTTTTTTAATTTCAGAAGTTATTGGTTTTTAAAAAATCATAACAAACATACAGCTAATTCAGAGCCCCAGTGGCCAGCCTTACCGGATGCATGAACCCGCAATTGAGAATCGCAGGTATTGATAGTTTCCTGTTAACATCATTATGTTTGTCTGCCAGCCGTGACTTTAATTTCTTAGTGCATATTGTAACTTCCCTTTATTTTATGTCCCCGTTATTACGGTATAGTAGCTATCATATTATCTTCATAAATTACAGTTTACAGACCCAGGTATAGAATAAACGATTACATCGATTCCTGTTGTTTTACATTCAGGCAGAATATCTGATATATTAAATTGGCCATGAACCATTTTTTCTCATGAAACTTGGTTTCACAATCTACAGCAGCTAAATCTCAATAATCTAAGTATAGTTGCAGGTTCGGGACATACACACAATAATTCCCGGTATAGTACCTCATTTTTACTCTACTTATTGCACTACAGTAGAAGTGGGGTTGCGAATTTCAAACAAATGCTTGCATAACTCATGTTTTCATATCATAGTATATAGTAAACAATTTGAGTGGTTGTACTTCAAACTATATTGGTGGTTAAAATGTTATCGTTCAAAAGGACTTCGAATTATATTAGGGTGTAAATGTGAAATTCTATCACAGTGTATGCCGATTTATGGCTACAATGTTATAGGATCATGCTATATATGTAGGAAATGTATTTAGCAATGCGGTATAGGCTAAACTGTCGATTGTTCGCTATAAATAAGGTGCGTAGTATACACAATTTGATACAATAATTTGAAACACCACCAGCTGATAAATGATGCTTAATTATTTTGCTATGTTTCTTTTAGAAATGTGTATGGGTTGTTAATTTTATATTTTAGTTTAATGAATATCAACTTTGCACCTCTTTCTTATTTCTTGATCGGAAACTTTACATTGATCGGTCATAAAAGACAGTTTTAGTTACAAGCACTTTGTAATATGTTGATCAGTCTTATACCGCTTCTTTACATTCGCCAAAATTCGTCGTTCTTTTTATATACTGTTATGGCTTCTTATATTTTGGGACAGTGAGATTGAGTAATTGGTTTCTTTGCAGTGACTTGCAAAAGCTACTTTAAACCTCCAATTGGCTCTTAATTTAAGTTTTGACTCATAATGCTAATTGTATTTGCAGATTCCCATCAACCCAAAATATTAAATATAGGGGAGAAATAAGAGCATTGGAAGAGAAAAGGAGAATGTGTACCATTATCATGTTTTCGTTTTCATTTTACATTTGAGGGAAGTCAATAGTTAGGCAATAATTAATCTTTATCAACATTAAGAAATTGTACTAGCGTCCCTGACAAGAAATCAAAAGATGTGGTAATTTTGCTCTACGACGGAAATGAGTTGAAGCAGGTGTAGAATTACTATAAGCATCTTGGAGATTAACATCTTACTCATATGACATCTTGGAGAAAGTTTGTTCTTGAATTTGTTATGCATTCTTAATATCAGAATAGTGAAGAATGTAATCTCTTTCATTTAACTATTAAATCGGTAGATCAACTTCCTTTCAGTTCAGATGGTAACAATGCAGGAAAGTGACTTACAGGGTCTCTTTTCAAGTTTTGAAAATCGTTGTTGGTTAAAGGTGCGGTGTGAGTGAAGTTATGAACTGGACAAGGATGATATTTTGTCCTAATGTTATATGGTTTCAGCGAAACTCCTAACATGATCACAGAAAACTTCCAACTCCTAAAATGATCACAGAAAATTTCTGATTTTGTGCTCTGCCATTACATTTATATTGATTATCATGTGTTATAATGTATTTCACTCCACTTCCCAAGTTCAGAGAATGCTTGGTAAGCAATTTATTTTTCTATGTTTGTTATCCGACTATCAACTGGAATGATTATCTGTTTTTTTGTTCCGGAATGAATCCTCCGATGTGGCCTAAATTAGCTTAGTGTTTTGTGCAGTAGCATAGACAATTTACGGCAACACACGGGTCTAAATGGGATATGTAGACCATTTACTTGGCAACACACAAGCCTAAATGGGGTGGACTTTGCACTGTGGCTCAACGCAACACAGATGACCTGAATTACAAACTTTGAAAGGAAAAGCAAATGAGCAAGATAAAAAATGCCTTCACTATCAGTAGGAACAATATCTTGCCAAGTCGAACTCACTGAATTAAACATCTCATTCATTATAAAGTGATAAAGTTCATTTACTAGAAATCGCAACCGTCATTCGTCACACTTGATTAAGTTTCTATATATTCTTAGAATATTCCCACTTTTCATTTATTTTTGGTTTTAGCGCGTTTCAATTTGGGTTATGGTGGCAATCATTTGAGTGCACCCTTAATTTTGTGTATCAATAATCATTGTGCTTTCTTTGAAGGTTCATCTATACCACTTGATTTCCTATAAACGACGGATTTATATATTAGGGCACACGCCGAGTGGTTCCTTATTTAGGTCATCAATGTTTTATAAAGGTTTTGACCCCCTCCATAAAAAGTTCATTTTGTTTTGCATATCAATAACGAAACACACACCAACCTAATGAGCATAATGCTTCCAAAATAATAGGTAGCAGAAAAAGAGAAACGAAAATAAGTTGTAGGTTACTTCAATTTTTATCCATATTCTCTCTCCAAAGTCTAAACACAAAGATAGCTAAGACAGTGGAGGGGATTCATGATGTTTAGCAATATTGTTCTAACTTTGGGCTAAACTAGCATTTCCAAGGAGGCACATTATTAATGGAGGTTTTTGACACTACAAATTGGTCAGGGGAAGGGAAAGCTAAGGATGTCATAATTCAGTGGCTAAACATAATTGTTCTATAACATGAGTAGCATAAAACCTGTTATAATCTCAACTAATAACACTGTGAAATAGCACGTGCCATTACGACACGGGTCATTCCCTAGTAATAAAACATTACACAACACTCCACAGTCTTATTATTCAAGTATTGAAGTATTTGTTTCTTGTACCAGAGTCGTTATTAATCTTTTCATCAGAGAAACTTGCAGGTCCAATGAAAATGAGAAGCAGTCGTCAAGGAAAAACAAAATTCTGCTAGAAAGTATGGATGTGAGATTCGAAAGATTTTAGCTTTTAATGAGAGTTAACGGTATAAATGGTCATAATTATCAAACTAAACTAAGTGTCATCGTCTACGGACAAAGTCGAGACAATACGACAACAAGGTATACACTTGATAATAGTTACGGTATAAAATCGATATACTATAGGATCACAATCAAGTGTCTTGGATTAACGTACTAGTGTATTTACTTTTTATTACAATAAAATAATTATAATTGCGGAATATAAAAGTAAATCACACACCAAGATTTTGTTAACGAGGAAACCGCAAATGCAGAAAAACCCCGGGACCTAGTCCAGTTTTGAGTACACTCAGAATTAAGCTGTTATACAAAGTACAAAGCCAACTTCGTATAGTTGAGACCAAGTAATCCACCCCTAGTTACTTAGTTTTCCCAGTATCCATGTGCCTACAACCCTCTGGCCAATGCAGGTGAATCCCAAGACAGAATTCACTATCTTGAGTTGTTTTACCGATGTAAAGTCTTAAGCACTCAACTCCTTTTGATCGTCTTCCAAATAATAAAGGAACAAAGCTGTTTGGTAACAACTCCAATAATCTTTTAAGAAAAGATATGTTCAGTTTGTGACAAAGGCTCTTCCACTAAACAAGTAAACTCCGTTGTCGGGTAAGATCAATCAAGATCCGAAATAATCAGATCTAGATTCACAACTATCAGATTAGGATACTAAAGAATACCACCAAATGATAGTTGCCGATCTATACGGCTATTTGATCAAATCTGCCAAAGGTAAATTAAATCTTAGTCGGATCCCAGCTGATCAAGATGTGTGCACAAATATCACGAGATGCGAAAACCAATCAGAAAAATCTTCTTGTCTTCAAAATTTCAATTACCTTTAATTGTACCTGCACACAACTTGATTCCACTTATGATCAATCACACACAGAACAGAGTCTGTTAACAATGGATGATCACAAGTTGTTTTCAGATCTAAAAACAGTTCTAAAGATCCCGTCAATACTTTGATCTAGTTTGAGTGACCTTATGTCAGAAGAGAAGGCTCTCAAGAATAATCAAACTAGGAGCAATCAAAGTTTCATTAACCGTTAGTCAATCAAATCAATAATCGAAAACTAAAATAATAATGCAATTTTCTAGTTTCCCACCAACGGTACTCGTAGAGCTTCTTGATCCCACAGAAGTCTTTAAACGAGCGGACGTAAGAGATTTCGCCTAATTAAGGTACTTTCCTCTCCGGATAGTCAGCTCCACCAAAAACAACACGATTGAAGTTTGCCCGGATCTTAGGGTAGTTTGCAAGAAATGCAAACTTAACTATTTATAGACCAGGGTTGTTTGGACAACAAGGAAATTCCAAAACCGGAAGATTCTCAAGATATGCAATAAAGTACCTAATTTTGGTTTTCATATTTCCAACTAATATCCAACCTGTAATTCCGAAATCTCTCTTTCAAAAATATCTAATATTAGTTTAGCACTTAACTAATATATATTTTCAAGAGATATGTTTTGATTGCTAGAAAATCAAAAACATATAATTTGAAAATCTTAATTAAAATATTCTCAATATTTTGGTTTGGGATCACTTGAGTATTGATAGGTGTTGTAAACACCTTGATATTTATCTATTGTTTATGCTTTCTTTGCGAGTTTCTTGTAAATTATGTATCTTATGTTTGCTTTTGAGTTTTATAGGTGTTATGGAGTCTTTTGGAGTGAAAGGAGAAGAAATCATCCAATTATCGTCATTTCATGGGCGAGTGCTATGAGGAGCCAAGTCAAAGTTAATGGGGTTACCATTTCAGGTGGCCTTTATCCAAAGCTAGAGTGCCTGTGTCCATTTCCAGGCTTTCTGACACAAAACGTAGAATTCAGAGAAAGAAATCATTTCTCTCATTATTGGTGTGTCTCTCCTTCTCCGTGTGTCTGTGATGGCGGCACCATTTCTGATCAGAGAAAGGAAGATAAATTGAATAACCCGATTCAAGATGGGGAAGAAGATTAGGATAATGGATGAGAAGCTAGGGTTTGTATGGAATCTGATGCTGCTGTGAAGAGTGATGGGCTTTAGGTTAGGATTCTTGCTGTGGAGAAATTGATGCAAAAATTAGGAGATGGGTTGCTTCTGCAACTCGTATTTGAAGAGAAGAATAAATATCTGGTGCAATGAGTTTCGATTTTGAGAAGAACTGAGCAGCAAGGAAGTCTAATGAAGAATTTAGGGTTTTAATTGAAAATGATGATCGAGAAATTAAAGAAGAAACTGAGTTCTGAAGTGAATATGGAAGATGGGTGTTGTTTCGACTGAGAAGCTGAGACAATAGAGCTGAAATGTTACAGAGATTGTTGTGGCTTGAAATCGAATGGGTTTGATTTGCATCGGAAATTGGTAGCAGAATGGTTTGAATCTGGTGTTGTCGAGAAGAAGATGAACTGGAAATGGAATTTATAGGTGTTTCTGTTTCAGGTGGTTGTTTGCAGCGGCAAGGAGTTGCGGCAGGTGCAGTGGATTGAACTAGAGTTTGTTCTGATGCAGTCTGGTGGTTTGCAGTGGTGATATGTGAAAGTGCAGATCAAGGTTGCTATGCAGGATTGATGCTGTTCAAGATAGTGGTTGCTGATGTTTCTGAGTTTGTTTTTTTTTGACATGGTCCGCTGGGTTAAGGACACCCAAACCGAAAGAAAAAAGAAAAAACAAAAAAGAAAGAAAAACAAAAACAAAAAAAATTATCTTCTTCTGCGCCTGTGATAAATCTGTTGAGCCTTGTCAGCAACTAGTATTTCTCTGAAGTCAGGAGAGAAATCATCATGTTGAAGCTCCACCCAAGTACCACTAGGATATAACCCTGCAAGATAATCAGTTGCTCTATTTGTTTTTCTAAAACAATGAGTAACTTTCCATGAAGTAAACTTCCTTCTCAGCTGCTTTATTCTTCTCCAAATTTGCAAAACATTCCAAGGTGGTGCAGGTTCAGGGTTGGTAAGAAGCTGATACAAAACCATGGAATCAGAAGCAATGTGAGCTCTAAGTTGATCAAACTTTAGAGCCATCTTTAGACCTAGCTCAACACCCTGCAGTTCATGGGCTAAAACTGAAATAGGAGGGCTGTCACCACTGGCAGCACTTAAAACCTCAGCATTATGATCTCTAAGAATGACACCAAAGCTCCCAACATCATCAGATTTAGAACCATTAGTATTTATCATAATTTCATTAGGAGCAGGAGCAAGCCAAGTACAGTCAATGAAATCTAGTTGAACAAATAAACAATCAACTCTCCATCTGCTCATAAACCTTCTCACACTTAAGTTATCCTCATCCTTGCACTTGGAAACAGACATTTTAAATCTCACATCTTGGACAATTTGCAAACTAACTTGGTCTTGAGAGTTAAAAGAAGATCTAAACACTCTATTATTTATTTCTCTCCAAATATGATAGATAAAGGCATTAAGCCCCAATCTTTTAATAGCAGAAACACAATCATGGCCATTGAAGTTTTTGGGACACCATCTGATTTCCTCCTCCCAAGAATTAGCAGGCACTCTGAATAAGCCTAATTTTAGAAGAAACCCATGCCAAATACCAGAAGAATAGATGCACTCATGAAACAAATGATCCTCAGTTTCACTTTCTTCACCACATAGAACACAAGAAGCATTTGAAATTATTCCCCAGCTTAAAAGTTTGCTTCTAGTTTTTTATCTTTTATGAAAAGCAAGCTAGGATATGAAAGAGTGTCTGGGAATGTGCTTTTTAAACCAAACAAGATGATTCCATAGAGGGGAAGATAAGTGATCAGAAATAGCAAGGTAAGTGTGTTTCATTGAGAACTGACCTGTGATGCTAGGCTTCCAGAAGACTTGATCACTTTCATGGATATTGAAATCTGTAGCAGTAATTTGCTTCACTATGTCTTGGACACTGTCTTCCATATAAGTAGGAAAATTCCACCTATCATCACTAGTCTTCCTTTTGAATGCCAATTATCATACTAGAAACTAGTGCTTGTTCCATCACCTAACAAAATACCAATATGTTGCTTTGCCAACTCTCTATGCTCTAAGATTCTTCTCCAACACCATGAAAAATCCCGGGGAACATGCATAGTCCAGAAATCTTGGTTTTTAATAAGATTACATTTAACCCAAGTAGTCCATATGGTCACTTTATCAGAGATGAGATCCCAAATGTGCCTAAGATTAGCAGCAACATTTGTATACTCCAAGCTTTTAACACCAAGACCCCCTTCCTCATAAGCATGACATAAAAACGTCCAACTAATAGGATTATAGCTCTTTTTCATATCAGCTCCAGATCATAAAAATCTCTTAAATTTTGAATTAAGCTCTTTGATAACTCTTTTGGGGAGGATAAAACAAGAAAACCAAAAATAAAGCATTCCACTCAAAACAAATTTGATAAGTAAAGCCCTTCCAGGATATGCTAGAAATTTAGGTTTCCAAGAGTTCAATCTGTCATCCACTCTCTCCAGCAAAGGTAAACAATCTCTGTAAGATAATCTGGTGGATAAAAGAGGAATGCCTAGGTGTCTGACAGGTAATTCCCCCACAGAGCAATCCAGAATAGTAAGAATTTGTTGTAAAATATCATCTTCAATATCAGAAAAGAATAAGGAAGTTTTCTGATTATTCATTTCATGGCCAGTGCACAAACTAAACTCATTCAAGGCATTCTTAATACTAGAAGCAGCTGAAGTAGTACCTTTGAAAAAGAGCATAACATCATCAGCAAAACACAGATGGGTGAGAGATGTAAGCTTGCACCTCGGATGAAAACCAAAATTATGCATCTGCACCTGTCTGAGAAGAGTGGCACTTAATATCTCCATAGCAAGGACAAACAAGTAGGGAGAGATTGGGCAACCTTGTCTAAGTCCTCTCTTATCTCCAAAAAAAACATAAGGAGACCCATTCACTAGCACAAAGAATTTAGCAGAAGAAATACATAAGGAGATCCAATTAATGAAAATATCTGGGAAACCCATATGTTCAAAACATAAAAAATAACATTCCATTTAACAGTGTCATAAGCTTTTCTCAGATCAATTTTTAAAGCACATCTAGGAGACCCTTTAGTTCTATGATAGTTCCTAACCAACTCATGAGCCAACATAATGTTATCTTGTATACTTCTTCCAGAAATAAAAGATGATTGATTCTGACTAATAAGGCCCCCCAAAATCCTCTTCATTCTCAGAGAAATGATTTTAGTAATGCATTTAGAAGTAACATTGCAGCAGGAAATTGGTCTGTAATCTGAAACAACTGAGGGAGTCTTGTTCTTAGCAATCAGAGTGATAAAAGTACTGTTAACTTCCTTTAAAAGATTGGATTTAGTAAAGAAAATTTGCACAGCAGCAACCAAATCATCACCCACAATGGACCAACTTGTCTTGAAAAAATGACTGGAGAAACCATCTGGTCTAGGAGCCTTGCTAAAACCAATGGAGTTTAGAGCAGTGACCACTTCCTCTCTTGTAACAGGCTTGATGAGGTCAGCTACATCATCTTGTTTCACACAGGCCTCAAACTTAAGGTTCAAAAAATCATCATCACCACTAGACTCAAGATCATTACCAAAGAGATTAGAATAGTAAGCAACACATTCATTTGCAATATCTTTGTCCTCAGAAAGCTTTACATTATCAGAGTTATAAAGAAATAAAATATTAATCTTAGATCTTCTTTCCTTGAGGGAATTATGGAAGAAAGAGTTGTTAGAGTCTCCCAAATTTAACCATTTGACTCTAGATTGTTGCTTAAGAGCAGATTCCTCATACTTTGCCAATTTTACATATTCAGCAATATAATCTCTTTCTCTTCTAGCTAAATCATGGTCAAGAGGATGAGATTGGAGGAGCAGTTGAGCAGAATCCATATTTTCTTTTGCCACCCTAACTTCCTCAGACATAACTTTTAAATTTCCTTTTCCTCCATTTAATAAGATCACTTTTCACATTCTTAAGTTTATTCACAAATTTAATCATAGGGTTACCTCTCACAGATAAAGTCCACCCTATTCTAACCACTTCAAGAAAATCCTCTTCCTCAGATAGAAAATTATAAAACCTAAAAGGTGGAGGACCATGATTTCTGTTTTCACAAATAGAAACAATAGCAGGAGAATGGTCAGAGATACCTGGTAAGAGAAATTCTGCTTTAGATAGTTGGAATTTCTGAATCCACTCCATGTTCACCATAACTCTATCCAATTTTGATTTTATAATAGCTCCATCATATTGACAGTTTTTCCAAGTATATAAACAGCCAGTAAAAGAAATATCCAAAAATTGAGATAACTGACTACATCTAGCAAAACCTTCATAATGAAATGGTTGAACAGGAGCCCCTCCCACTTTATCAGAAGGCACCAAAATTGAATTAAAATCTCCAAGAAGAACCCAAGGCCTACTATTTAATTCAGCAAAAGAAGTGATCATATCCCATAAATAATTCCTAGTGAGATAATAGTTATCTCCATAGACAACAGTAGCAATAAAAGTGAACCCTGCAGAAGTAACTTCTAAGAAAACAGCTTGATTTGAGGCATGAAATAAAGTAACATGGATTTTATTTGGGTCCCAACCAACCCAAACTCTTCCAAAACAGTTATTAGTATCATTATCTAGAAAACTCCAAGATGGATTTATTGAATTCCTTATTCTTAATTTATTGAAAGACTGAACATGTGTTTCCACTAAACCAATTAAAGAAAGATTATTATTCCTAATATTTTTTTTAACTTCCAGCTGCTTCAAAGGGTCATTCAACCCCCTAATGTTCCAGCATCCAATGTTGAACATCATTTAAAATTATTAGGGAGAGATATAGTACCTTTAGCAGACTTCTTTAAGTCTGCAATCTTAGGAAAGAGGCTCATAGCAGGTGGAACAAGTGATTCTCTTCTCTGAAAGTGAGCTCTTGATCCTGTACTAGAAGATCCAGGTACAGTAGACTTCTGTTTTACAGCTTGCAAGCTTGCTTGGAAATTCTCCTTATTCTGCTCAGAAATCTGCTCTTGAGAGACATCCAAACATTTATCCAATATGAAGAAGGGGTTTGAGGAGATTATATCATTGACATTACTATCTTTTCTTAAAACAACTTCCTGTAATATATTGTTAACCCCTTGGTCAGATTCCATAGGTTCAGCATCACTTACTGTTTGAGTAACCACAATAGTTTCAGTACTAGGATTTAGCTCAATTATCTTAGCCACATTTCTTGATTTTAAAATCCACCCATCTTCATCCATGTTAGTGACTGTCTTCTTTGGAACCCATTTTTGAACTACTTTAGGCATTGGTTTAACATGCTTAGGGCAGTTAGCAGTAACATGACCAAATACAACACATTCACTACATTTTGGAGGTTTCCAAGAATAATCCATCTTAATTTCAACTTTATCTTTACCACCCAAAGTGAAAGTGAAAGAGTCTGGAAAATCACAAGTAACATCTACTTCAACACATATTCTAGCATAACTCATTCTAGTCTTGTTTAGGGTTTGAGTATCCATCATAAGAGGTTTCCCAAGGTAGCTAGCAATCATACTCAGTCCCTTATTATTCCACATGAATAAAGGAACATTTCTAAAATTCATCCATACTGGGAGTGATTTTAATTCAGCAATTTCCTTTTCAACCATTCTAGACCAAGGCTTGACAATAAATAATCTATTAGAAATGAACATTGAACCCATTTCTAAGGCTCTAATTCTATCCTCAGCAGATTTAAAATAAAAAATGAACATGCTCTCACCATGAATGGTCATTTGTATCTCACCTTTTGGTTTCCAGGCCCGATTTACTGCACTTTTAACCCAATTGAAAGGCAATCTTCGACCAACAAATGCTCCAATTACTTTATCTTCACAAAGACTAATGTCTTCATCAAAAACCTCATAAGGTATATCCATAGATTTCTTACCATCCACCACTGGATACGAGTACAATTCCATATCAGCAAAGATAACTGATTCTTTCTGTTTATCAAATAAAGAAGACCAAGCAGCTGGAGAAACTGTAGAACCAGTAGGTGGAAAAGATTCAAAACCAGGAGGAACAACATGATTGGTAGAGCAATCACCACGAAGAACTGAAGAATTTCTATCCCTTATTTGAGAATCCCCTGATGGTATGGAGGAATCCACCGGAGGAATTGAAGGTTGAGAAGGTGATTGCATCTCACCAGAGAAGATGTAAAGGGAAGACGAAAACAAACCCTAGAATCGCCTCAGAATCGCCTTTGACTTTAGTCGTCGTAGTTTGACCGTAGCCTTTTTTTGCTGTTGTTTCTGAGTTGCTGTACAAGGAATGTGAGAATGGTGGTGAAGCTAAATGCGAGAGTTTATTTTGAATTCATGAGTTGATTGCAGAGAGGAGCAAGGTGGAAAAGGTGGCGATTTAAGCTGAGACTGCAGATGGATAATGGTTTGATGTGCTGGTTAAGGAATGAGTATATTGCAGGAGCAGTGATAATGGCAGATAGAGCATGGGTCTGTGATTGGATTTGTGTTGCTTACTGTGTTGGCCAGAGTTTGAGGAGGAAGCATCAAGGATGTTATCTGTCGATGATGTGTGTGGAGGAATGTTGAATGAAGATTTTTGTTGTGCATTGAACTCTATAATGCAGGTGGACTGTGAATGAGATGAATTGCTGGGTATGGAGTATGAGGTTAAGAAGATGCAAATGGGTCTGTGTTGTTGATAGTGCACTGAGCTGAGTTGGTGGTACTGCTGGTGAAGTAAAGTGACTGGTTGAAGGTGATTGTGTGGATGTTTCAATGAATCCAGGGCATAAATTAGAAGCTGACAGAGAATAGAGTTGGGTTGAGTTCAGTTTTGATTTGATTCAAATTTGAGATAATGAAGCTGCATTGGTTGTGATGAAGATTAGGTGGTTATAAGCCGTAAGGTGTTGGTAACGGAAGGTGTATGTGCTGCTATAAATGCACCAATGTCGCAGGTTATGAAGTTACAAGAAGTGGTATTGTAGCTAAAGTTGAGATTTGGTTCTGTGTCCGAGAAGAACGCAGAGAACTTTTCGCTACTGTGCTGTTTCGATGGAGACTGAAATGGAGGTTCCATTAGGATTATGAGTCATGGGTTTCTGGAATGTGATGCAGCAAGATAGAAGATTACAGAGAAGATGGAGCTGAAGACAGTGGTGAATGGTTGACTGCAGAGCTGCTGGTGCTGCAATGAAGTAAAGGGAATGAAGGAGTTGGTTTGTGAGTTAGCTGTTGATAGCTAGGGACATGTTGTGTGCTAGCAGGTTGTTGGCTGAGTTGATGAAAGAGTGTTGCAGGCATGTTACTTTGCAGCGGATAGATGCATGTGTGGAAACTGCAGGGATGAATTATTGAAAGGCCTGAATGCATCCTGGAGATTGTTCTAAAAAGCAGAGGAAACTCTGCTGGATTTTCTACTACAACGAGTTAACTCGGTGATCCGATTCGACTCACCTAACCCGGTTCGATCCAGAGAAGGACTTGAACCTTGTTTTGATTGGGCTTGGCTAATGGGCTGTGAGAGAATTACTTGGAGTTGGGAGCAGAATTGAAAAGTCATATAAGAGGGTTTGAGTAGGGGTGAGCATGGGCCGGTATGTACCGGTTTTCACCTCATCCGCATCCAATCCAATGCACTACGGATTTCAAATTTGGCATCCGCATCCAATTCAGATCCAATGGATGCACGGATGGACGGATTGGATGCGGATAATCCAATGGATTTGTTTTAGTTAAAATTTATAGTAAAGAAAATAAAGCTAACACAAATGACTTCTTATAAAACCTACATATCCTATATATGTATACAAATATAAAAATGTCATGTACAACACCTCACGCAAACACCTTAAAATTTCATAAATGATCCATAATATTTTCTAGAACTATATAAATGCCCTTAATTTAACGGATATGGATGTCCAACGGATTTTCAAGGTTGCATCCGGACCTGGTCCGTAATCCGTTGGATTTCAAAAATTCCATCCGCATCCAACCCATTAACGAATGGTCTGGGCATCCATCCGCAAAAGAACGGTTGGTCCCGATTAAATCCGCGGATTACGGGCTAAATGCTCACCCCTAGGTTAGAGAACACCACATAACATGAACCCTGTTTTAGGGCATACAAGAAAATTTTAAGGCATACAAAATGATTAAATCAACTAGTGTGGGTGATAAGGGGTATCTAAAGATAGATAAATTATTTTTTACCCTCAATTAATTTATTAATATGATTATTTTTTAAATATTTTCTAATAATTTTTTATTTTTCTTAACTTTTTTAAAAATTAAAAATTTATCTTTTTAAAAGAAATTATTATTAAAAATTAATATTTTCTAATAATTTTAAAAAAATATATTTTTTATTTTTTTCTAATTTAAAAAAATATTTTTTTTAATAAATTAATTTTTAATTTAAAATTTTTAAAAAAATATTTTTTTCTAATTTTTAAGAAAATATTATTTATTTATTTTAATAATTTAAAAAAAATAAATAAATGTATGAAAAATTAAAACGAAAAAAATAAGAATAATGGCAGTTTTGCCATTAATCAAAATATATGAATAAGGGTTTTGAGGATTACTATCTAATGACCCGTTTTTGTCCTTATTTGATATGCCCTGAATTTTTTTAGTATGCCTAAAACAGGGTTCCATAACATATCTCTTCTTCTACTTTTTATTCTAGGGTTTAGAAACATGATAGGTTTTATCTTCCTTCTTGTCATGAACTCCTATGCTATGAATACTTAATTTTATTTTGGTTAAGGAATAAGTTGGAATTCCAAGCATGATTTTTGTGCAATGAATTAGTTTTGTCTCCATGCTTTATCGCTTATGATTTAATATTGATATTGTCTTATGATTTGAATGATTGTTTGATCGAGTCTAGAATCGATTGAGTTTGATTTCATCTCTATTGCTAGATTAGAGTTTATTATACGCAAAAGTGATAAATTTCTGATTGCAAGTAGCATAATTGTAAATATTGCTTGTAGTGATACATCCTAGTAGTCACAAGTGGATCATAACCTTTGTTAAATCGGATTAATGCTTTTACACGTTCGATTGCTTTGAACTTATTAGTGCTTTTACACGTTAGGTTGTTCTCTTATATAGAATTCATATTCGCATTTTTTAATGTGTTTGTTGATGATAAGAGGAAATTAGCGGGATATTCGTGCGATCAAGGTATCCTAGGGCTTTTGATTAAGTTGAGATTAAATATCAATTCTAGTTATTGTTGAAAAGCATGTTTGTGAATGAAAACTAATCCTTGACCAATATTTTTTCATCCTTGATTTGCGTGCTTTATTGTTTTGTTTGCTTTTATTTTACTTTTAGTTTATAAAAATCAGAAAACCCCCTTGTTACCTTTAAGAAACCAAAACATATTGACAACCTAAGTCCTCTCTGTGGGAACGATCCTTTCTTGCCCTTGCTTTATTATATATTTTGAGTAGTAAGAAAGTGTAATTATTTTTGACGCCTATGACAGCGATCAAGAATACAGGAATATCTTTAACAATTAGAGATAAGAATTATGTACATGTTCAAATTATGTCGACATCTAGAACTTTCTTATTTAGCAAACCCTAATTCCAAACTCACACAAAACCGTAAAGTAATATGTGAATGTTGAAAATCGATTATGCTCTTGGGACCGGTTCCACCATGACTCCCAACATAGGTAGGGATCGGTTCTTGATAAGAACGTAGGTGCTGCATTTTATACCCATATTTATATTAGTTAGAACTTGATGTTTTGGATTAATAAGATTGTTTTGAGTCATTTATAGGAAATACAAGCAAATCCGGTCATCCGAAGATAAATGGCGAATATGAAGCTTAAACGGTGTTGGCGTGAATTTTCGTGTAACATGAATAAAATTGGGTTTCCAAAGGCAGCCGCATTAGTTCTTGAATCGCCAGCTACACTTCCAAACTAAATATCCAAGATTGTTTCCTTAGTGGCACACCTCCACCGGGTAATGACATGCAGAAGAAAAATATATTGGGACAATTAATTTATTAATGAGAGAAGATTGAGATTGCATGATAATATATTCATTAAATATTATGGGATCCACATTATGATGACATATTCTCAAATGGAAAGGATGATTCTCAAATCTGATATTTTCTCATTCATTGATGGGACCATCCAAAAATAAAGAAATATTTTCAAAGATATTAATAAGTGTGAAGGTGGGGGATTTTATTATTACTTTATGAAGAGCAGTGAGAAGTTTACATGCAGGGAAATTAATTATGATATTGGAGAAAGGATTACACTTCTTACCTTAATTATTCACATGCAAAAGTTTGATAAGGAAATAGTATATTATTCTCATGCACACTTTAATATGAGAAAGCAGAGGCCGATGGCCAGAAAACAAAAAAGAGAAGCTAAGAGTTTGGAGGAGCCGTGAAGGTTTCGGGGGAGAAACGGAAAGAAGAAGAAGACCAATCATATTTTGGTGACGCGCGATTGATTATTGGTTTATTCTTTCTCTCTTTTAATTTATTTTAATTGGTTTTGAGAACCCTATCTCCATGTTTTGCTAAATCTTGCTAGGGTTTTTGGTGGAAACTAATTTGATCATGTAGACTCAATTATTAATACTCATAATAATGATTTAAATGTCTAGTAATTTTTCTTCAATATGCTTGGTTAATAATTGCATAAATAGTTGAATAGATCAAATATGCTTTTCGTTTGATGCATCGTGCTTAGATTAATTTCTTTGACGAGGTATGCTTCTAGATTTATATTTGATACTTTGCAATTTTATATTGGTTAGATAGCTCCATTGTTTATTTATACTTTTAAATTGATGTGCCATGCTTAGTAATATTTGATGGGACATGCTTTGTGGTTGATAAATAAATCTCTAGAACTATTAACTTAGAAGCGGAGGAAATTAAAACTGTGAAACAATTTTATGGATTATAAGTTTTGGAAATTGGATATGAGTTTTGCATGATTAGATTGGTGGAAACCAGATTCCCTAATAACCATCGTTCTCACTTCTCATTGCATTTTATTAATTTTCTTTTGTTTTCGTTCTTTTTAAATCCTTAAGTCCACAAATCCCAAAAACATCATTTCTGGTTAGTCAATTAGGAATATTATTTCTATATTTCCACCACTCCCTGTGGGTTCGACCCGCAATTGCCGTTGTCTACTAGGTAGACCCCGTGCGATTGCGGTTATTATATATAGGGTTTTCCATAAAGCCTATCAGTTCTACCAAGTCTTCCAATATAGGTAGGGATTGGTTATACCATGACTCCCAACAATAGCTAGGATCGGTATTCCCAATATAGGTAGGGATCGGTTCTACCAAGACTCCCAACAATAGATAAGATCGGTTCTACCATGTATCCCAAAGTAGGTAGGGATCGGTTCTACCTTGACTCTCAACATAAGTTAAGATTGGTTATACCATAATTCCCATCTTAGGTTCGAATTGGTCATCCAATAGATCTTCATAGAAAACCGGACCCAAACACCTATTGATTTCTTTTCAATTACGAAGCAAGTTCGTATATGTACTTCCTTTAAACATATGTAATGAAACATAGTTTTCTAGGATGAAATCACACAGATATCCAATACACAATCAAGTAAAAAGTTACATAGATTATGTCGATGTCGCATTTACGAAGTTCAAAAGACAAACATTATACTTCGTAATTCAATATTCTTCCTCGACACTTTGATCATAATAATATGACCAAGTCTAATACTAGAGTATTAAATATAACCTCGCATGTTATGATTTCAACCTTAAACTACTTGAAAGTAACGATAGGAATGGAAACAAGTCAAATCAGTATCACTAACCTCAAGTGGAAGGATGATGTCTTCATTGTAGTCGATACGTCTTCACGATCTTCAGGTTTTCAAAGTAATACTTGTATGTCTCAACATTCTTAGACTTTCTAATCTAACCTAAACGAAGTTGACTCTAGTACATTTAATCAAGCAACTCTAAATGAGTTTTGATATTAAAATATGACAACCAACCTTGACATACCAACACTTGGTGGGTTCAACCGAGCAATGCTCTAACAAGGGATAAACCCATTTTGAGCTTCAACGGTTTTGATTCATACTATGTAGATCCGAAATATAAACCTAAAAATGACCATCTATCAAATACTACAAAAACCAGTCTAATAAAAAACATAATAAATAGAAATGCTGAAATCGTTGTAAATTGTATGTGGTAACACATGAGCTTATAATTGAACTATGCCATCGTATTGAGGTGATCCAAGTATATCTGAACCTCATATCAAATCAAATATATGTATAATATCATAACGGAAAAAAATCTAACAAAACTGTGACCTCCGCAATCAATAATTTATATATATATATATATATATATATATATATATATATATATATGTGTGTGTGTGTGTGTGTGTGTGTGTGTGTCGATTACTCAAAAAATACATCATTTGAATACCCAAAATTTCAAAATCCAAATTAAAAAAATTAACAAAATTACAGAAAGAGGTAGCATAGAAACGATTCATACGAATCTTGAAACCTGGCAATTTCATGGGAGTTAAGTTTATTACAACAATGTTTTTTTTCTTCTTTTCTATTCTTTTTAGAACCATCAAGTTGTCTGATGGTTCTCATGCTCCCTCCCACTGTGGAGGTAGGGGGTCAAACCCCTTAATTGCTAAACTAACTCAAATATGAAGGAGTTTGGATGTAGTCTAGGGACCACTGTACTACCTATAAAAAAAGTTTATCATAACAAAGAAAAACTGGATTTATCCAAATAATGCACGATCACTTCCATTTTATTAATGAAAAATGTTAGATATGAATTTATCTTTTGCAAGCACAAATCTGGACCGCCACTGATATGAGCCTAAAATATATTATTTGAGCGTCACTTTCTTATGCTTTTCTTAGCTATTCTTCTTGTATTTTTGTATATTACGTTTTGTTTCCATTTTTGTAGGTAATTTGGAGTCATGTGATACAAAAGAAGGCAAATAAGCGCTTAATACATATATTTTTTGATACGCGAAAGTCTGACCCAGGTCCCTACCCGAACCCAGCCAGTTGGACTGGCACCACTGCCAGACCCAACACCACTAAACCCACTATACAACTAATCTATTACAAACCTTTACGGCGGCGGGAATTGAACCCCTGACTTCCTCCTTACTAGAGTTGATGGGATACCACTGAGCTATGCTCTTGGACCTCTTAATACATTGTTTAACATCCTTAAATATTGGCGGACTTGAAGCATAGAAGATCACAAAGTCTTCGATCTGTCAAAATCATAAATTATTGGAGCACCAGTGCTGTTTACTCAGGGCAGCCACCTGCTAGCACATTGAGTATTCCTGGAGACAGACAAGTAGGTCACAACCACTACCTTGCCAAGTCCTGCACGATGGCACTGAGAAGAATACATAACAAGTGGTACCAGTTTTGGGTTTAGTTCAAACTGAAAATACAAGAAAAAGGAGTAATCTTGATGTCGTTGATTCGAGGATTGATAGTTAGGATTGATGAAGCTTTAACATTTATCGTGGGTTCAGAAGGTTGGGTCTTACTCGAATTTAAATTACATCACAGAGAGAAGCCTAAAGAAGAAGCATACAACAGTTAGGTTTTCACATCTCTTTACCTGTCCGTAAAAAAAACAGTTAAGTGTTTGGTAAATATGACTACTAATTTTCCCATAGTCTACGTAATGTATACAGCTCAGAGAATCTGATACTAAGTAGTATTGATATCTCAATTGAACTGATAATGCTAAGTAATAAAAG
Source organism: Papaver atlanticum (assembly GCA_023531105.1). NCBI lineage: Eukaryota > Viridiplantae > Streptophyta > Magnoliopsida > Ranunculales > Papaveraceae > Papaver > Papaver atlanticum. The sequence goes on along the minus strand of JAJJMB010010578.1, from coordinate 966,294 downwards.
GTACTCAAGATCACAATAATAACGAAGAACACAAATGTAAGGTAAATGCTACTAAGTTATCATGAGACACAAGAGATTACGTGGTTCGACTTTTGTCTACGTCCATGGGGTAATGAGTGATTGTTTGTATTAAGTTGTGGTGGTTACAAAGATCTTAAATGCTTCCCAAAGTAATAGAGAGAACTCAAGTTCAAGTAAATACTTAAGTTCTAAACATTAAAGAGGTATAAGCTTAAGACTAGATCTTCTTCTCTTGGGTCTTGAATGCCTTTCTTTATTGGCGAAGCTTGGTATTTATAGCCCTTTCTGCTCCAGATATATCTTTGTTGTCTTTGGGTCCATCGTATCCTGATATATCTTCCGTACAAATGGTACCTTCGTTCACCGCGTGCTTTCTCCAGTCGGGTTCTGCCACCTCAGCTGACCCACGTTCCTTCGGAAACTACCTAGCCTCAGTACATATTGTACTTTCGTTCACCGCTAGCCTTCGTCAGTCAGAATCTGCCATCTCATCTCTCTCCACGTGCCTTGGTCAAGCGTGTAGATAAGGGATTACCGCATTAAATGCTGATTTGATATGTCATCTACCTTTGTCCCTTCGCCAGCTGCCTCTCTCTAGACTAGGTTTTACTTTACCATCTTAGCCGTCGAGGTATGCTTCCTCGAGATGGGATAAAGTAGAAGGGATCTGCTACTCCTCAGACTCATGTGTATAGCGTGGGCTACATAGTTATCTTGTATGCGGCCATTAAAACCATGACACGTGCTCCGCGGAATATTGATATTTACAGTTTGCCCCTTTTATTTCATATTCTACCGTTTGGTAGGATTGGAAGAAAAAACTTCCATAACACCGCCATTTTTGCACGTATGGGTTGGATGGTCCCCATGTGTCCTTTCATGCAATAACTTCTCCTTGAATTTTGGGACATCCAAATTTTTGGATTCTCCATCCGCCTATAAGAAGAGAATGGAATAAGGATATTTGTTAACTTTCCTTATTCTCCACAAACTTTCGCTCACTGTCTCTTTCATAGGGATTTTTTCATCTCATTTTCTTCCAACTGTTGGTCTTCTCTTCGACTCCCAAAAGCTCTTGCTCGTTCTTCATTAATCAGTTTAGTATACGTTGATCTTCGATTTACAATAGTTTTTCGTATTCTCCATGCTTGGCTCGGATTTTTTCTTCTTTGGTTGTTTGATGTTGCTGCTACCTTGCATGTATTGATTTTCGTCTTCCCATGCTTCTTCATGCTATTTGAAAACATGGGTTACTTCCCATTTCGTGATTTTACTATGATTATGCCATGATTGTACTTCGCCTGCAATTTCGACCATGGTGGTTAATGATCCTCCCTTTTGTATTATGGAGGGATTAAATTGTTTCCTTTGGTTGGTTTAGTTAAACTCATGCCCAAAGTATGCTTATTTTTTCCCCAAATGCGTTTTTGATCCAACTGCAATTTTGGTCCGCCATTGTTGAAGGACTATTCTTCCTGTTGATGTTAGGAATTATGAGGCTTCCGAAGAAACCTACGCGCAAAGATCCGAGGCATAGATCGTCCACTGAGCCACCTACGTGCATGGATCATCCTAATGCTACGCCCTCTACACCCCCTGAGGATACTGAGATTCCTGAGGGAACTGAGATGGATAAGGAACCTGAGGTAGAGGAGGTTGCTGTTGAGGATCTTACTCTCCCCACACCCCATTATGAGCTCCAAAGGTTGCAGCTGCATGACAAAGATAGCTACGTTCATTTGTCTTTAACTGAGATCTCCAAGTCTTTCCTCCTACATAAGTTTGAAATCTCCTTTGTTGATAGTCCTGACGTTCTCACCGAATCCTTGATCTGGAACTTCCCTTATGATGAGAACAATTTATTGATCAGCATTGGCCAATTGGCCGCAGGTATGTTTCTACCTTTGTATAATAGAAAGGATCCCTTCTACTATGATGTTCTGTCTACTAGGGATGACCCAGTGAACAAGACTCAAGTCCGAGGGGTGATGCAGTACACTGGTAAGTATTGGCGTGCCCTTCGTGAGAGTTGGTACCGTAGTAAGGGTAAGACTACTCTGAAGTCTTATGACCCCTTTGCTCCCGGGAGGTCTAAGCAGGAGGATTATACCCCTGCTAACTTCAATGCTACGTATGATGATGCCATTCAGAAAAGCAATCTTCTTCCTTAGTGTGTTGGTCTACGCCGTAGTCATGTTTCTGCCAAGCAGATTAGGGAAGGTAATAGCCTTCGTTTGTTGGAGGAGATTTATAAGACCGGTTTGACCGTCATCCCCTACTCTGCTAAGCTTTTCTTGCCGAAGTCTGATCGTATTCGTCTTGATCATGATAAACGTTGGGAACATACTCCTCTTCGTGTAGTAGGTCCTTGGGCTTACAGATTTACCTCCACAGAACCCAACGTTTCTCGTTCAGCTTCGTCTCTGCCTCCCAAGTATGATGGATATCAGCCTTGGGTCTTCAACCCTTCCACTCCTGACGAGGTAGGCTTCGTTCGCTTTTGTTTTTCTTTGTTTTGTGGCCTTTTGCTAAGTATTTTTGATACTTCTTTTGTAGCCTGCCCCTACTTCTTCTGCTGGGACTGCTCCGGGCTCTGCTGGTAACTCCGTAGCTACCAGGACAAGGAAAAGGAAGGCTACGATTGAAGCAACTAAGTCAACACCTGCAGAGGTAAGCATTATAACCCTACCTTAGTGTTCGTAGATTCCTTAGTATTTTGCCCCTGATCCTTAGCTCGCGCATGTGTCCTTCTACAGTCTTCCAAGAAGAAAGGCAAGTTGAAGGTTGTGATCGATGTTAAGGAATCCGATGAGGAACCTAAGGTTGTTAGAGAAGAGCCGGATGACGAGGACATGGAGGATATTGAGGATACTGTCCTTAGTCCCCATTTAGACGACATTGAGGAAGATTTTTCGAAAGATAGCCCTAGTCCATTCGTTCTGGTTCTGTGGAAGGTGATAACCTTCAAGTTGATGGCGGTTCTTCATTGGTGAGCCAAGTTAGTACCCAAGTTGTTACTCCTGCTTCGCTGCAGAAGGTACCTGCATTTTCTGCTCCTAGCAAAATGCAGCCTGTTTCTTTGGCCTCTACTAGTACTATGGTGCTATCTTTTAAGGGACTTCATTCTTCTCCTGCTACCCCGCATCACTCGAGTGGTTCGTTTGCAAAGGGTGCAGCTCCAGTGGTGGGGGTCAGTAGCTCTGACTCTCAGCCGAAGAAGAAGGTTATGATTCTTCTCCTTCAATGCCATGCCCACTCCATTGGGAAGTGCTCAGTATGTATCTACTGCCCCCGCTAGCAAGGTTGTTGGACCTCCACCTTCGTCACGAGATTGGACCGTACTGGGTAATCTTCCTTCTGCTGGTGACATGGACTTAGGTGGTACTTCTAGTCAAGCATTTTCTTTTGTTCCCAGCTCATCTACCATGCCATCTCTTCGTCGTGGTGAGGATTCAGTACTTTTCCCCCATGATCGCTCTCAAGCGACTGGTGGGGTTTTTACTGATCTTGAGAAGGGTAAGTTACCTGAGATCTTGATCCTTGGGATCTCTGACGATGCCATCCTTGAAGCCATACTGCGGGATTCAAAGGGTCCTTTTTCTGCTGAGGTTGATCGTCATCAGCTGACTGATTCTTTGGAGGTTGCTTCAAGATTGGATACTTTGACTGATCAGTATCAAATGCCAAGGACCTATTCTTTGATCCAGATTGCCTTCGCTCCAGTCAGAGCTTTGGTGAAATCCGTAGGGGTAGCATCTAAGAGATTGAGACTTTCATGGATACCTACGCTGATTTCCTTCCTCGTCTTTCCTTGTTCTCAGTAAGTGACTTTTTCCTTATTGTTTCGTGCAATGTTTAAAAACCTTCGTCTGTTCTTATGCTCCGTTGTTTGCATCTTTGCAAACAAATCGATCTTGGAGGCACCTTGTTCAAGTTTTATAGGGCAAAGTGTACTTACTTAAGTGCTCCGTTGGAGCATGCTCGCCAAGATTACGCCTTTGTTAGTGCACAACAACCTTCTTCCGGTGCCGCTACTTCTGCCGCCAAGGTACCTTTGTTAGAGAATGAGCTGAGGAAGACTCAGAGGTCCTTAGAAGCTTGCTTGCTGGCTCTTGAGAAAGACAATAATGCTGCAAAGGTTGCGGAGGAGGGACGCGATGCCGCTGACTCTGCTTTGGCTGTTGAATCTTCCAAAGTTATAGGTTCGTTTCTTCTCTCCTTTAGCTTTTTTATTTTTATTTTTGTTTGATAGCATAGTCTTGAGAGAACCTACGCCTCCCAGCTGGACAATAATAGTTTTGTGTCTTTACAAAATGGGCAACATTTTATTATGATAGATGTAGTTGGTTGTTTTTAGCACAACTGGTAAGGACAAAACACAAATATTTTGAGGAGGATACTAAATCATATAAGACAATATGATCATGACCGTTGGATCACCCAAATGGGATCCCAACTATTTATAGTACCCGATCGAATAAATCACGATTTTTAGTATTAAAATAAAATTGATTACATTTCCAGAATACAAAACATAGTTTGGACAAGTTAGGCTAGATAAAGAACGATCAAATGTATACTTGCAGAACATAAATCTACCGCTATAAATGATCACGTTTAATTAAAATTTAATAATAAATGTTCAATTTATATTTCATAATAAATGTTTCTTTAATTAATCAAATGAATATATTTTTGTTGATACATTATAAATTTATTTGATATTAATCATATCAGTAAGCATTAATGGTGGTTGTGATGGTGGGCAGTGGTGGGGATAATGGTGGTGGGTATTGGTGAGACTGGTGGAGTGGTGATGATAATGTGGTGGTGGAATAAGTAGTGGTAGTAGGGTGAGAAAAAGGGTCCTAAGATAGGTAAATTAAGCACTAATGGTGGTTGTGATGGTGGGTGGTGGTGGTGGATCGGCGGTGGGGATAATGGTGGTGGGTATTGGTGAGACTGGTGGAGTGGTGACGATAATGTGGTGGTGGAAGAAGTAGTGGTAGTAGGGTGAGAAAAGGTGTCCTAAGATAGGTAAATTATTTAGTCATCCTTGGTTAATTTTTCTTTGTTTTGTTTTAATTTGATTTTAGTTTTCAGATTACTTTTTTTTTTTTTTTTTATAATTAAAACAATTTTTAAAGGTCAGATTTTTCCAAAAAAGAAGATGTTGTGATTTTAAGATTTGCCGGGTAGGGGGCGGGAAGAAAAATGAAACCTATAAAAAAATTAAGGCTACACGCGAATTAATTGCGGTTCAGTTTCTCGCATCTCTCTTTATTCCCCTTTTTTGTCATGGTTTCTGTTGTTGTCATTATTTCTCCACTACTTCGTGGGATTATGCAAGGCTATGCGTGAATTAATTGTAATTGATTCAGTTTCTCACTTCTCTTTATTCCCCTTTTTTGTCATGATTTTTTTTTTGTCATTTCTCCCCAACTTCGTTTAATTATGCATGCTTGAGAACTAGTTCATGATAATAGGTAAAGAGACGAGAAAAGAAATGGATCAAGAATTAAATATTATTATAAATTTTAGGAAAATGAATAAACACAAATCTATGTAAATTGGGAACCCAACAATTTATATCAAAGAGAAAATTTAAATTCTAATGCTAACAGATTTTGCAAGATTAATCTAATTGATTTTAAAGTAATTTTAGGTGTTTTTAGTTTTGTTACAAGTTTGGTGAATGACCTTTGATGATATTTTTTTGAAGTAGTGAACGAAGTAATGTTCTACTGCCCATAGGATTTGCTCTAACGATTAACTATGTTTTTCCCAAAGGGTTGTATGACTTACATACACAATATTAAAAGATTCGAGGATAAGGACATTTTTATTAACCAACTCCTCAAAACATTTAGACCTGGATCGATCGGTTCGATTCTTCTCAGACAATTACGACATGTATGAATCGATGGATACATTTGAAACATTTAAAAGTATATAATATAGTAGGGATATAAAAAAAAATCATGCATTAAAATAAGGTGGGACCAGAGCTTATGCTTTTAGAGCTTTTAAAAGCTCCTCTCCCCCAGCTTTTAAAAGTTGGGAAATTTTGGAAGTGTTTTGGGTTAAAAGCACTTTGAAAATATTTTACCAAACACTAATATGATTTTTTTTTTACTATATAGTATATTTTTTGAAAGTGCTTTTTGAAAAATAAAAGCATTGTCAAACCCATCCTTTATCTTTCCTAACTTGTCCAAGCTTTGCTTTCCTAATTTGTCCAAACCTTGTTTTGCATTTAGATATTAAGATATATAAACCACTGGTTAGAGGCGGGTTGGCAAATTTTGTTGCATTTTTATTTGTTTTTATACTTCTTGATCTGTTTAAGTAAGCTTTTGAGCGCTAGAGGCGGGGGCGGAGGTGGTTTAAAGCAAGGGTTGCAACGTCTATCTTATACCCCTAGCAATATCCTGCTTCCCCTTAAAAGAGTTTCTGGGTCCGCCCCTGTCTAAAGGTGCATCACTTGATGACGATACCTGCACTGATACTTAAAAGATTTAGAGGTGTATCACTTAATGATATCAACAACAACAATCGTATTGAAAATAATGTAAGGCTTGGTACGAGCGAATTATTATATCTTCCTGATAAAACAAAATAGCACCAGATATGTTGGGAAATTGGGTTAAAACCGGAGGATGAAAAACAAACAAGGAATGGTATACCTTGACTTCAAGAACCTTTCGATTCTCTTAGGCAATGATTCAATCTTTCCCAAATAAATTGGCGAGTACAACAGATTTATGAATTATGCCTTCGGGATTCAATGAAGCGCTAACACCGTAACCGAATTCAAGGATTGTACCTCCTTGACCCTACCAAAAACACACCGTTTAAGGATTCTAATGATGCTGTCATAAGAGAAGAAAACAATAAGTGTAATTGATGAACAATCACCACTTATAAAGGAGGATTCATGTCCATTGGAGATATCTTTTCATCTCCAACAGACACCTTCAAGAGGCACCAATGGCGGCTATTAGGAAGAGACGCGTCCATTCAATTTGAGTTGGGATTTCAAACCAAAGACAAAAAAATTTATTCAAGGCGATGTCTGATAGACGCATTTATGTGTCTATTTTCATCTCTATTGTGTATATTTTTAGTACCCATTTTTGTACTAATGTTGGTATTTTATCCCTTTGTAGGTATTTTTGGGGAATAAACATTTTTGGGAAAATTGGCTCGAAAAGTTGTTATAGGCTCCTGGGAGGACACTTGCTATTCGGACTCTCATTTTGGATAAGGGGTAACCCATTTCCAAGCAGCTGCTAAGCACAGACCGGCACTGGATAGGGGGAGGTCAAATTTCTAAAAATTTCAAAACAAAAATTGGCGGGAATTTTCTTTACAGAAAACAGAATTTTTCTGTTTGATTTTTGGACGATTTTTAAGGCGATTCAATGGCTGATTTTCGTTGGGTTAACTCTGTTAAGGATAAACAAGTATGGTATGGGCTGTAGAATCGATTAAACAGGGATAGAAATCCGTGTTGGAGCAAAACAGGGAGAATTCACAATTTGAGTTATTTTCGGTTTACAAAAGAATTTGTGAAGAGTTTACGGCAAGATAGGAGTGTATGGAGTCCTTATTCAGTCCTGAGATAGTTTGAGAGAGTTTTGAAACCAAGTTAACGCGTAAAAAGAAGATTAAAATCCCATAACGTGCGGTGAAGAAAAAAAGAAAATATTTGGATTAACTCGAGTAATTTTGTGGTTTGGAGGCTATATATAGGTTGATTCAAGTCATATTTAGATATACAAACAATTTGGGGGAGTTTGGAGAAGTTTAGAGCTATAGAGAAGCGAGAAAAAAATCACAGAGTCGAGTTCAGAAACTTTCCTGCTGCTGCTGTGAAGAAGAAGACGAAGAACATTAGACCCTCAGAATCAGTCGCAGTGGCAGACTTATTTTCAGTGACAACGAGGTACGGTCGCATCTTACTGCAGTCACAGAAGCTCTTCAGCAACGACTCGGACTTCTGTTTTAGACCTTCAGCAACTACAGAATCCGCTGCTTAGCACTTTTCACTCTTTTAATCAACTTTTGAACACCAAATATGTATTTTGAGCAAGTGATTAATATGAGGAGCTAAACCCCTTAGCCGAGGCGACGGAGGAAGCCATTGTTCCATGAAAAGTGGTATAATTCTATTTTAATTATTTATTGCAATTATTTTACATGATTATTTGCATAGAACTTAAAAGCAAAATTGGTTTTTATTGAGTAGTTGTGAAGCGTTTTGATGGGACATGCTTGGTTTTAATACTTTTGATGTTTCATGCTTCGTGCTTACAATTATTACTTCAAAAATCTATTAGAGGCAAATATTAGAATCACTTTAAAGAAGAATATTGCATGAATATTGATTAGAGTTTATCAATTAATTGGTCAATGGTGGAATCCAAAGTCTCGGTATTTTCTTATTATTGTCAAAACAATTCTATTTAATTTTCGAAAATCCTTCACAAGTTCGAGCAACGAACCTTTTTACCACTACAACTATAAAACGACATCAATGTCTCGCTCTCTGCAAGGGGCACTGCGCCTAGACCCAGCGACCTGACCTATCAGGCCGACCACAGCCGGGGGGCTATTGTCCCCCAAACCACCTGTCAAAAATACAAAATGCATAATGTTTGAATACCCAATATGATATGCTTAAAATACTAAGACACCATAATACAGATTTAGGTACAGAGAAAGAAAAAAACACTAATTTATCTACATAATTGGAAAATTATACAAACTGAAAATTTTGTCAATTATCAAGTTTTTCCAACTCATAAAAAAAATGTCACTAAATAGATTAACGTGTAAAGGAACCAAACATGGTGGATAATGTACAATGGAATTAAACATGGTAGTAGATTAATCAACAACCTAAAAACTCAATACCATCCCTCACTCCAGAATAAAAGCAGCACTGGTGGAGCTTACCCTCTCACCTATTGGTTGGTGAGCGTAACCGCGCGTTCTCATTGGCTAGGATTTCATTCGTATTCATCAAATGAAATTTCGTGAGATATGATGCATTGATCTGACAATGTGCGGTGTAGATTGGGTGAGTGGTTGGGAAACACACGACGGAAGACCCTCATTATTTAGAAAATTGCTATATTAATTTCATGTATTTATTGTGAAAATCCTGAAAATAAAGAAAACTACTATATTAATTTCAGACATTTATGATAAAAATAAAAAAAATCAATTCAACATATTTATGGAATAAAATAATAAGATTTATATTTTTGAATCTTTGATAATTTCATGTATTTATTATAAAAAATCCAGAAAATAAAAACAACTACTATATTAATTTCTTACATTTATGACATAAATAAATAAAAAAAATCAATTCAACATATTTATGGAATAAAAATAATAAGATTTACCGAATATTTTGTGAATCTTTTATAAGGAAAAAAAATCTTGAAATGACAAAGAAAACTACTATATTAATTTCGGACATTTATGATTAAAATAAAAATAAAATCAATTCACCATATTTATGGAATAAAATAATATGATTTATATTTTTTTGAATCTTTTATACGGAAAAATAATCTAAAAATGACAAAGAAAACTACTATATTAATTTCGGAAATTTATGATTAAAATAAAATAAAAATCAATTCAATTCAATTATTTATTATAAAAAATCCAGAAATAAAAAAAAAACTACTCTATTAATTTCGTACATTTATGAATGCAATAAAAAAAAATCATTTCAACATATTTATCGAATTAAATAATAAAATATATATTTTTGAATCTTTTATAAGGAAAAAAAATCTAGAAATGACTATATTAATTTTTATTAATAATAAACATCTAGAAAATCCAGACATGTTTATGCGTTAAAAACTGACAAAAAAATCCAAGCATATTCATAAATCTGATACAGAAAATAATTTCAAAGATTTTATTCATTTCAATGGGGTAAAAAATATTTAAATTAATATTAATATGGTTTTAAAAATGGTATGCCTTTAATATACACACGGTTATTTGGGGAAAAAATATCAATATGCAGATAATTTTCTTTAATAATACTACTATAAAATTGTCGCTACTATTATTATTAAAAATCTTTTAATTAATACTAATATGTTGTTAATAAATTATGAAAATAATTTTCCTAATTTTCTTCCTTTAAGATATTGATTAATATTGTTTCATAATAAAAGTAATTTCTTATCGAAATTTAGTTTTGGTGACTGAATATAAATAATTCAAGCGAAAGCCAAACCTCATTGTTTGCAAGTTACTTTTCTTTTCGGGGTTTTTTCTTCCTTTTTTTCGGTTTCTTACAATCTAGGATTTTGTTGTCTAATATATTTTTATTGTTTGTTTTGCATGTAATCAATAGGTTGCGGTGATGGGAGGTCAATATTAAGTTTTTACTGGTGGTATGTTTCTTACCCATTTTCAATATAGTCCATGATGTTTATGGGTTTGATCTTTTCAGAAAAATCAAAATATTTAGTTTGGAAAGGTGGTTTAGGAAGTCGACATCTCATCAAAAGTGTCTATTTTAAAAGGTGAAATTTAAATACCAATTTCTATATAGGTCTCAATTCGGTTTTTGCTAAGGTTATAATTTGTTTGTTGACTATCTCTGTGTTTCAGGTGCGAGAGAAAAACATAATAATTTCATTAAAATGGGGTAAGCATGATTATTTGTGCGTGCATTTTACACATAGAAATTGTTATTGGCTATTTTCTGCGGGGTTGAGGAGATGCCTACAAACAATTATGTTGAGAGTAGGTAACTGATATGGTGGAATAATTTTTATTAAAATTTATGGAGGAAAATGGTCGTGTGCAGTAGTGGGGTTTAGCTTATGAATATGCGATGTAAGGTTGTTTATTTTGTTTTCTTCATTTTCTGTTTTATTATGATGATTTTCTCAAAATAAAATATGTATAGCAAAAGTAGGTGTTTAATCGTTTTGTAGTTATTTTTTTTGAAATGTTGTTCACGGTATGATATTTTGAGTTCACACAAATGTTTAGTTCATTAAAATTATTTGTTCATAATGGTTACTACAGTTCACGTGTTCATGATCTAAAAATGATAAATTTTGGGAAGGAGGGACACACCTATTCATTATAATGGTAGTTGTATTTTTTTGTTGTTGGTATCATTTGCTTGACACAAATTATAGGTTTTGGCCTAAGTAGGGTACAATGCGGGTTAACTAAATGGTGCTTATAATTTGTATTTCGCGAATCAGATGTGTTATGCCGATGAAGACACCGACAGGACATTCCATACATGTAGTGTTAGTCAAAATCTCAATTTGGTAAATCCATTTACTTATATGTTTGGTATATCCCTGTGATTCACATGTCTTTGTGCAAGCACCTGCTGGGAAAGGATACTTTGATGTCGATTTTCTTATGGAGGTGTCTCAGCTACCGTCTCAGATATTGGTGTTGTTCCAATTTAGTGTATATTATTCATCCATAAGTCTGGCAGGCTCTTTGAATCCTTCAAGGGAATTGAGGAGTGTCCTAGATGAGCAATCAAGGAATAATGGCTTGGATCATGGTGGAGAAGAAACACAACCAATTTCATCCATCACTTCCTGATGCAGGGGCAACCCATCAATGCATCACTTCCCTACTTAGGTTCGGCAATATTTTGATTTTTATTAAGAACACCCTATTACTAATTTTTCATCTGGAATTTTTTTGTGAATTGACATTACCTAAGTTTTATATGCACGCTGCAAATGGATTTCTAATAATTTGATACTTTCGGGCTTAAATTTGCTTAAATTTACTCCATTAGGTGTAAAAAAATCTTTTGTCATGTTAGAGGAGGGAGGATGGAAATGTGAGTAGGTTTAAATTAGATAACTCTCTGTTAGAATCAACATAGTTAACCAAAATATTGGCGACTTTAGACTTTATGTAACTGTTAGCTTAATTTCTTTAAAATTAGTAATTTACACTTATTATATTTATGGAAAGATTTATTATTTGAAGCATTTATGGAACGATGCATACATAGTAATGACGTAATCTTTTTCCACAGTTTTAATTATATATGGAAAGAAAATTTTAAATTAGTGTTTATAAAACTCAAAATATCTAAAAAACCTTAGGGGAAAAAATAATCTTTAGAGGTCTACTTATGGTAAAAGAATCCCAAAAAGCTAGCTTAAATATTTAGTATGTTAAAAAAAATCTTTTTCTTACCCTATATTTTCGAATTAATTTAGGGAAGAAAATTCTTTCCATTACTTTGTTATATTTTGTTTCCACACAAAGCAATTTAATTCCATTTCATTTCTCAATTCTCATTGTTTTCTTTGCAGCCGAGTCTTAAAGGTCTATATTAAGGACACCAACATGGACATTTGTAAAATGAATAATTCTCTTTGTCATCTTAGATATATTCTCTAAACATGTACAAGTCTTTTCGATGATGTAGTAGTGAATATATAATTATAAACCAAGATGATACTGGCCCCGTCCATCATTTTCAATTCTATGTAGGGCCAAAAGGATAAATGTTAATATGAAATAGGGAAATAGGAATAAGGATGGATGTAAATCCCAAACAACATTGTTAAGTTATTGTCCTAAGAGCATTCTACTCTCTCTTGGCTTTCCTTTATAAATTTTTCTGATATTTTTGATGGGGTTTTGCTAGATTATTGAATTATAATTTTTGTGAAAACTATTCTTATTATTCTTTTTCTTTCTCGAACAGGATATACGCATGAAATTTCTTTGTTTAATAGACCACGCTGTAACGGCACTTCGTTAACTTGACCTACGGTTGATGTAAAAAAGACGTCCCTTTAATCGTTCAATTCCAAGAGAGTTTTATGTTTTGTTTCAAGCCACATACATAATAAAATTAGCTATATGCATCACAAAAAATCCAGCAACCAAATTATTTAGTTAACCAATACAATTTAGATTCTCTTTGCCAATAAAGGTACTCCAATCATTAATTAGTGAACAATCCTTGCGGTTAAAGTAACAATCAAGAGTATTCAAACGGAGTCTTAGTGGGATGTTAGTTCATTGCTTGATTACAACTTCTTTGACGGAAAGCATTTCATCTGTTTTGTACTATCTAGAATTGGAAAACTATTTTATGTAATATCGTGTGTTCTTTTAATGTCTCTAACATCCGATATTGATACAACCATATAATGAGTGTGATTTTTCATATAACTATACGGACTTGGAACCTGGAGGAGAACTTGAGTTGGTTGCTTAATTCCTAACGCAAGCTTATGATTCTTATGAAAGATATATCAGTGCATTTTCTTGATTACTTCTTTAACGGGAAGCACTCTACATACTTTGCGACATTTAGGGTTAGCAATCTATTTTATATTAAGATCGTGTTATTTCTCTAATGTCAGATATCAGCACAACTATATAATATGTGTGATTTTTCATTCAACTACAAGAAGTTGGAGCTGGGGAAAACAATTGAGTTACCCGCTTGATTTTTTACACAAGTATATGATTTCTAAAGAAAAATATATATGTGTATTTCCTTAATTACATTTTATTTGACGGGAAGCATTTCATATCGTTATTTAGAGCTGGCAATCTATTTATATTAATATCATGATTTTTTTAATGTCTCTAATATCACATATCGATGCCTATATAATGACTAATGACATTTCCTTGATTACTTCTTTGACGGGAAGTACTTTGTATGCTTTGGACTATTTAGGGTTGGCAATTTGTTTTATATTAATATCGTGTTATTTTTAGTGTCTTTAATGTCAGATATCAACACAACCACATAATATGTGTGATTTTTCATTCAACTACAAGAACTACAAGAAGTTGGAGCCTAGAAAAACAATTGAGTTAGCCGTTTTATTTTTAACGCAAGTATATGATTTCTGAAGAAAAATATATATGTACGTTTCCTTAATTACATTTTCTTTGAAAGAAGCACTTCATATGCTTTGCCGTATTTAGAGTTGACAATCTATTTTATATTAATATCATGATTTTTAGTGTCTCTAACTTCAGATATCGATGCCTATATAATGGCTAATGAGTGTGATTTTTCATTTAACTATAAGAAGTTGGAGCCTGGAAGAGCAGTTGAGTTGGTCCCTTAATTCTTAACACAAATATATAATTTTCGAAGAAAGATATATCAATGCATTTCCTTGATAACATTTTCTTTGACGGGAAGAAATTCATATGTTGTGCACCATTTAAAGTTTTCAATCTATTTTATATTAATACCGTGTTTTTTTTAGTGTCTCTAATTTCAGATATTGATACAACTGTATAGAAAGTGTGATGTTTCAGTTAACTACCAATAGTACTGATACATGTAATGTAATGAACTACTTATTGATTTCAAAGGTCTGTATAATTTTTCAAAAGTATTTTATTTAAGAGGATTTCTTAATCTCCAACACTTTAAACAATATGTAATTGGTGAATAATTTGGTTCCGATTGTTAATCTACTAAATGATTGCTTCAAAAAAAATATGATAATTGGTGTTTTCATGATACACTGCAGTTGTTAATTGAGATCCCTTGGACGGGTGCAGGGCTTCGCCCAACTGAGGATCGATTTTGTCGTACCCAGTTCGAAGCACGGGTTAAATACTAAAAATAATAATTAATTATGTATTTATAGCTTAAAATATTTTAGTTTATTTGTAAAATTGATTATTATTTTATTATATTGCATGAAATTAGTTTTCAAAACCATGTTAGATCTTCAAATCATAATAATATTATATATTTGATTATTATAAAGTTTTAACTGTTAATTGTCGATCTGTTGGATAGTAATTCTATAAGCTTATTAGAACTCTTATTAGGACGGGTGCGGGCGAAGCCCCGCCTCAGTGAGCATGAACTGATGATGTAAGAAATTCCAGCAGTCTCGGTGCGTAGCACGAGTTTCAAGCTAGTGAATTTATAAACAAGGGAAGATATTTGACAGCTTTTGTCCCTGTGCGTGCCTTCTGACGTGCATGGATTAATTTTTGTAGGAAATACCAATAGGTCCTAGAAATAATATATTAGAGAGAGTTTGGTCCAGTTGACTCAGTCAACTGTCTGTTTGGTCCATTTTAAAAATATATATTACAGTTTGGTCTTGCAAATTAACGTTTGGTCCTAGGGTTTTGTCCACCCACATGGAATATTCTTTTTCTGTTACTAAAATACCCCTTCACTACCGTATATAAACAGAAAAACTAGAATCAGTTTCAGGTTTATTTTATCTCTCCTACTTCATCTTATGCTCTCGTTTTTTCTGCTGCTGCAAAACCATTTTCTAAGGTTTAGGAGATTGATTCTGTTCTTGATACGAAGATTCATTCGATTTATAGCAGATTAATGAGGAATTCATTGTTACGAAGACTGATTTGATTTACGGAGTTGATTTTCTGGTTTTAGAAGACTGATTCGATTTCAACGGAGTTCTAGGGTTTACGAAGATTCATTCGATTTATAGCAGATTAATGAGGAATTCATTGTTACGAAAACTGATTTGATTTACAGAGTTGATTTTCTGGTTTTTGAAGACTGATTCGATTTTAATGGAGTTGATTTTGGTTTTCGAAGATTTACAGATCTGACTTGATTCGATTTTTTACGAAGTTGATTTTGGTTTTTGAAGATTTATTCAATTTGACGTAGTTGATTTCGGAATTACAGAAAAAAATTACGAAGATTTGATATTTGAAGATTGGAGTTGATTTGATATTCGAAAGATTGGAGTTGATTTTTGGAGTTGATCTTAATTCTTTTTGTTTCTGGTGAGATACTAATTCTTTTTGTGATTTTATTTTTATCTGAAGTAATTTTGTAGATCGTCCGTGCTTCTCTTCTTATCAGGAGTTCATTAGGTTTAGTGAAGTAACGAATCATGTTTAAGTTTATGCATTGTAGATTAGTTTGTTGTTTGATTTTAAGAGCAATATGAATGAACTCTGTTAGGCTTCATTTTTTAGAATGAACTCATTATTTGTTTAAGAATAAGTATTCTCTGCTGCTTGGTTATCCTTTACTTTGTTATTTTGTTAAGAAGAAGATCTTCATTTTAAGAATGAACCTTAAGTTTATGCATTTTGTAGATTAGTTTGTTGTTTGATTTTAAGAGCAAATTGTGAATGAACTCTGTTAAGGCTTCATATTTTAGAATGAACTCTTTATTTCTTTAAGAATAAGTATTCCTGGTGCTTTGTTTATCTTTGTACTTTGTTATTTTGTTAAGAAGAAGGTCTTCATTTTAAGAATGAACCTTTATTTTGTTAAGTTTTTTAGCTGTTCATATGTTGGAATGAACTCATTTTTTTATTAAGAATTTTAGGTGTTCATTTATTGGAATGAAGTTCAGCTTGTTGTGTGTGTTTAATTGTTTATGTGAACCTTCATTTTTGTTTTCCAGGTTCAGTATGGCCCTCTCCAGTTGTTATGCAGTTGTGTACTACAAAGGGGATGGTATTCCATTGGAAGTTTCTTTAGATACGATGATTCGTGACCATAAAATATATGTTTGTGATTATTGGAGAAACTTGACTCCTCGGAGCATAAGATTTAGTCATGGCGAAGGTTGTAATAAAGCTTTCATCAATTGTGATTTTTCTCTTCAAGGTCTAATTGTTGTTTCTTGTTCAAAGCAATTGTAACATTTTGATTTGTTCGTTGAGGAGGCTTCTATTGGTGTTGCTTCTAGCTCTTCATCTGGTATTTCCACGCAGTCTCTCAGTGATAATGAATCATGTAGTGGGTTCACTGAGACTTCAAAGATTAAATATCTGACTGAAGGTCATGAGAAATTAAAACCTCTTTTATCTTACAGGTGGGAGGATATTTTTAAAGGTGTTGGTCAAGTTTTTCATGGTGGTGTTGATGAGGTTCGCTTAGCTGTCAACAAATATTGCAGCAAGTATGGTTATACATTTGCAAAGGTTAAGAATGATAGACTTAGGTACACAGTCAAGTGTGGTAGGAATGCATATTGTCCTTGGTATCTGCACACTATTCCAATCGATACCGCTAAAAATGTCTTTGCTATCAAGGAATTCAATGGGAATCATACATGTGGTGGTGCTTATAAGCTGAAGGATCCACCTGTGAAGAAGATATTAATTAAACATCTATTCAAGGATTAAATACAGTCAAATCCGTCGATAAAGCCTAATGATATGGTTGCTCAGGTGAAGAGTTGTTACGGTATTAACATAAAATACCATCATGCTTATAAAGGGAATGAAGCATCTCAGGCAGAGATATATGGTGATGATGTAAAAAGTTTTACAGATCTTGTGTGGTATGTTGAAGCAATGAAGGCTACCAATCCTGGCAGCTATGTTAAGTTTTAATTTAATGAGGAGACTAAATGGTTTGAGAGGCTTTTCATATGTTTTGCTGCATGTATCGAAGGATACAGGTTTATTCGCCCTATGCTTTACTGTAATGCAACATTTCTCACTGGGAGATTCAAGGGAACATTGATGGCCGCCACTGGCGTGAATGGGAACCAAGGTAAATTTTCTTTCTTTTCTGTATAACTCATATTAGTTTGTTGTTTGATTTTAAGAGCAATGTGAATGAATGAAGTTTATCTGTTAAGGCTTTCATTTTTTACAATGAACTCCTTTTTTGTTAAAGAATAAGTATTACTATCTGTTACTTTGTTATTTTTTTAAGAAGATTGTCTTCATTTTAAGAATGAACCATTATTTTGTTAAGTTTTTACCTGTTCATAAGTGGGAATGAACTCCTACTGCTTGTTTGTCCTTTACTTTGTTAAGGTCTTCATTTTAAGAAGTATTCCTACTGCTTGTTTATCTGTTTTTACTTTGTTATTTTGTTAAGAAGAAGGTCTTCATTTTAAGAATGAACCTTTATTTTTTTGTTAAGTTTTTGTATCCATTGATTTCTTAACTAACTGATAGTTTTTCTCAATTAACTGACACTCTTAGTTCTTTTTGTTTTCTTTCATTCTGTAGGTTTTTTTCCTTTTGCGTTTGCTTTAGTTCCTTCAGAAGACATTGAAGGTTGGAAGTGGTTCATGGAAAACTTGCAGCATTGTGTCGACTTTCGTCCTATCACCTTTATCACTGATCGTCATGAAGGGCTGAAGCAAAGTATTCCTAAGTTTTTTCCTAACTCTTATCATAGTTACTGTTTTTATCATTTGAAGAATAACCTCCCTATCAAGAAAGGACATGAGAAGTATAAACAAGTTCCGGATTTGTTCCATAGTCTGTTAACAATGGATTATCACAAGACGTCTTTAGATCTACAAACAGTCTAAAGATCCCCGTCGAAACTTCGATCTAGTTTGAGTGAATCTTATATCAGAAGAGAAGATTCTCAAGCATAAACAAACTAGCTGCAATAAAAGTTCAACAACCATTAGTCAATCAAATCAATCGAAAACTAATAATAAACTGCAATTATCTAGTTTCCCACACACGGTACTAACAGAGCTTCTCAATCCCAAAGAAGTCTTTAAACCGAGCGGCCGTAAGATATTTCGCCTAATTAGGTTACTTTCCTCTCCGAATATGCGGCTCCACCAGTAACAACACAACTAGGTAGTTTTGCTGGCTCTGAGGATTAGTTTGCCTGAAATGCAAACTTCAATATTTATAGACCAAAGAAGTTTGGACACCAAGGAATTTCGAAAACCGAAAATATTATCAAGATATGCAATATATTACCAAATTCGGTTTCCATAATTCCTGGAAATGCTTTGTCCAAATATTGACCGAAATCTCAGTAGAAAATCTCCAATTAGTAAATGCACATTACCAATTTTTATTTTCTAAAGATATGCATTTTAATTGCTTGAAATTCAAAGCATATAAAACTAAAAACATTAATTAAAAGATTCTCAATTTATTTCGATCCAGGATTCTCCTTTAGCTATTAAGGAATATCTTTGAACAATAAAATATAAGCGTTACTGCACATGTTCAAAGTATGTCGACATCTTTACTTGGTAAATCCTTTTTCATATTTACCATCTTGGAACCGATTTTCCATACTTCCAAACAAGTTTAGAATTGGTTCATCTGACTTCCAAGAACTAT
>JAJJMB010010578.1:923001-947171 GCA_023531105.1 Papaver atlanticum | reverse complement strand
CCTCCATGTGGGTACTAGAATTAGTCACGCTAGTTACCAAAACTCGGTTGACTAGGTACTAGGATCGGTTCCCACATATATATGGTATCTAACTTGTATTTGTTGCACATGTTCATAGGATCTGTTCCCAATAACTAAAAACGTGTTGCACATGTTCATAGGATCGGTTCCCAATAACTAAAAACTTGTTGCACCTCTTACAAGGATCGATTCCCCTTTTGTGATCGGTTTCACCTCTTACTAGGATCGGTTCCCCAGTGTCTAGAGTTGGTCATACCAATTACAACAAATCGATCATACCATCTCAGGTGATTACTTAAGATCGGTTTCACTAATAAAAGTCATACCAATACAAAAGTCAGGCCTTGTGAATAGTTTTACCAAGATACATAAACAAGTTATGAGCGGTTATACTAAACACACATATTGGTAATTCAAAAGATTTGCAATGAATAACAATACCAATAAGCCTAGCGATTTCCCTTTCGATTCATAAAACAATTTCATGAATTTACTTCCTTTAAAAGAATATAAAACATTGTTTCCTAGGACGAAATATTCACCCATACCCATACATAATCACAATAGCATTCATACGATTATGTCGATGTCTTATATACGAAGTTTAAAAGATAAGCGTTATACTTCATATTGTATTCCTTAATACTATGTCTAACTTGAGTATAATCATTCACAACTTCGAAGTTATGTTTTCAATATGCACGACTTGAAAGATACGTTAGGGAATGAAACAGTTCAAGTCAAATATTACTAACCTCAAGTGAAAGGATGATGTCGTCGTTGTAGCTCCTTGCTTCTTCACATTCTTCAAGTCTTCACGTAATACTTGTAATGTCTCATATCCTAATACTTTCAAGCTAACATATACAAAGTTAACTCTAGTAAATAATCAAGCGACTCTTTAAATGAGTTTCGATTCACTAAAATATGAAAACCAAACTTGACATACCAACACTTGGTGGGTTCAACCGAGCTATGCTCTAACAATATCGATCCCAAGCACTGGGAAAATGATTTCTTCGTAGGATGTAGGTATGGGACACACTCATCAAGTATTGCAGAATCTTTTAATAACTGGATTCATTGTGAAAGGGATTTTCCTCCAGCTGCTCTTGTTGATGAGCTCAGGATAAAGATTATGAGGATGAGTTCAGAAATGCGTGAGCTTGGTAGAAATTATCTAGATAGTTTGACTCCCATCTATAAAGCATTACTCAAGTCACATTTCGATATAGGTCGTCCATGTAATGTTACTGAGTCAGGTAATGATACACTCTCTTAGCTCTCATGCTGTTGATCTGATACAGATGATGTGTACTTGCTAGAGATGGAAAGTGTTTGGTTTCCTTTGTGCTCACGCTACTGCTGCCATCACTCTTAAGGGTACTGAGATGTTGATGTATATTCATCCATACTTCGGTTCAAACCATTTTCGGAATTCTTATGCTCCTGTAATTCGACTCATTCCCAACTACGATAGGCCTGAAGTGTATGAACCTGAAGATAGAGTCCTTCCTGGTATTCCAAGGCCACCTCCAGGAAGACCACCAAAGAAGCGTGTTCGCAGTGCCTATGAGAAGGAGATGAGGCCTATGAAGTTCTGAAATATTCAAGAAGATTGGGAACCACAACAAAGCTACATGTCGTCTATTACTGCTAGAGTAGTATGCCTGATGATGAACTGCTATTACTTTTATTTTTAGTTTATGTTTTTTTATGGTTTATGAACTTCTATTACTTTTGATGATGAACTGGTGGTAGTTTTTTTTTTTGAACTTTTTGATATGCACTTCATTGTCTGGAATGAACTTCATTTTCTGGAATGAACTCCATTTTTTTTCTTTCTGTAGAACTACTATTTTTAGATGTTTTTTCTATGGGAATGAAAAAAATGGAAAGAATATGTACCATATACTATCAGTTTATTCAATGGAATGAACTTCATTTTTTGGAATGAACTCTATTTCTTTTCTACTGAAATGTTGATGCTATTCAATGGGATATGTACTGATATTTTGTATCAGGTTATAGTATTTCCTACCTTTTAAATGTCATTTCTATGGGATATGTATTTCATTATCTGGAATGAACTGCCATTCTATCAGTTCATTTACTAGAATGAACTTCATTTTCCAAAATGAACATAACTTTTTCTAGAACTGTTACTGAAATGATAATGTTATTCAATGGGATATGTAATGATATTTTGTATCAGGTTATTTACTGGAATGAACTTGTATCCATAAGACAGCAAGACAAAACATTGAAACTAGAAACAGAACATAAGACAGAAAATTGAAGTTATAAACATAAGTCAAAGTATTATCTACTAGTAATCTACTATCCAAAATGACATTAGAAGCTATTTCAGGTAATATTAGACATAAGAGTTTTATGTTTAATATGTTTCACCATTATCAAGTAAGCAATTGCTAAGGAATTCTGAGTTGGTATATTCACCCCAGCACTCTTCATCTCCTGATGCAGTAAGAAGTTTGTAGGCCATCTCAACTCTTCTTGCTTGCATCTTCTATACCATGTCAGCTTTCTTCATCACACTCTGCGACTTGTTTGTGGTTGGCTTGACACTTCTCTTGATCCAATAGCAGGTGTACAGCAAGCAATCTGGAAATTTTCCTTGATCTTGCACTCCTGGCAGATTTTCAAAGACAATGCTGGTGCATCTTCCCCTACCCTGAGCTTGCATCCATAAGTTGATGTATTTCATGCAGTAACCAGCCATTGTTTGCATCAGTCTTGCATTGCTTACCAATCTCTCCCCTTTTGATGGAGTTGTAATGCTCCCATGTGTAGTTGCTGATGTCAAAAACCGGCAGATGCCAGTGTTCACCTAGAGGCCTTTTTGATTTTGCATTACCACTGTGTGGATCAGTATTCATAGGAATGAGCATCTTTTTGGTTCTGTCATGCATGTCTCTTATAAACTGATCAACTTTTTCTGTTCTCTTCAGTTCATTGTGCTGCGCAAAAAATGTCTGAAAAAAAAAGAAAGAGAAATGAACTAGATAAGCAGTTCATTCTATGCATGTTGGATTATGCAGTTCATAATATAGTTCAAATAGATAAAAATCAAATAACCTTCATAGCCATGCTTTTTTCTCTAAATCAGATAAACTACAAGGAAACAGTTCACTTATCAATAGGCAGAAACACACTTACGAATGTTGTTGAATTCATAATCTCGAAGTTGATATACTTTCTTCAAGTCTCACTGTCCTGGCTCTCTATGAACATTTTCTCCTTGTTTGCAGCTTTTTACTTTCTATATATATAGTAGTCCAACAAGTTGGTGTCCAAGTATTCATTGAAGAACAGAGAAATAATTTCACTCCCTTGGACTGATGTTGGAATTTGCTTGTGATTCTCTGCTTTCCAAGCTGCTTGACTGCAAATACAAAGAAAAATGAACTGCCAAACGTTTATACCAAAAAAGAATTTTTGAAGAGAAACATATAAAGAGTTAGTAAGATAAACATACGTAGTCATAGCTTTGCGGAAGAAATCACCAAATACCGCCAGCGCAGCATTATCAAATTTGTGGTAAAAAGGAGCCTGTGGTGATGCTTCTTGAGATTTGACGTGATTACTTCTCTTACTCTTTTAGGAGCCTGTGGTGCTGCTTCTTGAATCCGATCTTCTTGCTACGCCTATTATGTTGCTCCCTGAATCCGATCTTATTGCTACGCCTGTGGTGTTGCTCCCTGAACATTTGCAGGCTCGGATCCTCTTTTCCTCTTACCAACAGGGTTCTATACATTATTCTTCTTCTCTTCTTAATCTCTATCAGCTTCAGGTGAATTATTTTACACTACCTTCTTTTCTTTGTTCAACTTCAATCTGAATCTTGTTTTTCTTGCACTGTAATCTGATCAAGATATAAATTGATCCCCTATTGGTTTCACTGGTTTGTTTGATCTAGTAGCCATTCTACTACTTTCTTCCAGTACTAGTACATGTGTTAGCTGAGTCTGCTCCATCGATGAACCAAGGCCTGTTTCATTCAGTTCTGCAACTATTTGCGAAGCTGTCTTTACATCTGCGGCAGTTGTCTTTGCTTTCTTTGACCTAGTAACCACTCCAGTTGGTTCTTGTGACATAGGGGTGGGCTGGTACTGTGACATGCCAATCGAGAAACTAGGACGACTACAATTGATTTCGTTTACTGTAGTTTTGATGATGGTGTCATCTTCTTCACCATTCTTCTCATTCTTGTCATCAATAAGCTGCAGACTCACATGCTCTTCATTAACGAATATATCATTTTTGTTACTTGCTGTTAAAAATAATTCAAGAAGCATAAATCAATTTTTTTCCATGTTCAACTTTTGCATGAAAAGTCAGAGTTCACCCCTCAGAATGAACTCCAACTTCTATATTGCAGCCAGAGTAGTACATCTGGAGTAACATCACTTCTAGCTCTGGTTCGTATATCATGAACTTATAACTTGTCTAAAAGTTGTTAACAAACGGAATTTATTTGAAAGGTTCCCTTATATGATTAATAATATCTTTTTCGGTAGTGGCGAATGAATCTCTAGTCAATTCCATCTCATAATTTGAATTACAATCTTTGCAATTTTCAGAATTTGTGTCTTTCAACAAACAACAATTTGTCTTACATAATAACTTAAAACTCACACCTCCCTGAGGATTTGAACTCGACTTGCCTCACTACTTCTTTATAGATTTGTGTAGCATAATAAAATTATTATTGATAGGTTGACAACCTCATCAAAATTGGCGCCGCTGCCAGGGATACAGTGGTAGTATTAAGTTGTTATTTTTTTTAGCTATTCTTTTTGTTTTTAGTTTCAATATTAGTTTGCTAATACCATTTTTGAGAATCCTATTTTCAGGTACTATTTCTTTGGTGAATACTTAAAGAGGGCAGACCAAGTCCCATTGGTATACGTCTTTGATCCGACACTCAACTAAAGGACTTTATTCGAGCGGTTAACACTCCGCTTCTTCCTTGTTCATCAAGCGATTTCGCAGATTCGAATGTAGAGGAAGAACAAGTAGTTATAGCAACACTCAAGGATCTTGCATCGCTACAATTGAACACTCAACCTTTGTGTATTTAATTGGACGAATAAATTGTGTTCAAACCAACTTTGCTCAACTCGTTTCCCAAGTTCCATGGTTTAGCGGGGGAAGATCCAAATCGTCATCTCCAATAATTTCACATGGTGCTTGTAAGTGTGAAACCAAAGGGAGTTGAAACTGATGATGCTATGCCTAGAGCATTCCCATTTTCTCTTATGGATATGGCCAAGGAGTGGGTTTACCATCTCCCAGCAGGTAGTATTACTGCATGGACCGGTATAAGAAACTCTTTCTTGAGAAGTACTTTCCCGCATCCAAGGTAGCACAAATCAAAGAAAGAGATATGTTACATTTTTTAAAGCAGGTGAAACTTTGTATGAGTATTGGGAGCGTTACAAGAGATTATGTCAAAGTTGTCCACATCACCAAATCACGAAGCAACTTATCGTCCAATATTTCAATGAATAACTCTTGATAAATGATAAGACAATGATAGATGCCGCAAGTGGTGGAGCTTTAGTTGACAAGACACCCACACAAGCAAGAGCTTTGATTGAGAATATGGCATCCAATTCTCAGCAGTTTTCTACCCGATCAGAAACACTTGTCAAGAAGGTTAATGAAGTTGGTGATGTTTCTCATATGGAACAAAGGATGTGTAATATGGAGAGGATGATGCAACAAATTTCTGTAGTGATTGTACCATCATATGAAGGCAATATGGAGCACGCAAATGCTGTGTTCCAAAATCAGCAAAGACCGAGATATGATCCCTACTCCAACACATACAATCTGGGTTGGCGAGATCATCCAAATTTCAGTTACGCCAACAAGCAAGATGCAGCAAATCCTACTTTCAATCAACAAGGTGGCTACCAAGTCATGCAAATACCGCAACAATAAACTCAAGGCACAAGTGTGGATGACAAGTTTACTCTTATGATGCAAAGTATGCAAGCGATTTCAAAGTCAATACAAGGGTTCAACCAAATCCAGCAGAAACCCGAGATGGCTATGAGAGACGTGGAAAACCAAGTTAGTCAATTGGCTAATGATATAAATCTACTAAAGGCACAAGGGTCTGGAAAGCTTCTTTCTCAATCGTTGAACCATAAAGAGAATGTCAATGTTATAGAGTTAAGAAGTGGGAAGCAAGTTAAGCAACCGGAAATATCACTGGAAACTCATGGACTTGTTTTGGAGCAAGAAGAGGACGAAACAGCCCCTAACAAGGCTGATTTGGTAACAAATTCTCACTCTAAACCTCTTGTTTCTACTGTCACTCCACCTTTTCCTAGTAGGTTTGGAAAGTCAAAAAAGGAGACGTTATACAAATAGATTTATGAGATATTCAAGAAGATCCAAGTGAACATACCACCCCTTGAAGCGATAAGGCAAGTTTCTCGCTATGCAAAGTTTTTGAAGGAATTGTGCACTAACAAGCACAAATTAACGGGTAATGAAGTAATGAGTGTGGGGGAAAACGCTATGGCGTATCTTCTAAGGAAACTCCCACCTAAATTAAAATATCCCGGTAGTTTCAATGTACCTTGCACAATTGGTAAGACAAGATTTACAAAAGCTTTGCTAGATTTAGGTGCATCCATTAATGTTATGCCTGCTTCAATTTATGAATCCTTAAATCTTGGTCCTCTAAAAAGTACCGACGTAGTTATAGAACTTGCCGATAGATTTAATGTTTACCCGAAAGGGGTTGTTGAAGATGTTTTGGTGCAGGTTAATGAGCTTATATTTCCGGTGGACTTCTATGTTCTTGATATGAATGATGAAAATTTATCTACACCTTTGTTGTTGGGTAGACCGTTTATGAGAACTTCTATAACTAAGATTGATGTCTACGAAGGCACTTTGACAATGGAATTTGATGGGGAGGTCGTACGCTTTAACATCTTTAAGGCGATGAGGTACCCGAGTGATGTATATTCCTGTTTTGCTGTTGAGGAGGTTGACGCTGGCTAAGGATGCGTGCGAGTAGTAAGAAAAACCAGTTTACCACCATCAGCAAGCCACGTATCCAATCGGTAAGTAGAATTCCAAACAAATTTGCAAGCCACATATCCAATCGGTATCCATTTTTAAGAAAAAACTCAAACAAATTTCTTTATCTCGTTTACATTTTACCAAACAGTTTACCACCATCAGCAATATCACCAATTCTCAACAATACAAGTGCGATTGAATTCATAAACAACAAATCGAATTGAAACCCATGTTTAAAAACCGACTCATAAACGAATCTCCTATTGCAATCATCCATTAAAACTGACCCACCGAACCACTTTCCACGGTCAAATATGGAATAAGTAAAATTAAGATGAAGATAGAAATAATTCTTACATTTCAGTTCGAGGTGAGTAATCAAATCCTTCGAGTGCTCGTAATATCTCTCATACGATGTATCAGGATTCAGGTTGTCAAAGCTCCTTACCTTCCTGCTGGGGATAATTTCAATTTGGGAACCCATATTATCAATCAATTGACTGAAATAAGAGATGGGTTTTCCTTTTTCTAAGCCTGCGTCTAATGAATCCTCATTTTCATCAATGAAAAACGACGGAATCAACTCTAAGTTAAGAGAATCATCCTCTTCTTCTTCCAATGGTATTGATGAATTACGACTGAAATCAGTGACCAACTCTTCGTTAATTGAGTCTTCATCCATCAATTCTTTGTTGTCCATTTCCTCCTCCATCTTCGTTGTTTCTATAACCTCAGCAACTCTGAAATTGGTGTAATAAGCAGACTCCAGCTTCTTCTCTGCATCATTGATGAGATCTAACAACTCCAGGAGATTTTGTTTCCGATTTGGAGAACTACCAAGTTCTTCAGTACTGTACTTCAATCAAAGATTACTTAACTCCTCATATGCATAAAGTAGTTCCCAATCCACCAAACCCTCCATGGATCGTGGCTGCTCTGATACCAATTGTTATGTACTGGGATATACAATAACAAGATTGGATCGAGACTTACACTGATAAACAAATTGATATAAGAACCCTAACAATAAATAAAAAACGGTCTCATTCCTGAGAGAACATCTCACTGCCTCATTCCTGAGAGGACAACTTCCTTTTCTTATCTTTTTTCATTCATAAGTTTCTCAATACAGAAGTTCAGCTTATAAAGCCATTCCTCTCTAACCTAACATCTACGGCTAGGACAGCTCCAGGTGGTTACATCACAACCACCCATAATAACTGGTATTAACTACTAATTAAACTAATTAAACTAACTAATATGTAATTAATTACTACTAACAGCTATTTCACCGCAAAAGGATAATGACAGCCCGAGATCTGATATGGGGCACCTCTTCTTAGACTCGTTACATGACAGAAACTACATCTACTACACAGAAAGTAGTCAAGGTCCGTATTTTACCTACACGAATTTTAAGGGTCACTTCGCCTCTTGGTCGGGTTGACGAGCCATTGAAACCTATTATATGTGGATGGTATTAGGCATTCGTCTTTCAGGCCCATCTGTTTGAATGTCTCATAGAATAAGATTTTGATAGAGCTTCCGCCATCGATCAGTATTTTAGGCAATGCCCATGCAATGCCTTTGGTTTCTCTTCATCCTCTTCCTGCTCGGGGAGTGCAATATCCATCGTGACCACTAGAGGGTCATTATAATTTCTCCCACCATCTGGTGCTTCCGAGGCTGAAAAGCTGATGGGCTGTTTCATCAACTCTTTCATTGGTGGTTCTTTCGCCACACTAAAAACCTCGCTTCCTTCAAAGTTTTGTTTATGGATTCGTCCCGTGATGTTTCCCTCTAATGTAGGTGTCGTGACAGCTGAATGGGAAATCGTGTTACATTCCAAGTACTGTGCTTCTCGTGGAATCTCCACATGATGCACCGGGGCTCCTGTCGCCTGGGGAGGATCTAGCAATGCGATGTACTCCTGGAGTTTTCCATCATCGATCATATCCTGCACTACCTTCATCAGATCTCAACATGAGTCTGTAGGATGACTGTAAAACTGATGGAATTCACAATAATCTTTCTTATTCTTAGCATTCTAGGGTTGTTTTCCTCTATTCCATGGAAAAATGATTTTGTACTTCCCATCGATCTTCTTAAATATCTCCGAGATAGGGGTGTACAACTTTGTGTAGACTGGGTCCACAAATTTTCCCTTCTTTTGTTGGGTATGGTCTCGTCCTTTCCACCCCCTACTTCTTTGTTTTTCGAATCGGGATGATTCGTTGTGAGCTCGTAAAGGTTCTCGGGTCTGTACCTGCGAGGTCTATGGTTCTACTACATTTGCTCCTCTACTATTGCCTCAGACTAGCTTGTCGTATGTCCCATCTTGAAGTTCTTCGAGGTCCATGTAGTCCTCTTGGATTTCCCTTAGCTTTCCCAGGCAGGGTGGCACTGTTTCGTAAATTCTCACAAATATAGGGTATGTCTTTCATAGACTATTTTTGAAACCTAGGATCGCATAGGCTTCAGGGACCCTTCCGATTTCTGCACATAGTTTCCTCCAACGAGTCACCAAAGACCGTAAGGATTCATTAGGCCATTTACTTAGTTGGAACAACATGTCAATTCCTGGCTTAACACGGCTGTTATGCATGTAGGCTTCCAAGAATAATTCGGATAGGTGGGAAAATGATTTGACCGATTCTTGTGGAAGGTTATTGAACCACATAAGTGCTTCTTCTTTTAGACTATCCGTGAAAAATTTACACATCACAACATCGTACTGGCTCCATTGTGTTAATGTCATTCTGTTGATGGGGAAAAACGATTTGCTGGTTTTTCAGGAAGTGGAGAGACGACCGTGCGGACGGAGGCTCCTCAACCAAGCAAACTGCCTAACCTCAAACAGATGCACTGCACAGGAGTGCTTTGAGTCCGAGAGATCAATCTGTAGGACTCCGGCCTAAACCAAGAAATGGCCGTTCCAGAGTCAATTCGGCCACAAAGAGGGAAGAGGGTTGATCTGTAGGAGGGAAGCTGAGAAGTGTGTGAGATCAATGGTGATCAAGGATTGCGAATGTGTTGTGAGTCTTTGCAAATGAACTGCTGGGTTCGAATAAGTTTGAATTCTGCTCTGTTGAGAGTGATTGTTCAGATGAGAATTGTTGTGGTAATTCCCGTATATCTGTTCTGTTAATCATGAATTCAGGGAACTTATTTATATTGCTAGAACGTGGACACATTGATCTCTAGTAAGTGTGACGGTTGTTTGAGTGAAAGCGTGGGAAAGTGGGAGATTATGGTTTAACCAGTTCCATGTCGTGCGGAGACTGGGTTGATCGTCCACCCACTACTTTGCTAACTTCCTATACCGCTTGCACGACTT
Source organism: Papaver atlanticum (assembly GCA_023531105.1). NCBI lineage: Eukaryota > Viridiplantae > Streptophyta > Magnoliopsida > Ranunculales > Papaveraceae > Papaver > Papaver atlanticum. Next base: position 936,745 of record JAJJMB010010578.1, on the reverse strand, counting down.
ACTCACATTTCTCATCATGGATGATAACGTGTGCCATAGGCCACCATACCAAAACCCTAATTAATATCCCTCCATGTGACATGATTGATGTCTCATGATTTGTGGAGTCTGCAAGGCAGACGTGTATTTAATTAGTCGGTTGTTGACTTGATTAGACGATAAGTCTAAGTATCGTTCAGTCGAGCATGATTGTGGAATGCTCTATGATTCATGGATTGAACATGTTTGCTGGGACTTATAGTTCTCGAATAAATGTTGATAATTGGATCAACATGATGAATATTGAAAATCTGAGCAAATATTGCTTGTCTGAGCAGATATTGCTCGTATGATGAATTGTTGAATTACTGAATATTGATAGTTGAATCAATATTCCTCGTTTGAGAAAATATTGCTCGTCTGAGCAAATATTGCTCATTTGATGAATTACTGAATATTGATAGTTGAACCAATATTCCTCGTCTGAGAAAATATTGCTCATTTGATGAATTACTGAATATTGATGAATTATTGGTAGCATGACCGAATTAATTATTAATTAAAATATTGGTAGTTGGACCGAATATTACATAATTAATCAAGATGTTGATTGCTGGATCAACATAAAATTATTAGTGTTTGAATGGTGTAACGTACTCAAGCGAGGATTATAGGATTTGCACCAATGAATTAGACTTCATAGGAGATGATTCTGATTCCGATTTGTTGAAGTGATAGAGATTGAGAATGAAACCAAATTGGTTGAAGTTGTAGAAGACCCAATTGAGCTAGCCAAGGATTCTAATGATGCTGAGATTTTAGTCAAAGCGGAAACTGACGAAGAATGGTTAAATAGTTTGATAGAGGACCACGATATACATGAGGTAAATAATTCATTGGAATTCTTTAAGAATGATGAGGATCCCGTAATACAAGAGATTGTGGAAGGTTTGTCTAATCCTTGGCATATTTCTAAATATTTTGATCCACATCACTTAGGGTTGAGTATTTGTGCTTCCAAAGTTTTAAAGGATTTTTTTGCTTCTAAGTATCCACCACTTGATGTGTTTAATTCTAGAATTGTGCAGGTTCACCGAGAGGAACCCGAAGAAGTTCCCACATTTTATGTTCTTTATCCACTTCCGAGTGTAGAAAGGACTAAGTGTGGGTGAAACTTCCATAAAGTAACAATTTCATTATTCATATCCTATGCTAATCATTGTGTGGAGTTGTTACTAGAATTGCAGATTGTTTTCTGGGAAAACTACCAGATTTTCATATTGTTGGTTTACGGACGATAACAAGAGAGTCGGGCCGACGACTTTAAACCAAGCGCTAAATGGGAGGCAACCCATAGGTTTTGTATCTTAAACCCTTTAATTTGTAATTTTTATAATTTTCATGTCATGTTTGCATCCCCATGTTTAATTTCATTGAGTCTATAATCTATTTTAGAATAAAATTATGACGAAAACCTATGCGTCATAAAAATTTAGACTGCACGTAGTTCAGTCCAGAGACCATAACTGTCAGACCGTATATCGAAACACTGTGCCCTTTTGACACTTTGTAGAAAAGACGTAGGCGAACAACTTTTGTGAAATGGTGTTTTTTCCAAATTCCTTATCAATTTGTACAGGTTTTGCGTTTTATCTGCTGTTACGTCAGAATTCATAATTTTCGGTTTTACACATTGAGGACAATGTGAAGTTTAAGTGTGGGGGAGTCTTTTGCATATAGAGTTTTTAGCCTTTTTGAGTCAAAATTTTTAATTTTTTTTTGTATATATTTGAATAAACCTCCTACTTGTAGAGATTTTAGAGTCACTAGCATACTTCTAGGTATGTTTACATAGAGAATTCTGACCGACATAACTGAACTTAGAAGTGTTAGGGAACTACGTTCGGATTTCTTGCTTGTTAGAGTGTTAAATAATGGATTTAATCATGCCGGTGATGCAAATGAGGAGCAGGGAGAAATGCATTATTAGAGTTGCTGATCAATCATTAGTGGAGACTACCTATTTTCAAATCAACAGAGGCACCAGACCAAATTTTCTTAGTAGCTGACTAAAGAGCTTTCTTTTGAGTGTGTGTCACCGTACGTTAATTCCGGGTAATATGGTGAGCTACCCAACTTCACACCATTTTCAGCACTACTTTTGATCTCTTGAGTGCCAATTTCGTCAATCATGAGGGTGACGTCTATAGATGAAAGCCACCTTCTTGTAGTTTGGTTTGCAGTTAGCACCATTCTCTCTCTCGCCAACAACAGGTCCATAGAAACACACCATCATCATCAACAAGCGGGGCGACATCAAATTCGAAGGAAAGTTGAAGACGTTTAAGGTTTACAAGCAACAATACAAGGAAGAGAAAATTTCATATCCAAGTAAAGCAACATACAATGAGCAGATTTTATATATACATGTTGAAGACTTACAAATAAGGAGCGGAATTCTATATCAGACTTATTTACAAGAGCGAAGAAAATCAAAAGATGAGATTTATTGAAGTTTATGATACAAAGACAATATAAGTTGTGAAGATCAAAGTGGTAAAGTACTTCTTTCATGGCCATGTTATTTTAATTTCGTTATTATTTTTGTAGTTGCAATCTTTTTGTTTAAAAATAAAATAAAATAATAATACAAAAAAAGAAGAAAAAAAAAGAAGAGAAAATACAAAAAGATTTGCATTTAGGTTGTTATTTGTTCAATAAGGCCATATGCAAGAAAAATATATAAGGAAGTTTCAAGCAACAAGGAAATTGAGGAAAAGAGTTGCAATTGTCAAAGTTTTATGAAGTTCAAGAGTTTATCATCAATAGTTGAAGACCGAAGACGAAGACCAAAAGGATGAAGAAGACGAGCCGAAGGAAGACGTTTCTATTGGATGCTGTGAGAGTGGTGCTATCATCACTGCCGATCGGATGTGAAGGTGGTAAGTACTCCCATCCTTGCTATAGTGGTTGATTTCCTTTCTTAGAGATCATCAAAAAAAGTCTTTTATTTCCCACGATTTTGTGGAGTCTCCAGAAATAATTCGGAAGGTTTCCTTCCCACCATTCAACGTGTGTAGGATTTCTCTCTTCATTCCTACCTGCATACATGTGAGACCCATAAAAAAGCCGTCTTATTGAGTGTAATTATCATAAAATCCTTTTAAGTGAGGCAGAAGTCGAGGCGAAATGCTTATTGGTCGCTCTCAAACACGCGTTCTCTCATTATGGTGTGGTTATTTCTCACTCAACATTTAAGAATGAGAATATGTTCTTTGGTATTTCTAACTTCTTATTACTAGCATGCAGAAACTCTATGTCCTCATAGTTCTTTGGATGCTTGGGAAGCTGGAACGCTTTGAAGTTGGAGCAGGTTTTGTGGGTATATCTTTGGTAAACCCTCACGAGACCATAACTCGTCCACTAGGGACACCTAGGGGTTTAAAGGCCTGTTGCACATGCTAAGTGCAACCGTAACCTCGATGAAAGGGAGTTGTTGTATTTGTTTAGGTTAGTTTGCTCGAGGACTAGCAAAAGCCAAGTGTGGGGGAATTTGATAAGTGCATATTTTACATATATTTAGTGTCAATTCCATGCTGGTATTTGTTATCTTTCCGGTGAATTATTGAATATTACGTTTGTTTTCTTGTATATGTTTTATATTAGGTGAAACATCTGAAAAGAAATGGAAATAGCTATAAAAGTGAAGCTACAAGTGGAGAAGGGCCAAAGACCAAGTGAAACTCGTCCAAATTAAGGACTTCTAGTTATCATTTTGTAGACGACGAGAAGAAGAAGTCACTGGCGAAAGAATGGAGTCATTCTGAATTCGTATGAAGAAGTTATGAGCCAAACAAGAACTTGGAAGACTAAAAGGGTAGAATGGTCATTTCCAGGCACTGTACGTTAAGGGGTAGTCATTCTGTTAAGGGGTGGACTGTCTCAAAGGAACTGCTAAAGGAAGTCATGTCATTTACTGAAGGGAAGTTCAAATTCAAATAGTGTTAAGGGCACCCGGCCATTCGGTTCAGGGCTGCCACCATCATCTTCTTTCCCATCAACAGAACACGATGAATTTTCCGGCAAATCTCATGTTGCCGTACCGAAGGTAGTTAATGGTGATTAAGGGTTCGAGCTAGAGTATGGACCAGTGGGATTTCAATATGATAGAGTATGATTGGATTTTGTGGAAAATAGGAAACGGTAGTGCTGCTATATCTCGGTAAGGGTTACTGCCATTATGATGATGATCACGACAGTGACAGCATGAAGAAGACTGCCGGGAACTTGATGTAGCAGCGAGAGAGGGAAGAGTTCGAGTTTAAGGGACTGCTGCCATTAATGGCAGTGATACTGAGGATCATGATGGAGAACAGACGACGAAGATGGACTGACAGATTCTGTCATCGATGAATGGAGCTCGAGTCTGTAATGGGTGGTAAACCGATGATGCTTCTGCTCATCGGTGATGAAGAATGATAGAGTTGAGACTCGATCTTTTCTGTTGGAGAATGAAGCTGTAATTGATGCTGCCATTATCGGCGGATGTGATGATGAATTGATGCCTGATGGTTGCTGTTGCTGCCATAGATTTGAGAACAGAGAGGATGGAGTGATGCTGTTAGTCGTTGGTTAGAGAGATTAAGAAGTTGAGGCCGAGTAAGAAGGAGGTTAAGATGTAGTTACGGATCCGGACTTGGATATGTGACCGAGTTTGAGAGAAGTCACGGAGGCGGTGATGGAGTTTGGTTGCCGTGAAAGACTAGTTGAGGATAGATACAGAGAAGATTTCCGAGCAGTGGAAAGATTCGACTCGGAATGGAAAAGTAGGAGTTTGGTAAAGCGAGAAGCATCGAAGCTGCATGTACAGCTGAGGTTAGATCAGGTCATTGGCTCACACAAGTCCCCACTGAAGTTCAAACATCAAAAGCCGTGTTTATCATATTACAATGATCCATGTTACACCAAATCAAGCACATGTCTTCCGCAAATCCTAAATATTGTTGACCGACTTTATATCCTTATCAAATGAGGATTTGTCGCAAGCATAGGCTTCCCTTGGAACCTATATAAGGCCAAGAGCACGGGCAGAAGAAATTCAACTTTTTGAGAGAGAAGAAAATACAGAAAAGAAGAAAGGTTTTCATTTTTTATCAAAGGTTTTTATTTTTTTATCTTAGGGTTTACTCATTTAGGGAGAAACCAATTTATTATATATTTTCATGGGTTTTAGTAAATCCATGTGTAGCTAAATTTTACTGATTAGGGATGATTTCAAAGTCATGAATAATGGAACTTTAATTTTTTTTCACAAATTTATTTTGAGTTTAATTTTCTTGTCGATTATCTCTATTATTTTTAGTGTCTAAGATTATCATTGGGCTATTCAATCGGCCATTTGAATTAACCTGATAGTAATTCTTCTACTAGTATTGGGGTTGGTGATACGTGTAATCGTCACTCAATTATTTACACAAGTAGTATATCGCGAAAGCTGACAGAGGGATTCTGTTAAGCAATTGTGTATAGAGATGACACTAGTAAGCAGACCGAGCTTATGTGTCTGATGCTAGGATCAACCTAATTCACAAAACGTAATGCATCCGACTGGGTTACACCTTGAGAGCTTATTCATGGTGGCTCAGATGGATAAAATCTAGTAGTCGAGCGCTTCCGTATCCAGTGACAACAGGAATTCCGGGGATAGCAGAGCTTATTGTTATTCTACGCTTGGTGACAATAGAAATTTAACACGGAATAAACGAGTGTTTTAATTAAGTTTATTTTCAGTGATGGCGAATGGTTCCCTAATCATCTTTGCTTTCTTATTATCTTTTTATTTTAATTTCATCAAACAATCCCCATTTTGTGGTTTCCTTTTATCATATTTTTGCTGATCAAATAACCTATCAATTACACAGCTCTTTGTGGGAATGATCCTTACTACCGCTATAATACCAGTTAATTAGTGAGAAATATCTTGATTAATTTGTTGTGGTTACGACACGCATCAGTCACGGTTCACATATGATTACTAGGATATATCACTACAAACAATAACCATATCCGTGCTACTTGTATTCAAGATGCATCACTTTTACGTATGAAACACCCTAAACTAGCTATAGATATGAATACGAGTTCAATCAATTGGCCACTCAACTAAACAAATATTCAAATCATACATGGCGATATATATAATGAATCATGATCGATAATTATGAGACAAAACTAATTTATTAATAAAAGAAGCACGCTTTGTGAAATCAAATTAATCCATAACCAATAATAAGATTAACTACTCATATCAAAGGAGTTCATAACAAGTAGGAATAGAAAAGCTATCATGTTTCTAAACCCTAGAATAAAAGTAGAAGCTAAGATGATAGAGAATAGAGCCCTCTTTTATATATAACTCAACTTCCAACTCTCCGCCATATCCGGATCACACTTCAGTTTCTAAAACAATCCATAAGTCAAGCCTAACAGGTTCAAGTCCAAGCCCATCTGAGTCACCTACCTGGATTGGTGAGTCAACTCGCCTGACTCCGATTTAGACAGAGTTCTGTCTGTTTTGGCATGTTTTCCGGCAATAATCTCAGCCATTTTATTCTCCTTCTCTGCACAGTCCTAGCATACATCTATATCATCCACTTCATTCATTCCTTGCTTTTCTGGCTGCCAAGAATATAATCCAGTGAACCATTCATTCAATCTTCTTTCCTAGACTCAACAACACCATCTTCTTGGCAGCAAATCCATCCACCAGATGCAACAACTTGAGCTCCAGAACAGGCTCAAAGTCCCATTGAACCAGCAGCCAACACCGGCTACAATGCCATTACCTGCACTGTCACAGCCTTTCAGTCTCACCAACACTAAATTGCAGCTGCGAAACCCATTCAATCCCAGTACTCAATCCACCAACAAACCCATTTCACTTCAACTCAAACTTCAAGCAGTAGCAACATCTGCAGCTTCAGCACCTCTTACCACCTGCATCAAGCGAGCTATACGCCACTATTAACTCAAGCCACAAACCATTAGCAGTTCCCATTTCTGTCTTGTTCTTTCTTGTAACCTCGGCAACTGGCAGGACCAGCTTCAGACACTGTACACTTCGACCAGTGCCGATAACCCATTTTAATCAGCAGCAGTTCCAGCTTACCTTGAGCCATTCTGTCATCTCAGGCCAACCAACACCACCTGAACCAACATCATCTCAGCTTCTGCCTTGCAACTGCAATAACCTCCAGCTCTACACAGCCACCATCATCCCTGCAACATTCTTCCAGCCATCACTTCAACCAAAACCCATGTTCCATATTCTTCGGAACTCCATCTGCAGTTCAATACCAGCACCATCAAAGCCACCTGCCTCAATGACCAGCTTCTTCTCAACCTTGTACCCTAGCCAAGACAGCAACAGCAGCAGCATCTCAATGTTCTTCACTGAAACCCTAATTTTACTTTCCGTCCCAATTTCTTATTCTTAATCTTGGTTAGCCAACAAACCTAGTCTTCATTTCCTGATTTCAAACCTACAGCAACATCACTTCCACCAACCCTTGAGTCTCTTCACTTTCTTTAGCTTCTTAACCAGATTCAAACCAAATCAGAACTCATCTATTTTGCAGCCAACCTCAAATTCAAATCAAACCCATGACCATCAGCACCTTTATCACCTCAAACCCCATCTAATCACACAAATTCTTCATTAAATTTCTTCACAGAATCAAGCATCCTACAAACCCTAACTTCTCTGTCCTCAACCAATTCAGCTGGATTGACACCCAATTTCTCAAATTCACTGTGTCAGTCTTAATATCGAAGAGGCCCATCTACTAATTTCATCAATTCTTCCCTGATTCTTTCATCAAGAATTCTTTGGTTCCTCGTCTCTTTCTTATCACAGACGCACAGATTCATCTCTCCTTTCTTCAGTAACCACCAACACATCATCTTCCTTGGTTTCTCTTCGAATTCGATCTGCAGATGTACCCTTACCAATCTCTGTTGGCCTCTCTCTTTCTCGGAGTGATAACGGAGCCGCCATCTCGATTTCAGGCAGAAGAAATAAAACCAAATGATTGAGAAATGAATTCTCTTCTGAATTCTAGGGTGTAGTAATGATAAGTACTATTAGCACCCGTTAAAATGGACAAGGGCTAACCAGCTCATGCATGGCTTGTCGGTTTCAGAGAACCGACATCCTAATTCTCTGTTCAACCGTCAGTTCTAGGAGAGTGACAATTTAATTTCCAGCATAACTCCACTTGCACAATCTAGCATGTTCCAAATATCGCCTGTGAATTGATCTTTTTGCTCTTTTCGCTCCAAATGGCTCCATTGCACCTAGTAATCAAAATTAAACATGGGATACATATTTACAAGAAAAATAGCAAAGAAAGCATAAACAATAGATATAAAATCATTGTGTTTTAGACACCTATCATACACCAATTACCAGGATCAGTTACACCAATTACTAGGACCGGTTACACCAATTACAAGGATCGATTACACAACTCTCTGTGATCGGTCACACCAATTACAAATATCGATCATACCATCTCAGGTGATTACTTAGGATCGGTTACACTAATTAATCAAAACTAGTCATACCAAATCATAAGTCAGACATTGTGATTAGTTGTACCAAGATACATAACAAAGTTACGATCGAATCTACCATCTCAAACATATTGGTAATCTAAAGATTTGCAATGAATAGTCGTACCAATAAGCCTAGCTATTTCCCTTTCGATTCATGAAACAATTCATGAATGTACTTCCTTTAAACAAATGTAAAACATTGTTTCTTAGGATGAAATATTCACCATTACCCATTCACATAATCATAACAACATTCATAAGATTATGTCGATGTCATATCTACGAAGTTCAAAAGATAAGCGTTATACTTCGTAGTCTAATTCCCTAATACTATGATCATGTGATCATGTCTCACTACTAGAGTAATATATCCAATACACAGCTTCGCAGTTATGTTTTCAATATAGCACGACTTGAAAGATACGTTAGGAATGAAACAGTTCAAGTCAATATTATTAACCTCAAGAGGAAGGATGATGTCGTCATTGTAGCTCGTTACTTCTTCACGTTCTTCAGGTCTTCGAGTAATACTTGTATGTCTCAACATTCCTAGACTTTCTAGTCTAACCTAAACGAAGTTGTCTCTAGTACATAATCAAGCGACTCTTAGATGAGTTTTGACACACTTAAATATGACAACCAAACTTGACATACCAACGCTTGGTGGGTTCAACCGAGCTATGCTCTAACAATCTCCCCCTTTGTCAATTTTAGTGACAAAACTCTTAATACATATGGATAAACAAATTACAAGAATTCATTATACATACGCTTGATTCAAAGTTTCAACAGCACAATAACCTACATATATTTAATCAATAAATGCCGCTGTTGACATTTGAATAACAAAGCTTATACTCCCCATAAAGGTAAGATAGGTAGATATTCAATCCGAACATCTTTGTTATTCCCCTTTTTGTAGTCCGAATAACTACAACAACAATATGATATGTTTCTCCCCCTTAGTCAATGCTTTACTCTTTCGTTAGATATAACGTTTAAGCACCATTGTACTTTCCTTAGTGATTGCAAATCACTTGTTTACTCCATATATTTCTCCCCCTTTTTGTCACAAAATGACAAAGGTTCGAGCAAATAAAGGTCAAACCGAAAGGATCTTACAAATCTAACAGACTTGTAAACAACCTATAAGAGTTAAGCACGAAGGTTTCACATAACACTTTAGATAACCAATATTAAAACCGAAACTAAAAGTAATTTAGTTTTAATATGTTATCAAGGAAAACTATTACCTGAAGCAATTTTCCCTAATAGTTTAACAAATTGACTAAGAAACTCAGCTCCCTTGTTAAACCGATTGTAAACATACAATTTCTTATTTCGATAAGACCAAAATAAATATCAGAATTAAGTTTATTTCTCTCATCAGGATCTAATTATTCAGACAATAACTTAGACCTTTCTCTTTAGACAAGACAAAAAAAACACACTAGGTTAGTTAACTAGTTTTTCTTGTCAAGGAATTCAATTAGACTTGAATAACCGAATCCTTCAATTTGATAAGTCTAACCAAGATCAGAATTAACTTAGTTTCTCTTATCCGGAATCGAATTGGACTAAACAAATGATCCCGTATTTTGTTAAGGCATAAACAATACATACAAACAAAAATAAATTGACTTGCACAATTATTTTCTTAACCGGAAGCAATTGAAACAAACATAGACATTATAGCACCGCAATTGCACCGAAATTTCGTTAAGCAAAAACACTTGATACCCAACAGTAAAGACGATACCAAACAGTAAGCCAAATAAATTGACACCGTTTTTCTTAACCGGAAACAATTGAATCACACACACACACAGCCATACATATCATAATGGAATATATCAATTGTACCAAAATTTTGTTAAGCAAAAGCAAAATATATGCAATATAAACAGGCTTTTCTTAAACAGGGAAACGATTAACTAACAAATTCGTTTACCTCAGAATCCGCATCCTCTTCTCCCCAGAAAGATATATCATTAAGCGCAAGTTCAAATAAGAACTCTCCCCCAGTATGTTGTCATCCTCTTGCAATAATAGAAGAACAACAACAAAAGCAACCTTTACCATAGAAAGGTTGAAACGGTTTTTAACTAATGCGTGCCAATAACAAAAGTTGAAAACCCGAAACACATATTTTTATGCTAAACACAACTCATGTAAACACAAATTGATTCAACATATTGTGACTTTTCACATATGAGTTTCAATCGGAACACCTTATGATCCTTTGATAAATCCTACCAACATGGGCTAGAACTTAATCCCCTAAATCAAAAAGCCACACAAACCACAAGGGTTACATCATATAAGATCGAATATTAAGTTTAATGAAAAACCGAAATCAGACATCCCATAAACCGAAAACACGTAGCAAAATATAGAAATTCATGCACAGGCTATATAATCGGAAACTATCACAAGAAAAATTATAAAATAATAATTTTATTCATAAATAATTGATAGTTTTTATTCAAAAATAGACCTTATACAATAATTGAAATAAATCAAAAACTAATGTCTATTTTTCTTGGTTTATTTGCGTGTCTCGTGAAGATTTCTTTTGAATTCTTGATTCAAATTCTTCTGATCACTTCCTTTTCCAATAGAAGATTTGTTCATCTCAAAAAGTTGAGAATGCAGATTAGCAAGTACTTCTTTTGAATCCTTTATCTTTAGCTCATGATGTCTAATAAAACTTCAAACAGTAAGAAACTGTTTTCTCAGAGAATCTTGAAGATTATCATGTTGTGAGACATCTTGAGTTTCAGTCATAACCAATGCACAAAGTGCTAAATCATCTAGAGATGATCCTTCCTTCACCGATTTCTCCATTGATGCAAGATAGTCTTCTTTCAGACAAGAAGAATATATATAATATATGCTAGGAGAAAATAAAGGGGTGATATAATTTGGTTTATGGAAACCAAATATATTTATCCCAAAAGTGAAAGATATTGATTATGAGTTTATTGTTACCTAAAGAACAAATTTCCAGTTTCTGCCCGATTTTATGCCTCATCACGAACAGATTTTGGGCAACAAGTGAGGATGCATTTTTTCAACACAATCAGTGTGTGCTGAGGTGAGGATTAATCTCGCCACCGGTAACAAACACATCCTTAGGATGATTTATGAACATAATAGATTGTGTTCCTCTGTGTTCTTTCTTACTCTTGTTATTGCAAGAGTCTGCAACTTCTTTTGGAGATCTAATAGACTCATCAGCCTTCAAAATTCTTATTCCCTTACGAAGTACCTTGATGAATCTATTTTGTTTTAGATTTCCATTGAAGATTGCACTGTGGCTATTTCCTCCACATAAAGAACTTAACATATTGTCAGAAGAATTACCTTTTTGTTTGTTAATTTCTGACCCCTTTGGAATGTTAACCAATTTTTCTTGCTCAGATTTTACCTCTTGAGTTTTATCATACATGGATTTTATAAGGTTTCCAAGTTCTAGACTTAATCTTTGATTTTCCTTAATTCCCAACTCAAGTTTTTCTAAACAGTTCTTTAGGAGTTGATCAGACTCACAAGATGTATTACTGTTAGAATTGGAAAAAAGTGCATTACAACTTGATATTCCTTCATGGGTTTTTCCTCCGGAATATCATCTAGGGTAGAGGTGTAAGCCTTGTTGCACTTCTGAGCTTTTCTGCTAGAACAATGTTTTGCCATATGTCCGAATCTACGTCACTTGAAACACTGGATTTCTTCATTACCTTTCTCATGACAAAAAGATAATACATAAGGACTAGATTTATCTTTCAATAGAACATCCTTAATCCGTTGTGTTAGGAGTATAATTGTTGAGTTAAGCTCTTTTTCAACAAGAATTTTATCCTCTTGACAATGTTCCTCAGTCAGATTTATACTTACTTCTTTCGAAGGTTGATTTGTATTAACCTAGGCATCATATCCAACATTTCTGTTCTTCAGCAGAGCTTCTTTATCAAAGATCTTTAACTTTCCTACAAGAGAGCTTCGAGAAAGTATAGAAAGATCATTGGCTTCTATTATGGCATGTTTCTTAGACTCGTATCTGGATGGTAACGATTTGAGAATCTTGCATACTATTTCCTTTTCAGGTATAGTCTTTCCAAGTGAGAAAGAAGCATTGGCGATCTCAGAAAGTTTAGAGTTAAACTCCTCGAAGGTGTCGTTATCATCCATTTTAAGGAATTCTCATTCATAAGAAAGAGATAGAAGTTGAGCTTCTCTTTCGGAATCATTCCCTTCAAATACAGTCTCAAGAGTATCCCATGCTTCCTTATAAGTTTCACATGACAGAACATGATGTAAGAGATCATGACTTGTTAGAGCATAGCTCGGTTGAACCCACCAAGCGTTGGTATGTCAAGTTTGGTTGTCATATTTTAGTGAACCAAAACTCATTTAAAGAGTCGCTTGATTATATATGATAGAGTCAACTTCATATAGGTTAGCTTGAAAGTATTAGGATATGAGACATTACAAGTATTACGTGAAGACTTGAAGAATGTGAAGAAGTAAGGAGCTCCAACGATGACATCATCCTTCCACTTGAGGTTAGTAATATTTGACTTGAACTGTTTCATTCCCTAACGTATCTTTCAAGTCGTGCATATTGAAAACATAACTGCGAAGCTATGAATGATTATACTGTAGTTAGACATAGTATTAAGGAATACAATACGAAGTATAACGCTTATCTTTTAAACTTCGTATATAAGACATCGACATAATCATTTGAATGCTATTGTGATTATGTATGGGTATGAGGTGAAGATTTCATCCTAGGAAACAATGTTTTACATTAGTTTAAAGGAAATACAATTCATAAACTTGTTTTATGAATCGAAAGGGAAATCGCTATGCTTATTGGTATTGTTATTCATTGCAAATCTTTTGAACTACCAATATATGTGTTTAATATAACCGCTCATGACTTGCTTATGTTCTTGGTAAAACTATTCACAAGGCCTAAATTTTGTATTGGTATGACTTATATTAGTGAAACCGATCTTAAGTAATCACCTGAGATGGTACGATCGATTTGTTGTAATTGGTATGTGATAGGTGTCTAAAACACCTTAATATTTATCTATTGTTTATGCTTTCTTTGCTAAGTTTTATTGTAAATTATGTATCT
>JAJJMB010010578.1:863408-889477 GCA_023531105.1 Papaver atlanticum | reverse complement strand
AAGAAGAAGAAGAAGAAGAAGAAGAAGAAGAAGAAGAAGAAGAAGAAGAAGAAGAAAAATCGTTGAGCTCCAATGCAAGAGGATCCACAAAAAGGTAACATTAAAACTCAGACTTCGTATGTTGCTAAGCATTGTTGTTATTGTGGTAATAAAGGGCACGTGGAATGGGGATGCAATATTCGTAAGATAAAAGATACACTTTCTTTTGCATCAAACGAATTGGCTAAGATTTCTCCCCAAAGGAACTCGGATCGATATTGTCCAAAGTTTAGGCAAAAGAATTATTATAATGATAATTCATATTCTGCCTATCGCTCGACAAGGCCATCTCAGAAAAGACCCGAATATAGAAAGAGAGATGACTTTGTAAATTCTAAGACAAGATCTGATGTTCCAAATTGGAGAAAAGTTGTTTCGCAAGGTATTCGAAAGGACAATCGTCCTAATGGTATGAAGGAGAAAGCCGCTCCTGCGAAACCGAACTCTAAATGGGTCCCGAAGTCCTCTATATCCAAGAAGGGACCAAAATTTAGTCACAAGAATGACTCTCAGCTATTAATTTTTGGTGACAATAATTATAAGATTTTTCTTGAAAGACTAAAGAAAGGCATCATGTCTGAAATCTCTTGTACTAGTAAACGTTGTGATAATGACACTCTTCATCACAAGTCAAAGAAGAAAAAAAAGAGATGGAACAATAGAAAACAAACCAAGCAAGAGGTCAAGAATGATGATTCTGTCTTAGTCACTCGTGACGAACAAGACAAGGATCAACTCAACACAACCTAGTTATGTTGGGATGTGCATACTCACCTTTGTGCTCAATCTTATGAAGGGTGAGGAAGCACGTGAAACTGAGCACATGTTCTTTCGGTTATTATATGACTAATTAACATCTTTAGGGAGATTCCTTTTCTTCTATACTCATACTTTCTCTATCTATATTTGAGGTTTTAATAGAAACGGTAATTTTGAGTTTATTATGTTGATATCTACTTATCATACATGTGTAGCTCTTATTCTTATGGTTAAAACGAGCCAAAAATCACTGAATTCAGACATCGTATGCAAAAGTTATGTCAAAAACAGTTTAGTGTGGTGATCCGTCACAAGTAACTATTGGTAACCGATCCTAGTGATAGGTGCAATGTTGGTAACCGATCCTAGTGATAGGTGCATACGAAGGAGTGTAAAACTGTTTTTCCCATAACTTCTTCGTCCGAACTCGGAATGACCTCATTCTTTTTGCGTTGGTTTCGCAATTCAATTCCCTACAAGATAGAGGTAATTGAAATACTTGATTCTTTTTTGAATTTTTATGGTGTATTGCATTTGAGGTTATGGGATGTTTGATTTCGGTTTTCATAACCTTAATATTCGATCTCATATTGTGTGAACCCTTATGGTTTGGGTGACTTTTTGGTTTAGCAGGATTAAGTTCTAGCCCATGTTGGTAGGATTTATCAAAGGATCATGAGGGGTTCTGATTGAAACAATATGTGAAAAAGTCACAATATGTTGAATCGTTTGGTTTAGCATAAAAGCATATGTGTTTCGGGGTTTCAACTTTTGCATTGCATAAGTTAAAACCGGTTTTCAACCTTTCTCTGGTAAAGGTTGGTTTTTGTTGTTCTTTTGTCTTGCAAGAGGATGACAACATAATGATATTTTGGTATCAATTCTCCCTGGGAAGATGCAAACATTATTGGAGAAGAGGATGCGAAATTTGAGTTAACGACTTTGTTAGTTAATCGTTTTCCTGTTAATAAAAGCCTGATTTTATTGCATATATTTATTGCTTTTGCTTAACAAATTTTCAGTACAATTGATGTTTTATTCCATTGTTTGTGTATGGATGTGTGTGTGATTCAATTGTTTCCGGTTAAGAAAAACTATTGTTATCTAACTTTATTATTTGGTATCAATTGTTTAGGCTTACAAAATTTGCAGTGCAATTGCGGTGTTTTAATGTCTATGTTGTTTCAATTGCTTCCGGTTGAGGTAAATAATTATGCAAGTTGATTTATTTGGTTTGTATGAATTTTTTATGGCTTAACAAAAGAAAAGGTTTTCGGGATGAATTGTTTAGTCCAATTCGATTCCGGATAAGAGAAACTAAGTTAATTTTGATCTTAGTTAGACTTATCAAAGTGGAGGTTTCGGTTATTCAAGTCTAATCGAATGCCTTAACAAGAAATGCTAGTTAACTAACCTAGTACTTGTCTTGTTTAAAAGTGAAAGGTCTAAGTTATATGGATAATTAGAACCTGATGAGAAAAATAGAGTTAATTATGATCTTTATTTTGGTCTTATCGAAAAAGCGATTGTATTTGTGCAATCGGTTTAGCAAAGGAACTAAGGTGCTTAGTCGATTTTTGGTTTGCTAAACTATTAGGGAAAATTGCTTCGGGCAATTGTTTCCTTGGTAACATATCAAAACAAAATTACTTTGTAGTTTCGGTTTTGATATTGGTTATCAAAAATGGTGTGTGGAACCCTCGTGCTTAACTCTTATAGGTTGCAAGTCTTGTGAGATTTGTAAGATCCTTTCGGTTTGTCTTTTATTTGCTCGTACCTTTGTCATTTTGTGACAAAAAGGGGGAGAAATGTATGGATTCAACAAGTGATATTAATATTGATTGGTATTGATTTGGTATCACTAAGGAAAGGACAATGGTGCTTAAACGTTTTATCTAACGAAAGAGTAAAGCATAGACTAAGGGGGAGTAGCATATCATATTGATAGGGGAATAACAAAGATGTGCGGATTGAAAATTTACCTATCTTACCTTTAGGGTGAGTATTAGCTTTGTTATTATAATATCAACATTGGCATTTATGGATTGAATGTATACAGGTTATTGTGCTGTTGAATTTTGGAATCAAGCGTATGTGTAATGAATTCTTGTAATTTGTTGATCCATATGATGTAAGAGTTTTGTCACTAAAATTGACAATGGGGGAGATTGTTAGAGCATAGCTCGGTTGAACCCATTCAGTGTTGGTATGTCAAATTTGGTTGTCATATTTTAGTGAACCAAAACTCATTTAAAGAGTCGCTTGATTATATATGCTAGAGTTAACTTCGTATAGGTTAACTTGAAAGTATTAGGATATGAGACATTACAAGTATTACGTGAATACTTGAAGAATGTGAAGAAGTAAGGAGCTACAACGACGACATCATCCTTCCACTTGAGGTTAGTAATATTTGACTTGAACTGTTTCATTCCCTAACGTATCTTTCAAGTCGTGCATATTGAAAACAAAACTGCGAAGCTATGAATGATTATACTGTAGTTAGACATAGTATTAAGGAATACAATATGAAGTATAACGCTTATCTTTTGAACTTCGTATATAAGACATCGACATAATCGTTTGAATGCTATTGTGATTATGTATGGGTATGAGGTGAAGATTTCATCCTAGGAAACAATGTTTTACATTAGTTTAAAGGAAGTACAATTCATAAACTTGTTTTATGAATCGAAAGGGAAATCGCTAGGTTTATTGGTATTGTTATTCATTGCAAATCTTTTGAACTACCGATATGTGTGTTTAGTATAACCGCTCATGACTTGCTTATGTTCTTGGTAAAACTATTCACAAGGCCTGACTTTTGTATTGGTATGACTTTTATTAGTGAAACCGATCTTAAGTAATCACCTAAGATGGTATGATCGATTTTTTATAATTGGTATGACCAACTCTAGTCATTGGGGAACCGATCCTAGTAAGAGGTGCAACCGATCACAAAAGGGGAATCGATCCTTGTAAGAGGTGAAGCAAGTTTCTAGTTATTGGGAACCGATCCTATGAACAAGTGCAACACGTTTTTAGATATTGGGAACCGACCCTATGGACATGTGCACCAAATACAAGTTAGATACCATATATATGTGGGAACCGATCCTAGTACCTAGTCAACCAAGTTTTGGTAACTAGCGTGACTAGTTCTAGTACCCACATGGAGGTAGAACCGAAACTTGTTTTGGTAGAACCGTGAAACCCATGTTTGGTGATTTGATAGGATAATCAATCACATAGTTCTTGGAAGTCAGATGAACCAATTCTAAACTTGTTTGGAAGTGTGGAAAATCGATTCCAAGATTATAAGTATGAAAAAGGACTTACAAAGGAAAGATGTCGACATACTTTGAACATGTGCAGTAACGCTTATCTTTTATTATTCAAAGATATTCCTTAATAGCTAAAGGAGAATCCCGGATCGAAAATAAATTGAGAATCTTTTAATTAAGGTTTTTAATTTTATATTTGAAAAATAAAAATTAGTAATGTGCATTTACTAATTGGAGATTTTCTAGTGAGATTTCGGTCAATATTTGGACAAAGCATTTCCAGGAATTATGGAATCCGAATTTGGAAATATATTGCATATCTTGAGAATATTTTTTGGTTTGGAAATTCCTTGGTGTCCAAACTTCCCTGGTCTATAAATATTGAAGTTTGCATTTCGAGCAAACTAATCCTCAGAGCCAGTGAAACTACCTAGTTGTGTTGTTACTGGTGGAGCCGCCTATTCGGAGAGGAAAGTAACCTAATTAGGCGAAATCTCTTACGGCCGCTCGGTTTAAAGACTTCTTTGGGATTGAGAAGCTCTATTAGTACCGTTGGTTGCAGTTTACTATTAGTTTTCGATTGATTTGATTGACTAACGGTTGTTGAACTTTGATTGCACCTAGTTTGTTTATCCTTGAGAATCTTCTCTTCTGATATAAGATTCACTCAAACTAGATCGAAGTTTCGACGGGGATCTTTAGACTGTTTTTAGATCTAAAGACATCTTGTGTATAATCCATTGTTAACAGACTCCGTTCTATGTGTGATTGATAACAAGAGATTCAAGTTGATTGTGTACAGGTGTTTATTGGAGATCTAAGAAGATTTGAAGACGAAGAATATTTCTGATTTGGGTTCATAATCTTTGGTGTGCACAATACTTGTTTCGGGTAAAGAGGATCCAACTATAATCGGTTTATCCTTGTGATAGATTGGATTGATTAGTTGAGTAGATCGGCATCAATACAATTCTTTGTGATTCAAAGTATTGATTGCAAAATCTTGACAATTACTTTGGTAGTTGTTATTGGACAGATCTAAGGACCTGACAAAGGAGTTTATTGGGATAAACGGAAGAGCCTTTTGTCGAATTCATATCACTTGATTGAAAAGAGTTGTTACCGAACAGATTTGTTGTTCCTTTACTGTTTGGAATACGAACCAAAGGAATTGGTCCAAGTGCGTGACTTTTTGCAAGTTGGAGGCGCAGGGATACAGACGGAACTAGGTGAACTATAGGTTTAGTTGCTTGGTCTCAACTATACAAAGTTGGTTTAGATTTTTTATAGTGGCTTAATCCTGAGAGTATTCAATTCTGGAGAAGGTCCCGGGGTTTTTATGCATTTGCGGTTTCCTCGTTAACAAAATCTTGATGTGTCTTTTACTTTTCTATTTCCGCAATTATAATTGTTTATTATAATTAGAAATAAAATACACAAACGTTAATTCCTATTTACTTGATTGCAATCCTATTGCATTTGGTTAAGTACGAACCTTTTATCAAGTAAACATACTTCGTTGTTGTATTGTCTCGATCTTGTATCCATAGTCAATCACACAAGTTATCTTGTTGTCGTATTGTCTCGATCTCGTATCCATAGACGATCACACGAAGTGTGAAACGGTTAGTTGTATTGTCTCGACTCAGTCCATATACAATCACTTTCGGAGAAAGGACTTATAGGTGTAAAAGTTTTAGATTGAGGTATATTTGGGTACCCTCGTCTTTTCATGACTCGCTGCATGTATTATGACATTCAAACCATCAGAATTCTGCTTTGCAAGAGCTCTTTCTTCATATGTATAGAACGCCAAGCGTTTTAACTCAGTTTCCGAATATTCCACTTTCGGTCGTTCATATCCTTCTTCGATTACTAGCCAAGTAATAAAATCTCTGGATTGAAGAAAAGATCTCCTAGCAGATTTCCATAATGGATAATTCGTTCCATTAAATCTTGGTGGTACGTTAACTGAATCAGACATAGATTCAATTATTATAGGTTGGATCACACCAAACACAGATTGTTAGATATTTCCGTTTTTGCCTTCTCTAATACCAATTGAAAAGACGAGGGTACCCAAATACACCACAATCTTTTATTTATCCGCCTATAAGTCCTCTTACCGAAAGTGATTATCTATGGACAAATTCGAGACAATACTACAAATCGGTATTCACAGTTTGTATGATTTTCTATGGAGACGAGATCGAGACAATACGACTACCATAGTGTGATTACTTGATAATAGGTTCGGACTTAACCAAACTCTATAGGATCACTATCAGGTAAAGAGGAGTTAACGTTTGTGTATTTTACTTCTAATAATAATAAAAAATTATAATTATGGAAATAGAAAAGTAAAAGACACATCAAGATTTTGTTAACGAGGAAACTGCAAACTCAGAAAAACCCCAGGACCTAGTCCAGAATTGAATACTCTCAGAATTAAGCCGCTATACAAAATCTAAACCAACTTTGTATAGTTGAGACCAAGCAATTACCCATAGTTCACTTAATTTACTCAGTATCCCTACGCTTCCGACTTCGATGAGTGCACGCACTGGAACAATTCCTTTGGATCGTATTCCAAACAGTAAAGGAACAACAAATCTGTTTGATAACAACTCTATCGATTCTTTGAGATAAAGATATCTCAAGTCATATGCAAAGGATCTTCCGTTTAATCTAATAAACTCCTCTGCCTGGTTAGATCAATCTATCCAATAACTACAAAAATAGTCAAGTTTAGATTCTCACTCAATCCAAATAAATCTCAAAGAGATATATTGTGAATGCCGATCTCACGCAACTAATCAATTGAATAAATCCGATTCTAGTTGGATTCCATCTGATCAAGGTTTCTGCAACACAAGGATATGAGAAACCAATAAGAAATCTTCTTCGTCTTCAAATCTTCTTCAATCTTCAATCAAAACCTGCACAACACCACTTGAATCTCTTGTGATCAATCACACATAGAACGGAGTCTGTTAACAATGGATTATCACAAGATGTCTTTAGATATACAAACAGTTCTAAAGATCCCGTCGATACTTCAATCTAGTTTGAGTGAATCTTATATCAGAAGAGAAGATTCTCAAGAATAAACAAACTAGGTGCAATCAAAGTTTCAACAACCGTTAGTCAATCAAATCAATCGAAAACTAATAACACTACAATTATCTAGTTTCCCACCAACGGTACTCGTAGAGCTTCTTGATCCCACAGAAGTCTTTAAATGAGCGGTCGTAAAAGATTTCGCCTAATTAGGGTACTTTCCTCTCTGAATACACGGCTCCACCAGAAACAACAAAAATATGAAGTTTGCCTGGCTCTTAGGATAGTTTGCTAGAAATGCAAACTTAGGTATTTATAGACCAAGAAAGTTTGGACACCAAGGAATTTCCAAAACCGAAAATATTCTCAAGATATGCAATTAATGGCAAGATTCGGTTTTCATAATTCCAGTAAATGCTTGTCCAATATTTTCCGAAATCTCTCAATAGAAAATCTCCAATTAGTAAATGCACATTAGTAATTTTTATTCTCTAGAGATATGCATTTAATTGCTTGTAATTAAAGCATATAAAACTAAAAACCTTAATCAAAAGATTCTTAATTTATTTCGGTACATGATCTCCTTGAGTACTAAGGAATAACTTTGAACAATAAATGATAAAAGTTACTGTTCATGTTCAAAGTATGTTGACATCTTTTCTCTGTAAATCATCTTTCATATTTACATTCTTGGAATCGGTTT
The DNA here is from genome assembly GCA_023531105.1 of Papaver atlanticum. Taxonomy (NCBI): domain Eukaryota; kingdom Viridiplantae; phylum Streptophyta; class Magnoliopsida; order Ranunculales; family Papaveraceae; genus Papaver; species Papaver atlanticum. The sequence goes on along the minus strand of JAJJMB010010578.1, from coordinate 881,632 downwards.
TACCACACTTCCAAACAAGTTTAGAATTGATTCACCTGTATTCCAAGACTATTATGTGATTGATCAAATATCAAATCACATCCATGGGTTCAATCGGTTCTACCAATCACTAGGATCAGTTATACCCTAATATGGAAACACTTGTGATCGGTCACACAAGTTACCAAGACCGGTTACATCAATTACCAGGATCGGTTACATCAATTACCAGGACCGGTTACCATATACTCATGTTATTGCTTGTGATCGATCACTAGGATCGGTTACACCAATTACCAGGATTGGTTACACCAATTACTAGGACCGGTTACACCAATTACAAGGATCGATTACACAACTCTCTATGATCGGTCACACCAATTACTAGGATCGGTCACACCAATTACAAATATCGATCATACCCTCTCAGGTGATTACTTAGGATCGGTTACACTAATTAATCAAAACTAGTCATACCAAATCATAAGTCAGGCATTGTGATTAGTTGTACCAAGATACATAACAAAGTTACAATCGGTTCTACCATCTCACACATATTGGTAATCCAAAGATTTGCAATGAATAGCCGTACCGTAAAACAAGTTCATGAATGTACTTCCTTTAAACAAATGTAAAACATTGTTTCCTAAGATGAAATCTTCACCATTACCCATTCACATAATCATAACATGATTCATAATATTATGTCGATGTCATATCTACGAAGTTCAAAAGATAAGTGTTATACTTCGTAGTATAATTCCTTAATACTATGATCATGTGATCATGTCTCACTACTAGAGTAATATATCCAATACACAGCTTCGCAGTTATGTTTTCAATATAGCACGACTTGAAAGATACGTTAGGAATGAAACATTTCAAGTTAATATTACTAACCTCAAGAGGAAGGATGATGTCGTCATTGTAGCTCGTTACTTCTTCACGTTCTTCAGGTCTTCGAGTAATACTTGTATGTCTCAACATTCCTAGACTTTCTAGTCTAACCTAAATGAAGTTGTCTCTAGTACATAATCAAGCGACTCTTAGATGAGTTTTGACACACTAAAATATGAAAACCAAACTTGACATACCAACGTTTGGTGGGTTCAACCGACTATGCTGTAACATATTATACTGTGGCTATACGTATACAGGCATGCAAACACCGACAGGCTATAAAAAAACTCTACATGCATACAAAAAGAAGCTTAGCTACGGCCATTATACTACGGCTATACGTATACTCCCCTGTAATGGTATAGCTCTTGCTAACTCAGACACTGTACAGGCCCTGCGAGAAAAGCACCCACCTGCACCACCTCATATCATTCCTGAAGAAAGTATTAATGCTTCTCCAACTATGGTCGATGTTAAGGCTATTTTAACTTCCTTGAAGAGCTTCCTAAAGGGCACTTCATGTGCAAGATACGAACTTAGAGCACAACATTTATTGGATGCCTTGAGTGGGCCAGCGGCAGCTATAGCAGATGAGCTTCTGCTATCCATTACAAGTGTAGTAAACCTATGGTTGTCAGGTCAGTGCCCACTGTCTCTTGGAGAATTCATTGCAAGTTCACCCTTGACACCTTTGCTCAAACCAGATGGAGGTGTTAGGCCAATTTTCGTTGGCACCATTTGGAGAAGACTTTGCTCCAAGATCGCGGCAACCTCGGTGAGTAAAGAGATGGCTTGTTATCTAGGAGACTACCAGTTTGGAGTTGGTATCCCTTGTGGTAGTGAGGGCATACTATATTCAGTAAACAGATTGTTATAACACAAAGGTGAGCAAACCAACCTGACAATGCTACTTATAGACTTCTGCAATGCTTTTAATCTAGTTGATAGGTCTACTATGATTAGTGAAGTCAGAAAGTAATGTCTCAGCATTTCGAGATGGGTCGAATTCTGCTACGCTAAACCAGCCAGGTTGTATTACAATGAACCAGCTTTATCATCCTCCCGAGGTGTTCAACAAGGAGATCCACTCGGGCCCTTTCTATTTGCGCTGACATTACACCCACTAGTGTGTAAAATCGCATCACAATGTAAAATTGAACTTCACGCTTGGTACCTAGACGATGGGACAATGATTGGCGACACATTGGAAGTAGCTAAAGCTTTACGCATTCTACAAACAGGGGGAGGTCAAAGGGGATTATGTCTTAACATCAGAAAAACTCAAGTATTCTGGCCATCCACAGATCCAAGAAGTATGGATAAGGGTATCTTTCCATACAATATTAAAAGGACTTCTCAAGGTGTTAAGCTATTAGGAGGTCCAACTAGCATGGATCTTCAATTCTGTAGTGACATGGTACTCCACCGTGTGGACAAGACTGTTCAGTTGACGCACGTAGTCAAGATACTTCAGGACTCACAAAGTGAGCTATTGCTTTTACAAAACTGTACATGCGTATCAAGTATCTATTTTACTAAGCACACTACGAAACCTCAAGCCCTGTACCAATCAGCCGTAACCTATGACCTCCACTTAATGCAGTATCTGAGGAATCTTATCACTGGAGATGGTGCAGGCTTTGGCCCCCTACAATAGTGTATATCTACCTTACCCATTAAAGAAGGTGGTTTATGTGTTTACACCATGACAGACACGGTTCACTACTGCTACTTAGCCTCATGTCTTCAAACACAAAGTTTGCAGGATACTATTCTGTAAGATATCAATGCTCTGGAATCAAGCCTCACCTTTCAACAGTCTCTGGACACCTTTGTACAGGTTAGTGGTCTATCTCCCTCCACCTTCAGAACTAATGACACTGCCCCCCCATCCAATGCAATCACTGGCAGCGTCATATTTGGAACTGTCAAGAGAGACCTACCTACTAAATACCCAATGTCTGCACTAGATTCCTTTTTATGGCAAAGCAACAGGTCGGAGCATGCACAAGATTACCTGAAGGCAATTATATCGCTGGTCTTAATCAAACTGTTAGACCTCGTCAGTTCAGGTCCATATTGCAATATCGATTAGGAATTCCTATTTTCGCAGAAGACAACATATGTTCCTGTTGCGGCAGAGACATAGAAACCTTTGGTGATCATGCTCTCCATTGTGCAAGTGACGTAGGACTCAAGTTCAGGCATGACTTAGTGAGAGATGCTTTAGCAGACATATGCTACAAATCCGGTATCGCAGCTAGGAAATAAGCTAAACTAGGTTTCTTGGCCAATGGTAAAGAACTAAGACCTGCCGATATTCTCGTATATAGTTGGGGAAATGGACAAGATATATGTTTCGATGTCACAGGCGTTTCACCATTTTCTGGAAGCGACAATTTCACGTATGAACAAGCTATTTCTACGGCTACTACTCGCAAATGCAATAAATATCTGGCCAAATGCACAACTCATGGATATGGCTTTGGAGTGATAGCTTTCACTTCGCTTGGCAAGTTAGGGGAAGATCTTATTGTTTTTATTAGGAGATTGAAGAACTGTCTTGCGTGCCACGATTACAATAAAATAATAGGAGGTTCTGTTTTCCATAGGCTTGACATTATTATTCAAAAAGGTGTGGGAGCTCATTTTGTTGCTAGACTCCCTGCCATTCCTATATAAAACTTATTTTTGGTTAATATAAGCCCGTAGCGTCATCTTTTCATAATAATAAAAAAATAAAAAAAATAAAAAATGATGTAAATCCCGCCATATTATACTACAATGATGTAATCCTTTTTTCAGCACAAGGGGTGCAACAGGGTAACCTTCATTTGAGCAAACTCCCTCGTTTGAGCGAAACTCTTAGTTTTTCCATACTTTCCATCAAACGATGAAGAATAGTGAAAAAATAGGGAAAGGTGTCACGGGACCGGACCACCTAGCCGGCCGGCCATGCCCTAGCCGTGGCCGGTCCCACACCTTGCAATCCCTTATTTTCTCATATTATTATTTCCTTCATCTTATGAAACTCCATCGTTTGAGCGAAAACCCTAGTTTTTCAATATTTTCTCAAATATTGCTCAAACCATGAAAAAGCCAAAAAGTCAAATGGTCACATGACCGACTAGGCTTCTCACGTCAAAAATTAAAATATTATTATTTTAATATTCTCAAAATATCGGTCGCATGAGCAAAGTTCTACTTGCTCATTCGAGCAAAATTGAGAGTTTCAGTCAAGATCAAACTCTTCTGAAAATCCAAAATATTGCTTAAACTCGCACCAGAAGATACCAAAACTCTCAGGACTGAGACACGAGCAGTATGGTGACACGGGCATGCCACCTTGACCGACCAAGGTCGTCCCTTAGGCTTGCAAAGAGCCGGTCCCACACTCTTTCATAATTTTGGCCTAATTATCTCTCAACTGTTCATATTGGGTCCAAACTCTCTCCAACCAACTTAGGATTTGCTCAATCGACCATCATCTGGTCCCAAGGACACCAAGGGCCGGTCCCTTGACCCCTTGGTCGGTCCCTCATCTTTCCATAACTAGGTTTTACTACCTAACGCTCGCACGAGCAATATTTAATAAATGATTAAACCAATATTTGATCATTCGTTCACCAACTGGTCAACAAAGGACTTTGGTGCATGCTCACTTGAGCACTTGGGCACTACATGGTCGGCCATCATCCCATGTATCTGGTCCCTCCTTCACTCAGTGACCTATTTTCAGTAAATCATCAATTGATCAGCAATTGATCAAAATTAGTGTTTCGAACAAATGCTTTGTAAATCATAATTCTGAGTGAGTTCAAACACTAATAATTTTATGTTGATCCAACAATCAACATCTGGGTTAAATATATAATATTCGATCCAGCTACCAATATTTTAATTAATATTTTATTTGGTCACGTTACCAATAATTCATCAAATGAGCAATACTTGCTCAAATGCTCGAATATTGATTCAACTATCAATATTCAGTAATTTATCGAATGAGCAATACTTGCTCAGATGCTCGAATATTGATTCAACTATCAATATTTAGTAATTTATCGAATGACCAATACTTGCTCATATGCTCGAATATTGATTCAACTATCAATATTCAGTAATTTATCGAATGAGTATTACTTGCTCAGATGCTCGAATATTGATTCAACCATCAATATTTAGTAACTTATCATATGAGAAATATTTGCTCAGACTATCAATATCCATTATGTTGATTCAACTATCAACATCATTTATTCGAGAACTATACGTCCCAGCAGACATGTTCAATCCATGAATCCTAGAGCATTCAAAAATTATGCTCGACTGAACAATACTTAGACTCATCGTCTAATCAAGTCAACGACTGACTAATCAAATACACGTCTTCCTTGCAGACTCCACATTCGTAAGACATCAATCACGTCACATGGGGGGATATTAATTAGGGTTTTGGTCTGGCGGCCTATGACACGTGTGTTCATCCATGATGAGAAATGTGGGTAAGTCGTGCAAGCGGTTGAGGAAGTTAGCAAAGTAGTGGGTGGACGATCAACCCAGTCTCCACACGACATGGAACTGGTTAAACCATGATCTCCCACTTTCCCACTCTTTCACTCAAACAACCGTCACACTTACTGGAGATCAATGTGTCTACAATTCTAGCAATATAAATAAGTCTCTGAATCCATGATTGAACAAGATAGACAACGTTCGTCTAAGAAGAATTCGAGCAATCACTCTCAAGAATTCAATCAATCAACCAGAGCTTATTCGAACTCAACAGTTCACAGAAAACTTGCAGAAACCTTAAACACATTTACAATCCTTGATCACCATTGATCTCGCACACTTCTCAGCTTCCCTCCTACGGATCAACCCTCTTCCCTCTTTGTGACCGAATTGACTCTGGAATGACCATTTTCTTGGTTTAGGACGGAGTCCTACAGATTGATCTCTCGAACTCAAAGCACTCCCGTGCAGTGCATCTATTTGAGGTTAGGCAGTTTGCTTGGTTGAGGAGCCTCCGTCCGCACGGTCATCTCTTCACTTCCTGAAAAACCAGGAAATCGTTTTTCCTCATCAACATAAGCCCCAACTAATTGGATAGTAACCCTTAGAGTATTTTTGTTTACCCCACCAATAGTCCCTCTGAACTGCATCTATTTTGTCTGTGATTTTTTGGGGCAGAGAAAAGCACTCCATTTTATATATAGGCAAACTAGACAAAACAGACTTAATTAGGACTTTTTTACTTGCTTGAACCAAAGTTGTACCATTCCAACTTTGGGTTTTTCTTCTTCCATATTAGTGACAATCTTATCAAAAGTCTTAATTTTTGATCTATCAACAAATAAAGGATCTCACAGGTAAGAGTCAATAATGCTTATTTTTTTCATTTTCATAAGTCTAATCATAATTCTTTGATGTTTAGAATGAATTCTTCTACTAAAGAAAATACCTGACTTAGAGAAATTTATGAGCTAACCAGAAACATTACTAAATTGATTTATGATGTTTAAGAGATTTTTACAACTAACAAGGCTCGCCTTTGAAAACAGCAGACAATCGTCTGCAAATAAGAGATGAGAGATAGGGATACTATGCCTAGATATTTGTATTCCAGTTATAAGCTTGGTTTTTTCCTTAGCTGAAAGTAGCCTAGAGAAAACATCCATACAGATTAGGAAAAGGTAAGGAGATAAAGGATCTCCCTGCCTTAACCCTCTGGTAGGAGTTAAAAAGTCACCCGATGTACCATTTAAAAGAATTGCTATGGATGCAGTAGAGACACATTAATGGATTAAACTGCACCACTCATTACTAAATCCAAAAGCAGATAAAGTTTTAAGTAAAAAGTTCCAATTGACCCTGTCGAAGGCCTTGGACATGTCTATTTTAATACCTAGTCTCCCATTTTTTGTTTTCATTTTCTTTATTGAGTGCACTACCTCATGAGCCACCACAATGTTGTCTGCAATTTGTCTAGATGACAAGAAAGCAGATTAGAATGGAGAAATCATGTTTTCTAAGTGAACTTTTTACCTATTTGCTAAAAGTTTTGAAAGAATTTTATAGGGTGTATTACTCAGTCCTATTGTCCTGAAGTCACTTGGAGTTTTGGGCTGTTTAATTTTTTGAATCAAGAAAAGAAAAGTCTCATTCAACTTTGGGTTTATTGTTTTCGTTACAAAAACATTTTGAATTATGGCAACTATTTGGTTCCCAACTAGGGACCAATTATGTTTGAAAAAACTCACCGGGAAACCGTCTGGTCCTGGAGATTTATTCGATTTCATTGACTTGATTACCTTCCAAACTTCATCTGAAGTTAGGATTTTTAAAAGGTCTACATTATCCTGGTCTGTTATAAATTTAGGAATTAGGTTCATAAGTTCTTGGTCAGGGACAATAGGAGATACAATAAAAAGAGTTTCGAAGTGATATTTTAATTCCTAAGCTATTTGAGTTTTCTGTTTAAATATTTTCCCATTTTGATTTAGAAGACAATCTATTTGATTTCGTTTCTTTCTTTTTAAAGTTTTTATATGGAAATACTTTGTATTTCTTTCTCCAAGTTGAACAAAGTTGTCTCTAGACAATTGTTTTGCGATTTCCTCTTGCGTATCATAAAGGTTTTCTAGTTCTAAAAGTTTCTGATTTAGATGTTGCTGTTTATTATGGTCCCTATAAGACGACTTAATTATATCAATGCTTTTGAGTAGCTTTTTTATTTTATTTTCAGGAACTCCAAAAACATCTTTGCGCCAAGAAGTAAGATTTTCACCTAAGGTTTTTAGATTATTTAACACTACATCAGTCACATTGAGCATAGAAGAATCCCAAGTATTCATGATTAACTGAATACACGAGTTTTCTTTTAACCAAGTGTCAAAAAACTTAAGAGGGAAATTATGAATTTGAGCCGAAAAAGAAAAAATATCAAGCCTAATTGGACTATGATCAGATCCAAAAGAGGGAAGATGAGTTAAGAGAGATTCAGGGAAATGAGATATCCACTCATCATTTGTATAAGCTTTGTCAAGCCTTTCCTGAATATTTCTATTTCCCTCTCTATGGTTATTCCAAGTAAAAGAGTTCCCTTGAAATCCTATATCAGATAAGCCAGCTCTTTGAAGTAGCCTTTTGAAAGGCTCAGCTTCCATACTATTGAAAGGTAACCCTCCTAATTTTTCAGAGGGACTAAGAACTTGGTTGAAATCACTTATTACAACCCATGGCATGCCTGAGTGAGCTATTCTAGAGGATATATCTTCTAAAAATCTCAAAGATTCTAGTTTCCTAGGTTTATAAGGGTTACCATAAAAAGCAGTTAGAAGCCAAAAATTATCATAGAAATTTGTTTTGATCAAAACGTTTAGCATATTTGTGTTTGAGTGCACAATTTCAAAGTGAATACCATCGACCCATGACAAAGAAAGACAACCAGCTTTACCAATTGGGTCAACAAAGTAACAGTTAGGGAACTTAGTCAGGAGTTTTTTTAGAAAGTGCCTCTGGGACTTGGTCTTAGACAGAAATAAGATTTCTGGTTTTTCGGTTTTTATTATATGATCTAAATGTTGTTTAGTTTTTTTTGTTCCACACCCTTGGATATTCCAAGCTATAATTTTCATTTCTAAGATAGGAAATCTTAATTACACTATAAAGCAATTGTGAAAGATAAGACACTAATTTAAAAGGACAAAGGAAGTCTAGATATGCAAGCAAACTAAGAATGTAATTTCAGTTTTCATAGCAAAGTATGAGAATTGAGAGTGTTAAAAGACAGTAAAGAGAACAGATTAATTTAAGAATGTAATTGAATGGCAAACAATAGTAATTAAATAAGAAGGAACGAGGAATATAAGAGAGGATTAAGTTTAGAAAAGAGTACCTGAGCCCCTTGGTTTCCCTCATCGACAGCCTTCGTTATGGCAGCAATTTTCTCTTCAAATGGTCTTGAAACTGACACCATATTGATTAAGTTCATTTTGACTCAAACTATCTTCTAGATTTAAAACAGGAGGGGGGGGGGATTGAAATGGTTTGGAGAAGGACCACAAGGAGCAAAAGTGGCATCCGAAACATAAGAATTCAAAGAAGAAATTTCACTTGAAGAAGACGGGAATGTAATTATGAAAGCAGGTTTCACAAGAATATCAGCTTCTAGTGTGAAAAATTTCTCATTAGAAGGATGAGGAGATGTGAGATCTATAAAGGCCGGAGCAAAAAACGATGAATCACCCAAATGAGGAGGAACTAGATTATTACACGCTTGAGCAGCAGAAGAAGATTCACCCAGACAAAATTTCGCATTTTCAACTAAGTCCCCTAAAAGGCCGTCTGGCCTAATTTTTAAATCCAAATCTGAGATTTCTCTGTAGTCGGGTAAGGGAGAAAAAAAAGGTGTAACTGGTGAGAGTTCCGAAAATGGTCTTTTACCCAAATTAGTCGGGTATCCATCCAAATACGAGTCTTACCCGACTAAAGAAACAGTCAGACCATCTGACTCTCCTTCCTCAATACCCATATCAGATAAGTCTGAGTCAGGACCATACAAACGGTCCATAAAAATATCAGCATCCGCAAAATCATAATCATTAATATCCTTTAAAACAGAAGATGGAGAAAGAAAGGCCGGAGAACTCATAGAAGCATCAGAAGTAAAGGACGAATCAATTTGTTCATCTATTAGGACCTTAAACTCATCTTCCCAACTTTGTGAGTCATCATCTAAATCTATGTAAGGGGAATTATCGTAGATTCCTTTTAGCATACGATTTTCAACAATAGCACAATTGGATTGAACGTGTCCCAAACGATTACAGGTAAGGCAAACACGATGGGTAATATTCATGTATACAAAGTGAATCACAGATTCAGGTTTAGACCCAACCTTAGCTCTAACAGAGCTAGCAAGTTGCTTTTCAATGTTAAGCTCAACTTTGACAAAAAGAGGGTTTCCTGGCTCAGGAATGGCACTTGGGGGATAAATTTCAGAGACCCTACCAAGTTTCTTACACACCCTAGCTATGATGTTGTCATGGTAATGAAAGTTTTGAGATTTAGGAGTTGAACCCAAACCGAAATAAAGTTCAGGGCATCTCTTTCGATTAGACCATCAGAGAAAATGGGGCACATAAGGAATGCATCACTATACACCTGCAAAGGTCTATAAGACAGTATTAAAGCCACATGCTCTCTTTGATGAAATTCCACTAGAAACAAATTTTCAGAGATAAAAGAGATATTGAATTTAATTCTAGGACCACAACGATACTTTAAGGCATATTTGATGTATGCCTTGTCGAAAATAGAGGTTGAGAAGACTCTACCAACTAGAGAGTTTTCAATAATCAATGGAAATAAAGGTATAGGAGGAGAGTCTCTAGTTGAGGCACGTCTTAAAATTGGTTGAGCATTTAAGGATTGTGAACCCACCGGCAAAAACTTGGATAGTTCATTAAAGAGAAAAGGATAATCAGAAAAGTAGCTAAAAGATACAGTACAAATGAAATATTATCAGACTCTTACGGAGAAGAGTGATAAGGTAAGGATGAAAGTTCCACTGTAAAGAAAGTTTATAAAAGGAACTGGGATAGTGGCAACATAAAACAGCCGAGGCCTACAGCCCCTGCCGTGGCGACTTAAACGAATTCCGTTGTTTTGTCGGTCGGGTCAAATTAGCGGGAGCCTACAGCCCCGGCCATAGCCCTTAAGCAGATCTCAGTGTTTTGTTGGTCAAGTCAAATTAGTGGTGGCCCATTAAATTCTTTTGGAAATAATAGTTGACATTAAGGATAACGTTAATTAGGAAATTAAGTTTAAATAGGAAATCTAATTATATTAAGGATGTGTTTGATAACAGAGAAAGGAAACAGTTCCATAGAAAGTGTTTCCGTGGAATCAGTTTCCTGGGGAAGGCAAGGAAAGACTTTCCATGGAATTTTAGAGAATTGAGTTTAAAACATACTTTAGGCCACGCTTTTTTTACAATTTCATGGAAATAGTTTTTTGATCAAACAACGGAAAACATGCTATTTCCATTGAAAAATGGTTAATTCCATGGAATTAATTCCTATCAAACACAGCCTAAGATACTTAGTCGGCAAAATTAAGGTTAACCATGTTTAGGATTTAGTTTAGCTTTGCTCTGCGCTGCGACACTAATCCTGAATGTCCAAAATAATAAAATCTATATACAACGGACGGATAACGATCCAAGCCGCAGAATGCCTAAAATCATATATGATTGGATTGATTATGAAAAATCTTTCAGAGATGCTGCTATCTTTGGCATGGATTGTATGTTCGGCTCTTGATTAAACTCTTAAATTTTCCATGTTTGCTTTATGGTTATATTTAAGTATTGGTTGGACCTTACTGAGTTTCTGGAAATAAAATTGAAACTTTAGACGTTTACAATCGCTCTTTAAATGTTTGTGGAAATACTTAAGAGAATAAATTGTTCTTTAGATGATCAAGCACTAGCAGTACTGCTATTTTGATTTTGAAAAGAACCGTGTCTAAGAACTCGATTGTGAAAGTGTAAAGCTGTTTAATCTCTGCTAATGTGATTTTACAGGTTGTTTTATATTGTTAGTGAAAAGCAGCATATGCATATGAATTCAATGCAATATCAAGCACTACCTAGGGAAACTTCAAGTTGGTTCCCGGTGGTATCACCTGACCCATTACTGAATAATTCATTTGGAAGGTGGAAATTGTACAAGATCATTTGAAGAAATTAGAAGATATGATCGATCTAGCCAAAGCAATGTACCTATATTTCTTGTACAGAAATAAGAAACATCTACAAGGTTTTTTAGTTTTGGTTTTAGAATTATACTGTCTTGCTAATGAATTTATTTGCAATATCTAACAGGCAAAAAGAATTAAGTGGCTTGCTACCATTGGCAGGGATTTGATATCTCTACGAACCCGGAGGGGAATTGTAAGCGCAATCAGGCAAGACTTGCTCACTATTTAAAGAGAGTAAATAGACTTGCCCGCCGTCGATTCCAGCACTCAGTAGAAACAATTAGTAAGTACTTCCATGAAGTATTGTTAGGGGTTCTTGAATTTGCTAAGGAAATGTGGTGGCGTCATCATGGGAAACACCTGTTAGGGTCTAAAATGTTATTGTGGTTAGTGTGTTCAGGGGTATGAACTAGTGGTGGTGTGGGATTTTTGCATCTTGTTACTTAATTAGGATGTAAAGATTTTGAAATAGCTGATTGTTGTTATATTGGTTGCATCGTGGTTGAGGTTTTATATTGGTTGAGAGACGAGAGTTATTGGGTTTCTAAGATTGAGACAACGATATTGAATATCGTTAATGCGTATTGTTGTTAGTAATTTTCTAATCTTTGGATTTTTATTAATATTGGGCTATACTCTATACAACTTAGTTTAATGAAGTTTAAGGGGTTTCGTTAGAATTGTCACTGAATGTTAAGGTCATGGTGATGCTTACAGGTTAAGATGTCTACTCGTCGTCAAGGACCTAAACGCGATGATGTTTGCTGGGTGCAGTCCATGGTCTTGTACCTACTAACAACATATTATGTTGACACTCTGTTTACACCAGTCCAGCCTGGCTCCAGCTTGTCTTCTTTCTACATGTGTCTTTTCTTCATTGGTTCTTTATGTGAGTTCCTATTGGTTGTTGTATAAGCCTGTAATAAAAGACTTTGTATTTCTTTTTAGTTTTCTAATCAAGAACAGCTTTACTGTGTGTGTGGGTGGTTCTGAAAATCTGTAATCTTCATTTATTTAATATCAATGAATTACAGTTTGTTTTGATTCTACTATGGTATCAGACTGAGAGATCTCTACATCTCTCAGGTTTTCCGATCTTCATTGCTTCCGCTTCTTTCAATTGTCATAAGTTCTTTCTCTAATCTTTCATGATTCAAGATTTTCCTGCTTCTTCATCCATGGAAAACCCTACTGCAACTTCAATTTCTAATATTCCCGTTCATCAACTCACTCGTTTCGTTAATCTCAAACTTACCGATAACAATTTTATCACATGGAAAAACCTAATGTTATCGGTCATTCGTAAATTAAAAATCCAAAAATATCTTGACGGATCTCATCCCTGTCCTCCTCAGTATACAAATCAACGTAATCAGGCGAATGGAATAGAGAATCCTCTATATCTTGATTGGATTGATGATTATACATCAATCATCTTGTGGATACATTCATCAATTTCAGATTATGTTCTAGCATATTTTTCCAGATCTGAAACTTCTCATGAACTTTGGCGTAGCATTGAAGAAAGATTCTCTAGAGCATCATCAACTCATTCAATTCAACTACGTACTAAACTGTTATCTCTTAAGCAAGGTGATAAATCTATTCCTACTTTGATAAATGAAATCAAGAAAATCTCTGATAATTGTTGTGTCTGATTCCCTGCCTAGGTTGCAATATGCTACTTCTTCTGATTCTGAATCGAGGCTTGTTGATTTATTCAATGAACATGAGCATGATATTATACTTGTTTTTGACTTACGGAGAGATTAATCGTGTAATGATACCGATGAAAATAACTTAGACAGATCTGATTCCCTGCTTAAGTTACAACATGATTGTCTTAATGTTGACCGAGAGGTTGTCAAACCCACTTTGTGGACAGCTCCAAGCCTTGGGTTAGATCTGTGTGCTTCTCAAGTCCTTTTGGACTATTTTGCAACTAAATATAGTATCTTTGAAGAGCCACAGTTGGAATGCATTGATGTTTCTCTGCCCGTCCCTAACACAGTTCACTTTGAACTAGACCTTGTGCATGATGCACCTCTAAAATTGCTACTTTGTGCCCAAAAGCATATCTATTGAAAAATCTAGGTTTGGGGGTAGCTCATCTTGTCTGGCAGTCTCACTTAAATTTCTGTCCTGTTATAAATGTGTGAGGCTACAAAAATCTCTGCATATTGTCTTTTGGGTTGATCCTCAACTCTTTAGATTGTGGTTTATGGTGAATTATCTTTATATATAATCCAGTAGATTCAATATCTTTATTTTGAGTCAGTTTGACTTGATTTTTCTATTTCTGTATATAAATGTGCTAATCCAATATGATTTCAGCTGAGTTCCTGTTGGGTTTTATCCTTGAATAATGGAGTTCTAATCTTGGTTTCGCCGACATCTGGTAATCTCTTTCCTTTTCTCTACTCAGCGTGGTTGTCTTGGTATGTTTTTGTTCAATCCTGTTTATCTTTTGAAACATCGAGGACAATGTTTAGTTTAGGTTTGGGGGTGAAGAGTAGATACCATGCGATTGTCACTGTGCTATAATTGAAACTGAACTCTGCCATGTTAAAAAAAATAAAAAAATTGGTGAGCTCATATGACTTGATTTGTAGTATCTGCATGTATAAAATCTTCGGATTCTTAATCTAGATGATGAGGCACCATTTGATTCTAGCATAATTCACATGTGATAAGAAACTTGCACATGCACGATCTACCAATACATGTATAGCGTCGGTCCCCAGGTGTTTCATCGGTTAAGTAGACTTCCAATCACTTTAGAATACTGAATGAGACTTGACTAGCTTGTTCTTTGGTTGGCTGGGATAGAAGTTGGAGGATACATTAAGAAAAGCAACCATTGAATTTGACCGGGTACATCGAAAAGGGCTACCTCTTGCTAAGTGTCAATGTAATTTTTATTTTTGTTCATAAGTCAAAAGTGTTAGTGTGATGTCCTTGTTCTCTTCTTGTTCATCTGTTAAAAAAAAAAAAAAAAAAAAAGAGAATGAAAAAAAAAAATCAGAAAATTCAGAAAAATACAAAAATAAAAATAAAGAATATCCATTGTTCGTTCTATATTATGTTCTGTTTCAAACGTTATAGTCAATGTTTCTCTCTTGCCTCAAAATAAGAGAGTAATCAATGTAAATAAAGAGTCATGTATTGTTATGTGTTGTAAATAGTCTTGTAATAAGCAAGGGAGGGTGTATGCCATCAATGCACAGCGCGGGTAAACTGAAATATCACCAACTCTTAGGTGAACATTCACAATTCTCGTAAAGCCGGACAGCTAGCTTGGCTTTGAATTCGGTTCTTAGCTAAAAACTATCTCTTGGTAATTGGCAGTCATAACTTCTGATCATTCTCTATACATGTGTATATACACTTTACACTCTTTATCACTTGTCCTTAGTTGTTCCAGTGCTAGAATTGTGCCTTTGAAAGCTAGATTGACAGATCCATTTTGCTGTGAGCTTAAACTGAAATGCAGGTGTTACACATCATACAAGGTGAGCTCTCTTTTGACCTAGAACTTTGTGGGTATGTTCTAAGCAAACCCTAACGAGACTTCAACTCGCCCACTAGGGACACTAAGTGGTTTAAAAGGCTTATTGCATTCGCTAAATGCAATCGAGAGACCAGCGACAGTGGTGTAGGTAGGATTTTCTTAGTTTTTGGTTTACTCGAGGTCGAGCAAAAATCAGGTTTGGGGGTATTTGATGAGTGTCAAATATTGCATAATTTTATATCTTTTTATTGGTATTTATCTCATCTTTTGTGATTTAATTCCCCATTTTATCCCAAATTCTGTATTTTCATTGTTTTCAAGTATAATTACTTCTACTAATTAACTTTGCATTTTTAGGTAGATAATAAAGCTTGGATGCTTAAGAGAATGAGAAAAAAAGCAGAGGACTGGTGGCTAGTGACAACCGAAGAGAAGAAGTAGAAGGCAATGAAGAGTAAAACGAAAAACTTATGCAATCTGTTGGCGCACTTTTCCGCAAGCCGTTTGCACCGTTGAGCACATCAATCTCGTGTCCCTGCTTAGCACCAAACATTACCTCCTCCCCAAACATCAAACTGGATGGTCTTTGTAACACCCTAGCAAGCCTCTATTTTTCTCCCCAAATCAACTTCACGACCAGAAACCCAACTCCATTTTCATGTCTTCTCCATCCCCACCTCTGTGTACTTTAACCACCACCCATTTCTACCTCCCCATCATGTACTTGTTTCTCCACCTAAACCACCATCTATGCTGAACCTGTTACTTGTTCTTATTGTTTCCACCTGCTCCATGAAAGCTATTTCTAGGTCTTTTTTTCACGACAAGAAGATTAGGTATAAAGATATGATTTCATCTCTGAAAACGTGGAGACAAGTCATGGGTTTGATTGCAACACTCAATGGAGGAAAATGGATCAGAATTTCTTGTCTAGAAGCAAGTGAGTTGCAGCTTTATTCCTTAATTTCTGGTTGTATTTGGTAGAAAACATGGATTGATAATTTGGGGGAAATTTTGTATAAATAGGGAGAGGTCTGTATTTTGATGTCATGCCCGGAGTAGCCGGTGCACCAAGCTTTAGTTGTAATTTAGGTTTAATTTCAGTTTTCTCCATGTTTTAGTTTTCTAACTAGGGTTGAGATGAAACCCCTAAATAATCATAATTGCGTTATTTGGTTCTACTTTTTCTCCATGAATTTATATTGAGAAGCATGATTTAATCTTTGAATTCATAGAAAATTACTTTCACCTTGTATGTCATACATCCATGGTAGTTTGAGCAATCCTTTGCTATGTATTAGTTGCAGCTGCTGGAGAGGTTGTTTCTGATCAACAACTTTTTGTTGTCACTCTCTCTGCTCTAAATTCGGATTATATCCCATTTGCCACTTCTATGAGATACATAAATCCTCCAATTTCCTGTATTGAGTTACATAATCATCTACTCAGTGAAGAAATAGTTATTACAGATCGTCACCAAGCTTTACTTTCAGATTCTGCAAATAAGGCTTTTGCTGCTCAATCACATGCTTATCGCTCAACTGGTAGAGGTTACGGTGGTCGTTCTGGTGGTTTTCAAGGTGTTTATAACTCCAATTATGGAAGATCTAATGCTGGTAAATCTGTTTACTCCTTTGGCAGAGGAACTCCTAACTCCTATTCAACTGGTAGAGGATCAAGTACTTCTTCTTCTGCATCCACCTCAACTATTAGACCACCTCAAGGTTTGAATTCTTCCTATTCTTATCCTAATGAATCTCCTATTGAATGTCAAATTTGTCGCAAGGTTGTCCATGGTGCCTTAGAATGCAGAAATAGGCTCAACTTCTCTTATCACAATGATCATACTACACATCATTTAAGTGCAATGCTTGCCTGTGCCAACATAATGGGAGAAAATCCATGGTATGCTGATACTGGTGCTAACAATCATGTTACCTTTGATGAGACTAAGTTACAAGCTATCAATACTTATGAAGGTGCTGAACAAATTCAAGCAGCAAATAGAGAAGGTATGCACATCACTCATTCTGGTTTTTCACTAAAGTCTACTCCAAACCATACTTTCAACTTGAATAATGTTCTTCTAGTACCTCAAGCATCACATAACTTACTTTCAGTCCATATATTTACTTCAGACAACGATTGTTCTATAACATTTGATGCTTCTGGATTTTGTGTGAAGGACTCATCCACTGGTAAGACAATTTTACAAGGCCCTCATCATAATGGTCTCTATCCTCTACATTTTATCCATCAATCCACTAAAAAGGCTCTCCCTACTGTCATAACAACCATCCCTGCTGAAGTTTGGCATAAAAGACTTGCACATCCATCATTTCAGACTATGAAGCATGTTTACAGTTCTTTGAACTTGTAAAATGTAATAAATTCACCTTTATTTTGTAGTGATTTTCAATTGGGTAGAAGTCATAAACTTCCCTTTATACTTTCTAGTCATTGTAGTTCTAAACCTTTGGAACTCCTACATCTTGACTTATGGGGTCCTAGTCCCGTTCGATCCATTTCTGGATATAGATATTATGTTAATATCATTGATGATTACTCCAAATTATGCTGGATATATCCTTTGATTGACAAATCTGAATTCAAGACAGTATTTTTTCAGTTCAAAGCTCAAATTGAGAATTCTTTGCAGTACCATATTGTTACAATAAAAACTGATGGAGGTGGTGAGTTTGTTAACAATGAATTAGATTCTTTCTTATCTATTAGTGGCATTATTCATGAAATCACTTGTCCACATACACCTGAGCAAAATGGTGTAGTTGAATCCAAGCCCAGACATCTAGTTGACATTGGCATGACTTTTCTTATTCAATCAGGTATTTCTGATTCTTACTGGGTTGAAGCATTTACAACTGCAAACTATACTATAAACATACTTCCCACTAGATCTTTATAGAACAAATCTCCATTTGAAGTTTTGTTTCACAGATCACCTAATTACACTAATCGAGACTAAGGAAAGTCTTAGTCACATCTTAGTCCCACATTGCTTACTACCTCCTTATGATCCTAATATATAAGGTGTGGAGCCACTCCA